>JARBWK010000008.1:46924881-47428910 GCA_030556195.1 Anolis apletophallus
CATTCCTCCCAAAAGAAGAGGAAGCATCATAAGACATTTCCTCTGCTACGACAGAGAGGACAGTGTATTTTGGGTAGCTCTGACGCCACTATCTGCATTTTTGCCCTTTTCTCCATCTGATGAGGGAAAGGGCGATGAGGAAATGCATGTTGCCACCCTTTCACCAATCTGATAGGGACAGGATGCCAACACACTGTATCCCATCCCACCACATGATGGGCTTGTGGAGCGCCACAGCGAAATGGCACAGCCCTAGGGGCTGTGAAGAGATCTATACAGTCATACAGGAGGGCCTAGATTAGAAAATGTCTAGAGAGGGCATAGTTTGACAGATGTGAATAAGTGAAACTAGCCTCAACTGTGCAATCTATGGTCCACCTGTAACAAATATAGCAATTCCATGTATGACCATACTGACAAATAGAGCAAGAAGTTGGATGCTTTCTCTTGTGTAGAGTGGACACTTCTTCATGGTGTCATCTCCTAAATTGCTATTGAGTTTACTTTGTTGTTCTACAGTTGTTGACCAGTTATAAAATAAATCACTAGGTATTTTTTGCTCAATTCAGTATAGTTTTATTATGTTATTTCTCTTCAGAGCAAATGAATCATGCAAACTAGCCACAAATATCTCAAAGATAAAAATATCTTGATGTGTTTCAGTGTATAATTGGGAGGTGATAACAACAGGTTAGTAATTATCCTAGCAGGTCAAATGATGCAGAAATTTTCCAGTGCTCAGGTATCATTAAGGGACACAACTAGTCTCAGAACTATTTACAATATTAATTTCTTCTCTATCTTGGCCCCCCAAACCCATAGTTCAGGTTTGATTATACTAGACTGCTATGCCAAGGTCAGTGACCATTGTGTAATACATGTTAGATATTTTCTTGTTCTGTTTTTAGGGTACAGAGCAGTTTAAGCTTTAATCTTATTTTATCGTCACAATAATTATGATAAACTGTGCCTGCTGAAAACCACTCAGTTTATTTCATGACTAAGCTGACATTTGAATACTACTTGACAGTAAAAGTCCTCCTCTGCTTAAAAAAATAATCCTCCTGCCATCAAAAATCCATGTGTTATGTTTGTGAATAATCATGCACAAATGTGACTGGAAACTTGTAAATGAATTTATTAGTTCCCTTCAAATCTGGGGAAAAAGATATTTATCAAATGTTGTTTTAGGGATATTGATCAAATTTTATCCACTGGAATATGAGGTTCACAGAACCTGATGTCCTGTATCAGGCATGTAGCCAGGGGGGGGGCTAAGGGGTTTTCAATCCCCGAAATTCTCAGGGGGTCCGTGAAAAGGCCTTACTGGTACATTATTTAAACTGTTATGTTTATTCATATCATGATCTGATCACCAGGCTCAATATATCCCACATTAATGGGGTTATTGGGATAACAATACAAAGGTTTGCTAGGGTAGACCCTCTTCCACCCAGTCTCAGCCCCTGAACCAAACTCAGCCCCTCGAATCAAAATCCTGGCTATGGCCCTGTCCTGTATGCCTCACCTCAATCAGGCCTGTCTCATCTTAGCATGTTTTGAAGGGTGGATAGATGTAAGGCATGGGATGCTAATAATGCTGTGGGACTGTGAGTTCCAACTGGCCTGTTTTCAAAAAATCCAACCTTGCCCTTATCTTCGCCAAAATGTCTCCCAAGAAGAGGGATTGGACAATCTGGGACATACAGTACATCACTTCTCTGCCAGCAATGTTGCACTTTCTTTGCTGTAACAATGGACATTTCTGTGGCCTTCCTGACACTCCGACAACTTTTATGTGTTGACCACTAGGGGGCGCTACTTGCTGGTTCACTACAGACTTGTCCGCGCCGGTATCTACTAGGAACTTTATACGTTGACCTTGCACATCTATGGCAATTAATGGCTCCTCTGGGTCAAGTAACAGAAAAGCCTTGCCTATTTTTCAACATTCATCTTCCCACTCAACTTCCTCTTCTTCCTCCTCTTCTTGCATGGCAGCAGCCACAACAGCCTTCTGATAAGGCTTATAACTTCCTCTGCCTCTTCCCTTGGGACCCTCTGGCTGGGACTTTGACTCTTTTGTACTTGCATCACTTTCCTCTGACATTTCCTCCACACAGTCCCTCTGCCAGTGGCCCTCTTTCTTACAACGAGCACACTGATTTCGCCCCAATTTAAACTGTCCTCCGCTGTTTCCTCTTCCTGACCCCCTGCCACGACTGTTTCCTCTTCCTCTTCCTGACCTTTCTTCAAACATGCTCACCAACACTCTATATCCCTCTCTTTTCTTCCTATCCTTCTTCTCCTCTTCCACTTGCTCTCTGGCCATAAACACTTGATCAGCTATGGCCAGAAGTTCAGTTAAGTTCTTGCCCAAAAACCCTGGCTGTTTCTGTATTTTCTTCCTGATGTCTGGGGATGACTGTGAGATGAAGGATTGTGTGAGAGCAACCCTCCCATCATTCTGTTCTAGGTTGTAAGGGCTATATTTTCTGTAAGCTTCCTCCAAACGCTCGAGGAAAGCAGCAGGCGTCTCAACTTTATCCTGTTGGACTCCCTGTATCTTCTGGATACTGGAAGGCCGGGGAGGGCCTTTTCTGATGGCTTGCAATAAGATTTGCTGATAGTCTTTAATTCTGTCTCTCTGATCTGCATTATTTGGATTCCACTCTGGGTCTCGTTCCACTGGGAACCTGATATTCCCAAATGCAACAGCTTCCATCTGCCCATGTCCCTCTTGTGCTATCAGTCTGGCTTGGTTGACAATGCACCTTCTCTCTGCCGCAGTGAACAGGGCGTTTAACAGCTGTTTGCAATCCCACCAAGTGGGATCATGGGTAGCCATAATCCCTTCCAACAGATCCCCCATAGCACGAGGTTGCTCAGAATATGGGGGGGTGTTATGTTTCCAATTAAAAATGTCCGAACTCGAAAACGGGACAATTTGATACGCTTGTTGAACCCGGTTATGGACGTCTAGTAGCGGGACCTGCCGGATGGGGCATTCTAATGCCCCTCTCTCCACCTTTTCCTCTTCCCTTGCTTCCTGCCCCCTGGTTTTACTTCTGGTTCTCATTGGAGAAGCAGCTCTTCCCACACTGTGCCTTCTTCTGGGTAGGTCTGGCGAGCGCTCTATCGCTCCTCCAGACTCAACGGAACTGCTCCTTCGCTTTTGGCGGGGCTGCGCTATCAGCCTCCCTGAAGCCTCTGGGCATTCATATTCTTCTCCCTCTCTGGCCTGGGGACGTGCCATTGTCCTGCCAGCATTAGGGGTGGGCATCTCGCTCTCTCTCTATCTCTCTTGCCTCTTCAAGGGGGTAAGTAATCTTCATGGAGAGAGGGGCCTGGTAGGCAGGCGGCTCTTCATGAAGCAGGTCCCTTCCTGGAGGGGAAACCGGGTATGTCACTATTGCGGATGACTGGAATGGAGGGGCCGGCGCAGGCTGGGACGCTGCTCTGGCAGACGGAAACGCCCCGCTGGAACCCGCATTTGCCAGGCCCCCTAATCCGAATTGCAAAGTCAGTGGAGAATTTACTGGAGTTGAAATTGGCGCTGCAGGAACAGGAAAAAGCTCTGGGCTTGTCGGGAGCGACAGGGCGGGGACGAACGGGATTGGTGCAGTAGGAACAACCGGAGGTCTTCTTGTTCCGCCGGCAACACAGAAGGCTTCCTCCCTACCTTTCTGTTCACAAAGCACCCTTTCTGCTCACGGATCTTTGGGCCAGCCCACCACACCCCCTCCGCAACCATTCGTTCCCATGTCGCGGAGTAAATCCACTGATCATTTGGATGTACTGCGTGACAATAATCTTCAAGTCTTTGACACTTATCCCAATCCCAGGTTCCCTCGCTTGGCCATCCGATCTCTTGGACAGATGGCCAAACCTCTGTGCACAGATTACTAAGTTCAAAAGATTTCATCTCCTGGGTGTTTCCTTCTACTGCCAGCAAACAGAACCTGTCCCAGTTATCTAACACACATTGCAAAGGGGTCTCTTTCTTCTGCTTTGAGCCTGCACTCCCCATCTCTCTTGCCTGAGATCAAAACCCACTTCAGTGCTTTCCCCCCTCCCCAATGTGTGTTCCCTCAGTGTTAAAGTGCACGAAATAAACTATACTTGCCGATGTCCTGCAGACCCTGGGATTCGCGTCTCGCCTCCCACGTCACCAATCGAGTTGCGTCGGCTCTTGGCGATCGGACCTGACGTCGCCTCCGACTCCCTGCGCTTATGCCGGTTTGCTAGCCCCCTGCGGCTGGGCACCTTGTTAGGATGTCCCCGGACTTTATACTAGCCGGCTCTCAAGAGGCTGCTTCTCAGCCAGCCTTCTCCTTCGGGCTTGAGTTCACCCACAACGTTAGTTGCAGTCTCTCCCGTGTCCACAGGCATTCGTTTGGGACCAGCCAGGCGGCCGGCTCAGTGCAAAAAGTGGTCAAAAACAGGCGGGGCGCCCCTTCCAGCCCTCCTGGGTAGTCTCACCTTACTAGCCTGGGAGCGAGCGCTGTCCACAATGGGGACCGTGTTAGTTTCCCTCAACACAGACCCGTCTAGGTACGTTTTACCATCACGTCGGGGTCACCAAATGAAGCAGAATAGGAGTTATGGAACTCCAAGTACCAATTTAACTTTTCCAAAGCTGCTTGTACGCGCGGGTTCTAGGATGAGGGAGAACACACGACAACTGTGAAATAGGTGAAAATCAAAAGGATTTATTCTGGCACCAGCTGGTGGGCTTCTGCCAGCAGAACACAGCTGCAGGTAGGGGCAAAAGACCCCGTCACTTCTCATACAAAGACATTTATACCTCAATGGAGTCATTTCAGTTAAGCCCACCCCTTCTTCATGGATAAAAACAATCATAATTGGCTGGTGATTACTGTTGCTTACATGACATTTCATTAATCCAATAAACACTGCATAAATCATTAGCATCATCCCTCTGTCATACCTAAGAATGAGAACAATAGCCATCTATAAGTTATTTCTTTCACACAGTGCAGTTATCAATGCTGAGTCTCTCTGTTCCCTGAGTTGAAACAATATTTCCAGGCTCCGTGCCAGCAGCGGAGAAGGTCAGACTCTTTGCCATGCGCAGTGGTGTTTCTCATTCACATTAAATTTCCATAGCTCCAACTGTACTGCATCCACCCATCTAGCCTATGTTATCTCAAATAAGGGCACAGGGTGTATTAAAATGCACATAATCACAATGTTAGTCTTTCATTGCAAGTGCCTGTCTGATTTCTGGCACCAAAACCCTCTTTTTCAGAGTTGACACGTCACTCTCTGACTGTAGCATCATTAGTACTTTAGTGGATAGTGCCTTTAAGTAGATAACCTGACTGTACTTTTATGCTCCTGTGCTGAAAACTCATTGTACCAAACCTGGAAAGCCTATTATTATTTCCATAACCCATGTGGACAGTTTTGGATTTTGGGGTGTTTTGGGTTTTTATTACTCAACCTGTACTAGGACTTCTGGAGATCTAGGTATGAAATCTTTCTTAGTCATGTAAACACACTGACCTTGTATAAGTTTCTTTTTCAGCCTTAAACCTGTAATAACAGATGGATCTGCACTTTTCTACAGATCAAAAGGTGCAGAACATTGATAAGGTGCCCCATGCAAGTCTTCATCTAAATGAAAAAGGGCAACATATAATCTCTGCTGTTAAATGTTCCTTTGGTGGTGTATGAACTTTCAAGTGAATTGTGCCCATTATGGATAAATGAAGTCTGTAATTTTCCTGTGTTCCACAAATGAATACAGTGATTATGTACTGCTTACATCGAGTCAGAGGACACAAGGACATTTCTGATTGTCTTGACGTCACTAGAAAGAGTGATCCATACAGTTCTGTCACTTTGCTGTGCTTCATATTGATTTGTAATCACCCGTGCTGGGAAAAAGCTAGTAAACAGGAGAACTTTATTTATAGGAACCTGGCCTACTAAATAATTGCATTCATGTAACTACAATTTCCTTTAGTCCTTTAAGCCCTAGATCTCTTTCTCTTCTGCTGAATTATCAAATGATGCTTAACCCCTTATTTCCTTGGTAATCGTGTTCAAAGACAAGAGCCAGTATGGTGTAATGGTTTGAATGTTATACTGTTACTCTGGAGACCAGCTCACTTATGGAAACCCACTGTTTAGCCTTGGACAAGTCAGATTCAGCCTCAAAAAAAGCAAAGCAAACCCACTTTGAACAGATTTTGCCAAGAAAAACCCTTCGAAAGATTCATCTTGGGATCACCATATGCCAGAAATGATCAGAAGACACACATAATGGAGTATTCAAACTAACTACTTTATCATAAAGGCCCGTGGATTTGTCCAATTTTGGGGCCAAATCCATAGGCTTCCGGTGGGGGGTATGGAGAAGCTGGCGCTCCATGCCCTGCATTGCCCATCTTACCATGCTCCTCATCCCTTGGGGGGAAGTGTCACCACCTGGCTTCCCCCCATTGAAGGGAAGGCAACACCGGAAGGCTCCTTTTTCAGTATGGAGCCCGGCCAGAAGTTCCTGTATGTCGTGTGAAAAGCTCCATGCCACAAAGGGAAGTGAATCAGTGCACAGCTGGCAAATTGGCCTATCTGATGTGGTTGGCAGTCTGTAATAGCTTGTGTTATACATTTATTTCTCCCAGATATCCTCATAGGTGCTACAAAATCTTTTTGTGTTCTTATATCCTGCTTTTTCTCCTTTACCAGTATATATGTGCCCCAGTTTTGTTCCATAATGGGCAGGCTCTTCAAGTGCCTTACCCTGCAGCACAACATACAAGGTTTGTTTGGATGCAACACTTATATGCTCAGTTGTTTATCAAATTGATTTTCAGCATGCATTTTAAAAATTATTATTAATATTTCCAAAGTATACACATTATAATATAACATTTGATATATAAACCCACTAACTAACGGTAGTAATGTTACACTTTCTAATAGTAGTAAAATATGTGTCTTCTTTGAAAGAAAACTTCCCAAACCTACTCTGAGATAGTCTTACAATAATTTGTCCTATGTGTGTGTATGTGTGATATAATATCATAAAGTATTCAAAGGTGACCTAATTGTACAACATTTATCGTAATCTTGCTCTTCTTTCTGACAATGTATTTTTAATCACTCAGCACTATTATGGACATGTCTTTAAATGTTCTACCTATATATTCTGTAAAATGCTTTCAATTATTTTGAAAACATTGTATTGTTTATTTCTAAGAAGACAAGTTTATCGAGTTGTAAAAGACAGAATGAAAATTATAGGTAGAATAAAAGATAGAAGTATTTGCTGCTGATATCATAAAGGAGCGTCAGTTGACCAGCCTGCATGCTTAGTTTCTCATTACATTCTTGCAAAGTGTTTCAGTTTGAAATTGTGGGATATGTACGTATACAGACAGACATTACTATGCAATCTTTCTGTGGATATACTCTAATCATCATCATAATCATCATCTTTATTTATACCCCACGACCATCTCATAGGAACTTGGGGCAGCTTACAAATAGTACACAATAGTGCCATACAACATATAAAATACAATATATCAACATTAATACCAATAACACATTTAAAACCAGACATATAAAATTAACAAGAGCAATAAGATCAATAAAATATGGCAATGGCCATTGATTAAATGATCCATACAAGCAATTTAGCTTTCCTTGGATACAGATAATAGTCTGGCTGCTATCTTAAATGTTATCAAAGGCCTCCTGAAATAACCAAGTTTTAAGCTCTGTAGTGTGGGGGCTTGTGTAAGTTTCCTGGAGAGGGCATTTCAGAGCCAGGGGGCACCACTGAGAAGGCCCTCTCTCTCGTCACCACCAACCACACTTGAAATGGAGGCAAGACCGAGAGGAGGGCCTCCCCGCTAGATCTTAGAGCCCATGCTGGTTCATGGGAGAGGGATATGCTCACAAAGATAGACTGGGCCCGAACCATGTAGGGCTTTGTATACTTAGGAATATTGGGATATTGAATGAATTATTCCATCTCTGCTGTAGACCAGTGGTTCTCAACCTGTGGGTCCCCAGATGTTTTGGCCTTCAACTCTCAGAAATCCTAACAGCTTGTAAACTGGCTGGGATTTCTGGAAGTTGTAGGCCAAAACACCTGGGGACCCACAGGTTGAGAATCACTGCTGTAGAGGTTCCAGAAGTATGTTGCACAATGCCTCAATTTAAGTCCAAAGGATAATGGTTTATCCATTGATTATTACTGTGTTAATCACTCTCAAATGTACCAGTGTAGGGAAATATGCAAGACGAAAATTTTTGTACTACACAAACTGATTTCTTAGGGTGGTTCCAGAGAGTCCTTTATCCCAGGATCATTTGCATTTTCAAAACACGGATGTTCCTACTGGGCTGTCTACACCCACTCTAGAAAGCACCCACTTTCTGGGATGGGTGTACATATGTTCTGCCCAACAGAACGTCTGGGGACCCTCCCCTATCCCCCAAACCCCTTTAGAAAGTAAAGAAAACTTATCTGGCCGTCATTTCTCCCGGCGCATAGAAATGATCCCTTTCTCTCCTGGCATGTCATTTCTACGTGTAGGGAGAGGTGTTCCAAGAATGTACTAGAGGCCAGGTAAGTTTACTTTTCAAAGGGGTTTGGAGGCTTTGGAAGAGGGGGTGGGTATTTCCACAGTTTTCTGGAATAATTTAGTTTGGAAAACTGTGAGAATACTCATCCCCTCCACCAAAGTCCCCAAACCCCTTTGAAAAGTAAGGAAAACTTACTTTTCAGTCCAGACACTGGAATAGTGGGTTTTTCCCACACCTTCCAAGAAGGCGTGGAATAAACCCACTATCTAATTAATCTGTTTTTATTATTTTTTCAAGTATGTTGTGTTTTGTTGTTCATTGCTGTGAACCACCCTGAGCCTTTTCAGGAAGGGTTGTATATAAATCGAAATAATAAATAAATAAATAAAAATAATTAATTAATTCGCTACAATCCAGGGTTTTCCTGGTTTGTAGTGAATTAATTTGGGATTGTCCAGGACATCATCTGGACAGCCCCTTCTTTACTGCGGGGGTTACCACAATAAAGGGGCTATCTAGATTCGCCCTTAGCTGTGTGATCCTGGAACTAACAAACTTCTGCTTTTGTATATGATCCATATAGTATAGTATAAGTAGTTCCTGCAAGAGAGGATGGCTATGTAAAAAAGAAGATAGAGTTGCTGTGCTTTCAGTAGCTGTGTTATAGAGTGAATTTCAACAGGTGTAAGTTTTGTGACCTGTTGGAATGTCCTCTTCCACACAAGTAGAATAAGGTATGGCTTCTCTACTGCTGAAGTCTTTCTCAATGGTTTTCAACGTGTGGGTCCCCAGATGTTTTGGCCCTCAACTCCCAGAAATCCTAACAGCTGTTGAACTGGCTGGCATTTCTGGGAGTTGTAGGCCAAAACCCCTGGGGACCGATAGATTAAGAACCACTGGTATTTGTGGCTATCTTAGAAGTTGCTAAATTTAAGAACTATGGAAATGAAAGGGGACAATAATGTTAAGCTAGAAACTAACCTGAAAACGTAGATTAAATGAAAAACAAGATGTTGTTTTATCCATATTTGCCTCTGCCTTTCCTTTAACAAAATGCTTGTTTTTTTTAAGCATTGCTGCATTTATACATGGATCTTGGATCCCCATGATGTTTTTATGCATCTACCAATATCACAAACAATGAATCGCCCTTAAAAATAGCATTGCAGGACAAGGCACGTATGTGCCTATATCTTTAAATATTGCTTTGCAAGTCTGGAAGCAGCTATTTTAAGTCAACACTTCCTTTTATATTTAGAGCCCTCTGCAGTATAAATTGTTTAGTGCTTCTCTTCACTTAGATGGAGGGCATTGTCGCTTGCAGCATTTAACACGCTGTGCTGCAATAGAAAACTGACATTAAGGAGAAACAATCCACTTCAAAATCAAAGTGCAATTCCTTGCTGGATGAGTTTTCTCTCCCCAGGGATGTGATGGCTTTCAGCTATCGTCCCTCTCCTGTTGCCTCTACATCTTAGAGCTGAACGACAGCAGAGAGATAGTAGTGCTCCAGCCAACTCTTTCTGCAGAGTGTAGCCAGAGAAACAGGCAACAAAAATAGAACATCCAGGTTCGCTGCGCGTGGGTGAAGCCGAAACCACATTATGAGTAGAAGCTTCCACAGTATTATTTTAGAACCAGCATAGATCTGTTCCCCTTTTGCTGTTTTGTCAAAGATGAGCCACAGTCTAGTAGAAGGGAGTGAGAAAGAACATCAAACACCATTAAAATCCTGCTCCGTCTCCATCACATGCATAAACACAGCGAGAGCATAACATAAATACACACATGCACGAATAGTACACACAGGGAGGCAGGCACAGGTTTGGCACTAGGAGAAGGTAATCGCTTCTTCGGAGGGATCACACTGGAGACCTGCTGCTTTGAAAGACAGAGACTGGCCAGCTGGGTTAGCTGAGGTATTTTTAAATGCATTCATGCAGGCTCCAATCATCCGGCCATGCTTGACCTATTTTTGGCTCAGGCTAGCCATTGTTCTATTTCTGTTGCCTGTGGGCCATGCTGTTGTTGATCTGTATGTAAATGAGATCTCGCTAGCCTCAGCCAACTTTGCTGAGTGAGAGAGAGAGAGAGAGAGAGAAAGAGAGAGAGAAAGAGAGGGAGGGAGGGAGAGAGGAGGAGGAGGAACAAGAGGAGCCGGAGACAGATACACACATCAGAGTTGGAAGCAATTGAAACTTAAACCTCTGGGGAGTCAAGTCCCTAGAAACTGTGCTTGCTTGTTTTTGTTTTTGAGTGGTTTTATTTCCCTTGCTGGACTCCCAAGAATAACCTGGGGGGAAAGGAAATATAGCCTTCCTCCACCTGCTCTTTGGTTCCAGAACACAGCTAACACAACAAGAAAGGTATATAATGAAACCTTTTATTGCACAGATATAGACACATCCTGTATCTTTATGCTTTATTTATCTATACCCAGAGGGAATTGTCTTATGAGTGGGTTGCCGTTGTAGTCAGTGATTAATAAATTATTTCTGTATAGAAATCTTTCTTATATGTAGTTATATCCATTTTAATAACTAATGTCCTAATTACTATTATTACCAAAAACCACCTCCTGAGGAGGAGGAAACAGGACCAGATGGGGCCGTTTGCAACGTCTCTGAACGGTTGGTGATGAATCCTTCATGTAGCTGAAATGCAGACTGATTGGAATATGATGCAGACAATTTACGAGAGCGAATCCTGTTTTTCCTCAGATGGAGTTTCAGGACGTGACCAGCTCTTGGCTCAGCAAAGAATGCACAGTATGATCAGCTCAGGTAAGAGACTTGATACGCTCTGCTTCCTATATAAAAGCATGACAAAATGAAGAATTTGTTGCTGAGCTCTGAGTCTGTTTTCTTCGTTTTCTTGCTCACTAAAAAGAAGCTCTGCATCAATTAGTATTTTCAGTGAATTATGCTGCTGTTTTGTGGTTTAGATACAATTATGATGGTTTGTAAACAGGAGGAGAAAGAAGTAGCTTGAATTTCCTTGTTGTATTTTCCTTTCCTGTTTTTGTCAAGTTTGGGGTATGGTACAAAAATTAATATTCTTAAAGCTTAGAAGCATATCAATTTGGAAGAAACTCTTATAGTTACATTTTCAAATAGGTTACAATTCCTTATGTATGTATTGGGGAGTAAAACCCATTGAATAAAATGAGACTTCAATGTAGTCCACTGTTAAAGAGCTATAGAAATGAAGTGAGGTTTAATATATAGCTTCCTTTCCTTGAACAAGATCAGATCCCTTTATAGCCAGGAGGTCTTTTGAATCCAATTTCAATGGAATTTACCAATCAACAGTAGTACCGAATTCTAAGGGAGAAAGTATTTCATGTCACACAGATACGTTTCAATGCTTTCATGTAATGGTACCTCTGGAAGTTTCACATAATGAAAGACTTTTTGCTAACATGCTTTTCCAATTCTCAAGTGGTGTTTCTTAAAGTAATTCTCAAGCATATTTAGATGCACCAGATTTGTACTTCATATCTATTACTTGAAACATATTTGTTGTGAAAGTTAGATCCGATGACTCACTAAAAGTGACTAGAGAACAGGTGTCTTAAAGATGTAGTTACAGAATTTTTGAGGCTATCTCCCCATTTGGAAGCTTTCCTGGATTCTGTGATAAACTTATCATGGTTTGTAAAAATTGCAGAAGTTGATGAATAAATGTATGGTATGGTATCATCCTCAATAGATACAGTATTGTCTTGCAAGTTATAATGAAGTTGTCTGTGCCATATTAACCCCATTGATTTTAAATATTTGAGCTGTTTATAATTTCATGCAGATCTTCATATAGATAACAACTATAATTTTCCGAGTGGGGGAAAACAAGATTAGTTGATAGATTGTCCATTACAATGTCTATACTTCCATGGCACCTGTTGATCATCTCTTCTTGCTTTATAGATTTTTAAATAATACATATTGAATCACAGATAGATTCAGATGAGGAATCAAAACATGAATTAGAGGGGAAATGGTTTCCTAGTAACTGTGAAAGGCTGTAAATTTGTTTTTACATGCTCAAACTGTGATTCATGCTGTGTATTTTAAAATAGAAAAAGATAAAATGAATGTATAATTGCTAGAAATCAGCAGCTGAATTTTTTTCCTCCATTGCATTTCAATGCTTTTTTGCCTGTTATATTTTGTGTTGCTCTGGAAATCTTTCTTGTATGCATATACAAGAAACACTTGAACCATTGCGATTGCAGCTGCACTAGGAAGTTCCTTCTCACCTGCAAAAATGGTGATGTGTGAAGTCTTACCGGGCATTTCCAAACATCAGTTTGATTCAAGGAGGTGTACTTGTTGACCTGAGTTATCATGGGCTGAGAAAAATCTGATAATATTCTCTTTTATGAACAGCCAATCTTTTACAATTCGGGCTGAAATGTTATACACACTTATGTGGGAACATAGCCCATTGAGCACAGTGAAGCTTAACTCTAAGAAGATGCTTTTCAAACTCATTCAGAACCAGGACATGAGAAATGGCACTTTATTATTATGGAATCAGATATTTCAAGAGGGCTTATTGCAGTGGGAGGGCAAAGGAAACAAAATGCATCAAGATTATAGAAAGATATACGGTTATGGTAGGGAAGTGGTATTGGGCATAACAAGGAAGAGTGAGCAGCAAAGAGGAAAGAAGTGTCATAGTGGAGTGAAGATAATGAAGCTGTGGCAAGAAAAGGACAACAGGAGAGTGATATATTTTGTCCACAGCCATTGATTCTGTCCTTGTTGCTGACGTGGAGGCTTCAGCCTAGAGTTGGGGAGGTCACAGTAGGAGAAAGCATTTAGAAGAGGTTGCCTGGCAACTGCCAAAATGCTTGCCCGCTGTTTCTGGGTAACCACATGCTTTTTGCTTTCTCCTGTCTGCCTTGGAAGACATCCAGGCAGACATGGAGCTGAAGGCTCCAGTCTGCTTGGTACAGAATTTATGGAGTATGTACATCCCGTCTTGGAATGTCTTGGTCACTAGGGATTTCCAAAGGACCTTGGCAGTTTGCCTGTGCTTTTTAAATCACCTGTGCCAGCCATTCGTTCCCTTTAAAAAGAAAATCAAAATTGTGGTGAGCTATTTAATGGATTTTTATGAGTTTAGATGAAAAGTAAAGTGCTGTGAGTTCTTCAAGCGCCTCCTGGATACTCTGTGTACCAGAGCTGGAAAGTCCGGTGAATGGGGATCATGTTCAGAGTATAAGATACGTTGGAGAAATTGGACAACTGCTATGATGCCAACAGTCATAAGTTCATTGTTAGATCTATCACCTTTGTACTGCCCCATGTCTTGAACAATATCCTGACCCATAGTGGTTTAACTGGTGGGAATATCCCACATTACTTCATTTCCACACCAGGAAGAGCTTCACATGACATTTTCTGTATGTGAAGCTGTTTAAAAATGAAGGCTTGTTTCGTCAGGCTACTAAAACTTGCCAGCTTGAATGGTGAACTCATTAGTCTTCCAATCACAGCTTTGATTTACTTTATCTTATAAAGTTATCATTACTACACTTCAAAATGGCATGTGTTCAGAATTCCAAGATGAAGAACATAGCTTGTGCTCTCATTTGCATTACTTGGGGAGTCATGCCAATGGGAATTTTATTGCAGGTTAGCTTTAATTTACCAATACTTGTACAGTTCAAATGTAGGCCCTGTCCTAGTATTATGAAGCTTTTTAAAACTGTTTTTTTTAATTTAAAAAATTAGCAAAATAATTATAATGTAACCTGACAAATGCAATATAACATGGGCTACATAAATAGTTTGGTATAAATCTTTAAGAAAAGGCATTAACCCAAATTAAGCATATACTAAATGGATTCTATTTGAGTCACAAAGCCTTAAATAAACTGTGCAAGCATTCCTCAACTCAGACCACTCAGTCTTAAGAAATAAAAATGGATCTAGGAGGCATTTGATACATGCTCCCAAACTAAACTGTCACAAGAGTTTCTGAAGCTATGAGGCTCGTGAAATATTGCTGTCATTTGAAACAGCTCTTCTAAAATTCCCTTAATTACTGCTTCCTCTGTTTGTCTCCCTCTCAGTCTGCAGTGCCTATTATGAATGAGATGAGCTGGATACGTACCAATCAAAAGTCAGATTATGAATAAGGAATTCTAGACTGGTGCCAAATAAAGGCACCTAGGCAAGTGCTACATAATAATAGAGTAAGGTATATGTCACTGCAGTCTTTAAAGTTCTACAATAAAAGAGAGTGAAAGAAAGGAAGTTTTCTTTTTGAGATGTTTTTTAATGGTTTGTTATGGCACACCTTGCTCTTCCTTGGCTCACCCTTAAATGAATACATAAATACTTGGCTCAGGATTGTTGTTTCAATATATGATATTACGTTGGTCGTGTGCAACATAAAGTGTTAGCAGAGCCAGGTATCAAAAAAGGAATGTGCTTGTTGCCAACTCTGGAGAAAGGAGTGCTCAATATATATTGGTGAGCATGGTTAAAGCTCTATGAAATCTAACAAATCATAAAATAATTTGACAATGTATGAATTCTGTTCACGGTCCCCGCTAAAGCAGATTTATTGCATAAGTGTTAACTCTCCATTTAGCAACTGCTTAAGGGAGTCCAGAAAGGTCTTTATTCTTCCCCATCTGTCTTCCCCACATTTTAGTATTTTCAGATCCCTTTTCAGTAAATCAGTGAGCTGTTGAGAGCACAGCCATTTTTAGAATTGTTGGCAGTGATCATTTTTCATTCAAGGTATGAGTATTCTCAGTACTCTTGCATTTATCTAAAACAGAACACAGCAGCAGTCCACTGAACTACTTACTCCTAAGAAGGAAATGGATTAGGTGCATCTTTGGGTTTTCACGCAGTTGGGCCTCCCACAACTTCCCCATTTTCTGGCAAAAAAGCTGAATTACGTCTTCTGGACTAAGACTTCTAAATAAATCACAAGGTTGCCCTGAGATGTTCAACAACTGTTCTGATTTGACAGTGCTGATTAATCCTGCATCCTCCCACTTTTTCCATCTGCTTGTAAAATGTTTCAGTTTCTCTCCTATTTTCCTTCTTTGTCTTCAGCTTGCTTCAATTGCTGCAAATCAAACTCAAAGTGCGCTCAAATAATTCAGCAAGAAGAGGAGAGGAGACCTACCATGATTTTTTTTAGAAAGAAAAGAAAACGTAAACCTACCATTTCCATATTTTCGGGGGGGGGGGTCATTTCTGGCTGATTATGCAACCCCCAAAGAGTCCAAGGGACAGACAACTAGCCAGAAACTAGCCAAAGTTGCCTAGCCCTGTCCTAATAGCAAAGCCTGTTATGATACATTGTGCAAGATAGCATACAAACCACACATAAAACCGTCCAGAGCCATTATTAATTAGGTTATCAGCCAAGCCATGCAGGAAAAGGCACGTTTATCTACAGAAGAAACTGCAGAACCATTTATGTGGCCAGCGTTTGAATATGCTTGAGTACCCTCCCCCACAAATATTTTCATAGATTACACAGATGACTATAGTAGACACAGCATGTGTTAGTGCTGTAGATAAATGTTTAAGGAGTTGTGAACACCTGTGGCACTGTTATTTTCCCTTAGTAATTATTTTGATATTACAGTGATATAGAATGCTGCCTTCAAAACTAATATATAGGTGTAAGTCTAAAAGGGCCATATTATTATTACTATTTTTAAAACCACATGTTGTCATGTTTTTAAAACAACCTCATATAAGTTCTGTCAAGAAAACAGGATGCACTATATAGCATGCTTAACCCATACCAGGGCATACCAGTGAGACAATTATCCAAATGGTTGTTGCTGAAGGACAAGAAGCAGTCAAAGCTATGTATGCCATTCTGTTTATTCTCAACCTGAACATTAACCTCTTGCCTTCACATTCAGAAGAGGATGTTATAGGATAGTTAATATTGAAGAGTTAACCTTTCAGTCTAGTCTCTTGAATGTAGAAGCAGATAGTGCTGAGGATATCTTGGCCAGCACTGGATCATACTGTCTGAGCATTGAATGTATTTCTACTTTGCCTTTCTTACGTATAAAGGACAGATAGTGGGAAAACTGGACAATTTTTTGCCTTAAAAATGAGTGTGCTTATTTATCAGATGTCATAATAAACATGGTTTATAGATAATGCTCTTCCCTTAAGGTGATATTTGTATAGAAGAAAGTTGTCCTGTGGAAAACAGTCTTGAAGGTGAATATGGCAGGGCTAAGGAGGCAAAGTTTGTTTAATTTATTATACAGTATACTGTATTGGTATCTACTCCGTTGCACTTTATATGTGTGGGAGAGCAAACAGTGGTAGGAATTAGATGAGTGGTGAATAGGAGGAATGAATGGAGAATAAAAGGGTGCTTAAGAACCTGTGCTCAATTTGGGAGTTTGTTTTCCATAGTAAATAGAACTAACTTTGTTTTAATGTTATTATAAAGCAACTACTGAATCGGAAAAAAATTGTCAATATATTGCACATCATCCAAGAGTTATTATTGCAGCCAGCTCTACATTCCCACTTAACTTTAAGCCAGAAGTGGAGAAAGAAGTATTATGTGACAATTATTGTTAGTATGTGTTGTGATACAATCTTAGAGTTAGTGCCCGTGTTCCCACAAGCAACCCAATAAACTGAGCAGAGAAATGGGAGCTCGTAGTAGTGGATGCAATGTTTAGCTCTCCCACATCAAAAATAGCGAATTTTGGTGAGATTAGAGCCATCCACCACCCCCCTCAAAGACCCGCCATGAGCCCACGTTACTCTTTCCAGAAACAAACAAAATGCCAAAGCCACTTCAGCTTTTTGCTTTCACAGGATACATGAGGCTTCAGCCAAAGTGCTTTTAAATTAAAATTATCTTCCAGTATTTCAGTTCTTCACTTTTGTGCATAAAAACATATTTTTGGTGGAGTGGGCTGCAGTGATCACTAAAATGATGACAGCTGCATGTAGCCCACACTCTGCATGTGGTCTGAGCTCTCCAGAACTCCAACGTCATGGGAGATAATGTTGACTGGAATCTAATGCCACATTTCCTGGGAGTAAGCCCTATCAAACTCAATTGGACAAATGACCCATTGACCTTTAAGTAGATACTTACAGAATTGCTTTGGCGCATAGCGAAAAGACTTTTTAGTTCTCTTTATGTGTTCAAAACATGTAATAGAGATGGGCTTGCACATACTGGTACTTTCTCTTGTATCTTTGTGTATGTTAGTCATTTCCCCTTATTCACTAATCTTGCCTCATTTCACTGATTGAACAGAATGTTCAAGAATGATCAGGAAGAAATCTTTATCATGTAGATACAGTGTACACAACACCAGGAGCACTTATCCTTTACATATTTGAAAGAATCCCTTAAGAGAGCTATTTTCAGCTCCCTATATATACATTTATGCAGTGGGAGATGGTAGTGCTTTTAAAGCAAATTACATTTGTCCTAAGAAACTATATATAAGAACAAGTGTCATTTTATTTAGCATTTCTTAGTTGTTAAATCTTTGTGCATTTCAGAGTGTACTTGTTATGAAAGTACTACTGAAGGACAAAATGATTGGTATAATCACTGAACTGAGATATTTATTCCCACCATTAACATAAAAATTGAATTTTACCAAAAACAATAGAAAATGCTGCAGAAATTCTTTGCTATTGTTTTACTTGCTTATATTATGGAGGTAGCAAACATAATGTACATTTGGTAGATGACACCTATAAGAGGGTATGGGAATATATTCATTGTTGTTGTGTGCTAAACATATATCTCAAGTTTACTATTTTGAGGGATCAGTCTTTCTATAGTGAATATTTGGAAAATGTTTACATACCAGGTGGCTAGTATGTACCCTCTCACAAATTTGCAGGTGTATTATAGACATTGGATATAGTATCCTCTTTTGATTGGTAAATGCTAAAGAGGTGTTCATAGAGTTCTCTCTTTCCATAATGTTACATTGTATATCACTGGTCTAGTTCAGTTAAAGTTAGACTTCATGATGAACTCACAAGCTTGATGAACTAAGTGATTACTCTAGGATCGGTTAATAATTTGCAAATAATAAACTAGATGTATAAAAGTGAAAGTATGCATGTTTGTACTTCAAAGGCTCCTATATGGCGTAATGGATCTGGACCAAATCTGTTACACATACTCTTCATTATCCAACTTAAAATACTGGTACAGATTCAACTAAAAACCAAGCCTTTCGTTACATACCTCTTTATTTTAAAACTACCCGTATTAACAGCCCATGACCCTCACACTGCAACGTTCAGATGCAACCACAAGAGGACACTAGATAGATAGACAGGTTACCTTAGAGGGAGAGATTATAAATAGAAGAGGGCTAGTGGTTCTCAACCTGTGCGTCCCCAGGTGTTTTGGTCTTCAACTCCCAGAAATCCTAACAGCTGGTAAACTGGCTGGGCTTTCTGGGAATTATAGGTCAAAACACCTGGGGACCCACAGATTGAGAACCACTGGGCTAGAGAATCAGCAAGGAGGTGGTATAGGAGTCTCTATCACATGGCCAGAGCACTGCTATGGAGACATTCTTAGTTTAAATGTGATGAGGTGGCAGGACAGACCTTTTTAGAGAGCCGGAAAAAATGGAACTAAGCTGGAGAAAATAGGCAGTTGGTGGCCCCTCTTCTCCAGCTTCCATTTGTTGGGAGGGGGTCAGCAGGAGATGCAAGGAGGCAGCAGCATCTGAGGGGAAGGAAGAAAGCATATCGGGCAACACTGGGTACAAAGTGAATGGTTCATAAATTGCAAATTCATTCATTGTGAATCACATGTGGATATTTGCCATAGTACAATATCCCACTCTCATATAGACGCAGAATGAGATAACTTTCCCAGGTATGAAAAAGAGCCATGCTTCTGATCACCTCTAAGTTTAGCTACAGTATATGTGCAAGCTTGAGTAAGAGTCATGCATATAGTCAGAGTGCCCAGATTCAAATTAATTTTGGAAAAGCCTAATAAAAGTATAGCAATTCCTAATATGTCATGTTTGAAGACAAGTATTATGAGTTAAAAACACATATGCCTGTAAACTACTAGGTAGAATTTGAATTATGGGTCCACCTGGGTCACAGAGCTGCTAGGTATAAAGAGAAAGTCTGTGTTTATATGCTTTCAAGTTACTGGTTGACTTTGGGCAACCTGTAAATATCATAAGGTTTTCTTAGACAAGGAATAAAGAGACAGTTTGCCAATTCTGTCCTCTGAAATGATACATACAGCAGTTGGTGTTCATTGGTGGTCTCCCATCCAAGAACCAAACTGGACGGACCCTGCTAAACTTCCAAGATCAGGAAGAATCTGGTGGCAGTGTGTATGTAAACAAGCGTGTGTGTAAACAAATCTCTCTCTCGGAAGAGGGTTAAAACAAATTTGTGTGTACTTGTGTATGCACACAATTGATACAGAAAGACAAATGACAAATATTGAGAGAATATGAGAAATAGCACTGGATTTAATTTTTGAAATTGGTATGGAAGGATACTAATTAATTCAGTGTGATATAGTTGGGGAATCTGCAGTTCTCCAATTGTTTCTCAATTACTATTTCCTTTAGTGTTTGTCATTGATCAGGATGATTGAGGCAGTCAGGAACTGTTCTTCAATATTATCTGGATGACCATGGGTTCTCTAGCCCTGTCCAGCAAGGTGCCTATGATCCAAGACAGGGCCCATTCCAGTCACAGTCATCTGCTGTATGGCCTTGAGAAACAGGGGTTCCAATTCTGCCTCGGGCACATAAACACAACCGTGTGTTTAGGCAAGTTGCTGTCTCCCAATTTATTCGGGAACAGTGACGTGTCCTGTTATGTGTACTTCAGCCCACATGTATAAACAGGGCTAAGGGGCTTATAACAAGGAAGAGGAATGCAGCTTTGCTTACCCGTCTACAAAATAAGAACAGGAAAATAGTAACCTACCTCACAGGATTGCTTTGTGGACAAATGAGCTAAGGAAATGTTGTTACTAAACATAATCCTTTGGATTTAATTGCTTATCCAATAAACATTCTTTCCTTTTCCTTTTCCTTTTATCCAATCTTGGTAGGAAGGAACTGTAATGGGATGAAAACAGCTTGCTTTATATAAACATACTGATGCATATTATTTGAGTTTTTATTTATTATATAATTGTAAATAGAAAGCTGATTTTTTAAAGTGTGTCTATATTACATATGCATCAAAAGTGGTATGAAAGACGACAAGTCATAATGAGCAAGTATATTCTGATTTGTAGCTAACAACTCACCTGGTTGTCATAGGCAACTAGGAATTTCATGCATGTGCATGAATTGGCTTATAAAGAAAGAATGGGTGTCACATCCATCCCTTCAGTGCTAGTTAATGAAGTGGGAAAGTCTCTTTCTCCATCACCACTGGCGTGGAGCATATATTTCCTGTCTCTCATAGTCAGCATAAAACTGTAGGGTGCTCACTCCTTGTTTGGCTAATAAACATATTTTTTCTGGCTAGAAAGTTTGATTTGCAAGGCTGAGTGTGCCTGAACATTTCTTTTGATATGAAAAAAATTCAAAATTTGTTATTTTCAGTATAGGTGGGGGGTAGGACCCCTGATAAAATAACTTGACATAAATTAATGTATATTGGATGCTGATCTGAAGCACAGTCTTCTGTAGAGTAGGCTGACTCCTCTGGGTCAGTTATTCTTAGCCTAGTTTATTTATATCTTATGGCATTACAGGTCTAAGATTAGTTGGTTAGGCGTTATCATACCATCTGAGTTACCTCCTAATATAACTCTACACCGGAATGATTATTTATAGATGGAGCATTCTGTCATTTTTGAGTTATTTCTAGGAGTTTAAATAAAGAAGAGTAACAGGCAAGAAAAACCACAGATTCCTTCCTGCTGTGAGAACAACACGATAACTGCGTGTCGGAGGGTGGGGGATGATATTGTTCCAAATGTGTGCTGGTTGCAGATGTGACAACCTTTTTATCTCCACCACTTTAAGCTAAACTGAGATGCCATTTGGACAGAGAAAGAAGAACCAAACTGAAATATCCTGTCAAAATGTATGCAGTAATCTGGATGACAATGACAGCTAGGGACATCCACAGTCTATTTTTAGGAAGATACTCGGTCAACTCTTGCATCCAGCCAAAACAACATGCTTCTGCATAGTTACCCCAGTAATGGTCATTTTAGAGAAAACATTCCACCCAAAATAAATGCCACAGTGATATTAGGTGTGTTGTGGTAATGGATGTACTGAGGGATTGGAGCACTTTTTTTCTTTCTTTCCGAGCTTGGAAAAATTACCGTTTGGACTACAGTTCCCATAATCCCCCAGTTGAGATGCAAGCATTGTAGAAGTCATAGTCATAAAAGTAACTTTTTGAAGATAGAATCCACCCCACCCCACCTGCCTTGTAATGGATACCACATTAGTAACGTCCTCTCCCCTAAAGTAGCTTACTTGCTTTCCCTGCTGCCTATATCCAATTTACCCTTTTTCCCCTTACTGTCAACCTTAAGTTCTTCTGCCTAGCAAAGTCTAAATGTAGGTTATTTGTATTTTCCTATATCTGTCCTAACACCCTCACCCAGGGCCGTAGCCAGGATTTTGATTCGGGGGGCTGAGTTTGGTTCGGGGGGGCTGAGACTGGGTGGAAGAGGGTCTACCCTAGCAAACCTTTTGTATTGTTATCCCAATAACCCCATTAATGTGGGGTATAATGAGCATGGTGATCAGATCATGATATGAATAAACATAACAGTTTAAATAATGTACCAGTAAGGCCTTTTCGTGGACCACCCTGAGAATTTGGGGGGGCTGAAGCCCCCTTAGCCCCCCCCCCTGGCTACATGCCTGCCCTCACCTCTTATTTTCCCAAAAGCTATTGATATCATAATAGGAGTGTATGAATCTGCCTGTTATTTTTGTTGGTACGCATAATTATGTTCTATTTTTAATGTGATCTGTTTTTGTACTATAATTTGTTGATTTGTGTTGCTTTGGTTACTGATTATTACTATGTATAGTGTATTTTTATTGTAAGATGTCCCAAGTCCCTTTTAGGAGAGGGGGCAGGATACAATTTATTATTATCATTATCATCATCATCAATTTTAAAAGCTCTCTCAAAATACATATTAAATATATATATTTTAATGCATGCTTGAAATATCTGGGGAGGTGTGAAATTCATTGGAGGCTAATCTGCCCATTAGTCTGAGAGGTATGGACGAGAACATTTTGTTCAGGAATATGGTGCAGTGAACTTTATAAAGCATTAATTCTATACCTTGTATAGCATTCCTGTGTCAGCATATTGCCTCAATGTTCAGGGTCAGCTGCTATAACATGCATTGTATGAACCTGTTGAATATGAATAGCCCTTTCAGTGCAAAGATTGTTTTAGGGAAGAGGAGATTGCACTACAATCAGAAGAAGAATGTCTCCAAATAGCAGTCAGTGGAGGATAGTATATGTCTCATTGAGGAGGGGCAAACTTGTTTGCTGCTGTTTATTTGATTGTGTTTTATCAATTTGTTATTGCTTACCTTGTTTATCTGTGTCATATTAGATATTTGGTTTATTTATTATATACTTTTGGCATCTCATGGCTGCCTTTTTTGTGAGCTGTCCCGAATCCCCAGAGGGAAGATGGGACGAGATACAAATAAAGTTAATTAATTAATTAATTTTCTGCTGCTCTGGAGACTAGAACATGAGACAGTGGCTTCAAATGCAGGAAAAGGGATTCCACCTAAACATTAGGATGAATTTCTTGATGGTACGTAAAAGCTGTTCGGCAGTAGAATATGTTGCTTTGGAACATGGTTGGATCTCTTTCTGTAGAGGTTTTTAAAGCAGAGGCTGGATGGCCATCTGTCAGGAGTACTCTGATTGTCTGTTCCTGCATGGTAGGGGATTGACTGGATGTCCCTTGGCTTTGTTTATTCAGTTGGTCTAGAAGGAGGGAGAAGATATTTCCCTTTGACCAAGAGAAAGGACAGTAAAATGTCTCTACACCATTAGTAGTAACACAGTAACTTGTCTTTGGATTCAAAGTGTCTCTGTCTTTTGTTTTATCTATAGAGTAGTTAAAAGTTTTCCAGATGTAGTGGAGTACAGGCTACTTGAGAAATTCAGTGTTCTTTGCGTAGGAAACAGGCCTGTGGTGCCACCCTGGAAGAAATCTGGAAATATAGGGATTGTATTCAGATGTGGACCCCCGACTTTGGAACTCATTGCCTGGTGAGATTAGGAAGGCCTCCACCTTATGAACCTTTAAGAGGCATCTTAACCTGGCTTTTCCATTGCGCTTTTGGAGAGTAGCCTTACTACCATACATAGTTGCACTCCCTCAATGTGTTGTCCCCAGATAATATCCCCCCCCCCCGGTATGAAGGTCTATTTCCATGACCCCGCTTCTTTATAAGTTTCTTCCTCACAAACTAGATGCTCCATTCCTATCTCACCCTGAATGAATTTTTTTTAGTATTTTAGTATTTTATCTTACACTTGCAGCCCGCTCATTGTTATTTTACTGTGTATGATTTTGTTCCGTATTTTATATTGTTTTTGTATTCATATATTGTATGTATTTTATTGTGTTGTTATTGTGTTTTGGTTTGTATTCTATTGTAATATGTTGTTAGGCTTGGCCTCATGTAAGCCGTCCCGAGTCCCCATCGAGGAGATGGTGGCAGGGCATTAAATAAAGTATTATTATTATTATATAGGTGTAGATAATGCCCATGGAAACCCAATGGGCGACCTTGGGCAAGTAACACAAGTAACACTTTCAAAGAAAGGCAACAGAAGAGAAGACCTTCTCCATAATGAGAGTTTTCTTGGCAAACACCATAAGTTAGAAATGTCTTGAAGAACAGCACACAAATGTCCAGAAAGTGAGCCCATTATGTGGACTGCTGGAGGTTCAGGTTGAGGCATGAAACCTCACAATACTGAATTTGAAGTCCTGGTGGTACTTTGTTTAATATCATGAGGTCTATTGATAAAAAATGACACTAATGAATATTTTATAGAGAATTACTTTAATAGTATTGGAAGCATTTCAAATGTGCTGGAAAGTGCTATATCAATCTATTTTTGAAGACGAAAATGTGGTCATATAGGTGATCATAAAAACAAAAAACATAGTTCAAGATTAAACACCATTGCTTTCACCACCAGCTACATCAAGAAGGGATTGCCACTTCACAAAGATCATTAAAACTTATGAACAGCAAAGGAAGAATGAATAAAATGCCATAATTACCACCACTGTCAATAGCCTGTTATTTTAATGACCTGATAGAACTAAATCTGGATTTTAGGGCCATTTGAAGTACAGCTCCCACAGCCTTAGTGAGATTGAATAGGGATTGCAACCCAAAGAGTAGTACGAGCATAGCTAAACAGTACTATTATTAGCACTTGGGTCTCTGAACTTGTCAGGGTCCATGTTTTACCACATCATCCTTTTACCAGTTTAAAAATACATATTCTTGTCCAAATGTCTGGTCACATATGTGATTGCAGATGAACATTTTATTTTGAAAAATATATAATCTTACTCTACAAGAGAATGCGATTTATTGTCAAGTAAATGTATTTAGTCTTAAGGCAACTGAAGCAAACTCCAGTGCTATGCTTTATTAAGTGTGTCTTCCCAGCTGAAAAGTGGGATAAAATGATCAAAATACTAATACAGTTGTCCCTCTCCACATTTGCGGTATTGACTTTTGTGGATTTGGTTATGCATGGATTTGATTTTAAAATGTTTTCTCAAAGTTTCTCGGTTCTCCAGTGCAATTTTATGGTTGGCTTCCTGAAGAAGTTGTGTTAGAAGACCTAAACATTTATAGAGAGATGTTCTCTCAGATATTCCTTTCTTTGTGGTTTTTCACTTTGATGAGGGTCCATGCCCCTAGTTCCAGTGAATCTGAAGGGCTGAATGCGCTGTTACTAATAATTTGATTTATGACAATCCAATGGATAAGAGACCTTCAAGAGATCCTGTTACTAACTGTATTATGCAGGTCTTGCAATCTCAGAGCCATAGGACTTCTTCACATGCACTACCAGAATCATTGCATATTGCCATGGATCACAGCAATCCTGGTGGTGCCCACACAGGGTGCATGGGAACCTGTTGCATAGTGCCCTGCATCATTGCAGTTTTCCCCCTACCTTATCACATAGGGGGAAGCCTTATTGAGGTGGCTCAACCCATCTTTCCTAATGGAAAGATGGGGAGCCTCTCATTGATTGCCACCAGCAATTTTGCAGGGTGTTTGGGGCAATTCAGCCACGGAGCCACCCCAGAAGTACTTTTCCATCAGGCTCCATAGCTGAAGTCAAAATTCACTGCCGCCAAATTTTGGGCCATGTTAAGAGGCCTATAGATTCCTTGACATGAGTCCACCTGCTTTCAACTTTACCAAACATCATCAACTTTTCTAATGTGTCATATAATTGCATTGTATGTCCAAGATAAGATGAGCTCAGTTTCATTGTTTTGGCTTCTATAAATAATGCAGGCATGGTTTGCTTTTAGGATCTCTTCACATGGGCTTAACTTTGGCAGCAGTAACAGGTTTTTTCCCCACTTTTGCCATGAGCCCTCCACTTCCCATCACCCACATTAAAAGTACTTCTGGGGTGACTCCATGGTGAAAGTGGGAAATAAACCCTGTCACTGTCACCTAAAAATTGCCAACAATGCACAACAGGAGACTTCCCATGTTTCCATAAGGAAAGTTGGATCAAGTCATCTTAAAGAGGCTTTCCCCATGTGATGAGGTAGGAGGGAAGCTAGGATGGTGTGGGGCAACAGCTCTCCATGCCCCCTCAGTGGGCACCACGACAATCACCACAATTCATGGTGATTCCTGGAAATTCTGGTAGCACGTGTGACAAGATCTTTAGGTTCATTTGTGGTCTCTGGTTTCCATAGATACAATGATAACGACTATGGCAAAAAGAACAGCACCATTTTATTGATCATGTGAAATGCATCCATCTGATTCTAAATGTATTTCCCCTCTGCTGTTCTTCAGAATGTTCTCTTAGTAAAACAATACAGTAAGACTGAGTGCAGAATTAATTCTGTCAAAATGTCTGTTTTCAATTCATGTTTTTCACACTTCAGTGCTATTATTCTTTCCAGTGATTCCTGTGGTTGGAAGCATCCATACCCCAGGGAGGAATGATAGCAGTGAAGCTTATGTGCTTTTTAAGGCAATGATTAAAGAGTAATGTCAAGGTAATAATTGTTTTCCATATGTCTGATTCTTAATCTCAGTTTTCATGTTTCAAAAACCAACAGTGCTTTGGCTATTGTGCAATGATTGCGATAATTAAAATACATGATTTAAATCAAGAATGTACCCCCATAATCTTCAAACGTTATATAGGCAAGTATGTTATATTATGCAAGTATGCATAAAAATATATTCCTCTTAAGTGGGATAATTTCAATATGTTCGCAATCAGTGTCTTAAAGACTGAAATATCTTAAGGAGCCAGTTTAACGGCAATGCATAATTTGTGTTTTAGAAATAAGTTGAATTGAAGGCAGAGCAATGGAATAGAACCACAGTAATCCCTTTATTCCATTCTTTATCGCCTTGGAGCAATGTTGCATTTGCACTAATGATTTAGGGCAGTTCTGAGAACTTCTGTATTCCCTTTGTGTATTTAGGTTAGCGTCCTGTATATGGAGGGGCCAAGGCTACACATCCTCCATCATCAACATCCATTGCTTTTGCTTCTTAGTTACCAGCTTGTTGGAATAAGTATAAGGAAGATACAATTTCTTTTGCTATCTTTTTACTTTTGCTTTTTACTTTTGCCAAAGGGAGGGATTTTCAAAACAAGAAGTTGCTGACCACATTCCCAAAGCAATTGAAAGAGATAGTAATACTTGTAAAGTCTGATAGCAGTAGAAAAAGAGGAAGACCCTATTACAGAAGCATAGACTGGGGTTTCCGAGACTTATCCAGAGCTGTCGGTAACAGGTAACTGGCATGTTGGCTGTGGTATTCATAGAGCTGAAAGTAACTTTTCTAAGCTCTGCTGGAGTTGTTAATTTCTCTCAATGTGGACTTATTGGATCAGGCATTTAGGGTCTCTCTATTCCTTATCTAGTGAACGGCTTTCGTTCTTACCTTCACTTTGTTCAGCTTGACCTTTTCCTTTACAGCCAAAAGTAAAACAAGACAAAACAAAACATGCTAAACAACCCAGTCATGAACATAATGATCAACATAGCTATTTTGACATCTTTATTGGAATCTCTTAGAAATTATTTTGAAACTTCACAAAAATGCATGGAAATGTATTTAAATAGCCATCATGACAAACACAAAATTCCTCTAAATAAAGCTTTTCTGAATTTGTGCGAAGATAAATAATTTAATGATAGTGTTTGTACCTTGGCACAGAAGTGATGGATGGCTGAGCAAATGAAAATTACCCCAGTATGACTTCTTGAATATAAAAAGTAAAAAGTATTCCTGAAACAGGTGCAGTGTATATTTTACCTGGGGAATGGATCCATTATGTGCTATCATTATTTCTTCACCATGTTTTCTCATTGTTGCTTTTTCAGAAAAACAGCAGTAGAGTTTGCTTTTTTATATTTAAAAAATGCATATGGATTGGCTTGGCTCGGTTTTACTGTTAAAATTTTGCCTGGATCCATTGGTGCCATATCATATGAATTTCCAGTCCTGGTGGAAATAAATGAATTGAATTTAAGACTGGAAAGATTCCAAGTTCTAAATTATAAAACTATAAGAAAGTGTGAGATGTCTTGATGGATGGCACAGTTTTATGCTTACTTGTTTTCAGTGGAGTTTTAATTTCATTTAAGTATGCCTAGAATTGCAACATGATTTTATGGCTGTAAAAACCAGACATTAAATCAAGTTGATAGGAAAAGAATTTAAAATGTGGTGCTGGACAAGAGATCTATGGATACAATGGACTGCTGAAAACCAAATAAAAGCCCTCAAAAGCAAATCAAGTCTGAACACTCCATAAGAGCCAAGATGGAACTGAGACATACCATATTTTCTGGTGTATTAGACTTCTTTTTAACCCAAGAAAACCTTATCAAAAGTCAGGTTTCGTCTTATACGCGGCAGTTGTCTTATACGCAGGAGTAGTCTTATACGCCGGGAGTCATCTTATAGAGCAGGTGCTGAAACTTCCAATTCAAATTAGAGAATATGTGGTTGCTGCATATGGTGGGGGGAGCTAAAAATGGTGGTGGCCTTGTCCCTGCCGTATGCAGCGACTATATGAAAGCATTAAGGGCGATGCTGTACAAGTACTGTAGAAAAAAATCCATTCTTCAGGATTCATGGACTTAATGCTGTCCTGATGGTGAGGTGAAGGGGCGCCTCACCGGGAAGGTGTAAGTGAAGGGCAGAGGAAGCTGCAGGCATCTGGTGTTCCCGGGATATGGAAAAAAAGAGATAGAGTGGCTCTGGGCCCAGAAAAACACACCTCTTTTACCTGTCTGGCCCACCCTTGTATCCTATTACTGTATCTCCTCCTCTGCCTCTCAGATCTCGCTCCTGAACACTGCAGTGAAGTGGTGCAGGCGCGCCTGTGCGAGATCTGAGAGGCAGAGAAGGAAGTACAGTAATAGGAAAGTTACCATATTGAAATCAAATCAGATGCTTTAAAAAATGTTAGTTGGTGTGCATTGGAAGAGGGATAGCCTTATACAGCGAGTATATCCCAAACTTTATATTTTAACTGGAAAAGTTGGGGGTCGTCTTATACGCCCAGTCGTCTTACATGCCGGAAAATATGGGGTGTGTGTATATACACACATTAGAGGAACAGAGAGGACTTCCTTCATTTCAATACAGTACTTTGGACGAAGTCATGGAGCATTAGAAAAGACAATAATATTTGGAAAGACTGATAGCAGTAGGAAAAGAGGAAGACTGCATTGCAAGTATATAGACTCAGTCCTGAACTTCAGGTATACAACCGACCTTGTAGGGCCTCGGTCTCCACCAACAAAGATACATGTCCTTCTGTCCCTCCCCCCCCCCACCCCTTGCAACCCGGCCGAGGTCCAGGAGAGGCAATTTTAACTACAGAGAGTTGGAAGAAATAACTTCTGGTTCACTTCCTATTAAAAACCAAGCCCTCTAAAATGTGACAAAAAGCTCCATGCCCCTGAAGGCCACAAACAGCAACCTGTGAGCCACACTTTGCCCCCATCTGATTTAAAACATATATTGCATCTAAAAATTCTCCCCCCAAATAATTTTATTAAATATTTACTAGAAGAGTGGGGAGAAAGAGGAAAAGGGAAAAATTGGGAATAATAGAATTGTTATTGGTTAGTTGCATCTTGTATTGGTTAGTTGAATACTAAACAAATGTTTAGTATGTCGCAAGGGGAAAACAAAGAGGGTGGGGCTGTTGGGAAATGGGGAGTTATTTAACAAAGTTATTACCATTAAGTCTTCCTCTGTTTCTTTAACATGCATTTCATAAAATATTAAAGATTCTAACAATTTTAGCTTTAAGTCCATTGATTGTATCTTCACGTGTCATCTCACATTGTCTCTTGGTCTTCATATATTTTTTCCTGGTCTTCTGCAATTAACATCTAAAAACCATTATTGCCTTAAATGAAATAACAGAAGTTAATTGAATAGACTCAGACTTACCACTTCATCACACTGGGGCATTTTGCACCTTTGAAGCACTTTTGGGGATGGGACCTGCCTGGCACCATCACATGACACTCGGCAGGCCCCGTCCCTTTTACCCACCAAGTGCCAAGGAAGTGTTGCAAGATGCTTCCTCAACAGCTAAGGAATTTAAGTGGGTTTTGGGTAGCTCCAATGGAGTTACGTGTTGTAGTTCAGCCAGTTAAGCTCATGATTGTGGCTGATACCAATGTCAATGTGGACATGGATCATGGGAACTCTAAGCCTGCAAGCCAACATGAGATTGTAAGCCATGAAAATGATCGGTCTGTGTCTCCAGCAGTGAAGATCACATTCCATAGAGTTACCGAGATGGTGCAGAGGAGCCGGTCTCTAGGGAAAATAGTTCAGAGACTGAAATGCCAGGTGTAGAGAATAATGAGTTGCAAGATAATGAGCTGGTTGACAGGAGATTTTGTTTTCATAAACTTCAGGCTGCTCAGCAGAATCTCGAAAGGTCACAGCGCCTGTTACAGAAGAAACCGGTATCGGAAACTCATGCGAGGAGGCATGATTTCATGTGTCTATTAGAGACGCTGGGAACATTTTCTAGCCAGTTCTGGTCAATGTTGATAATTGAGACAACAGCTCTTGCCAGGTCCTAGTCAAGCTTTCTGAGGGAATTCTAGATTCATATCTTTGTTCCTGTTTCATGCTTCCAAGTTTGAAGGATTGTTCCTGGATTTTTGTATTGGATTCTTTGCTGACTTCCCTTCTTGGTTGTCTTCTATTCCTGTACTGGATGTCCCATTGTGTTGAGATTTTGGGTTACTCTTGTACCTTGAACCTTGTAGATTATTTTATACATAAAAACTTTGATTTTTAAAACTATTTTTGCTGAATTGCTTTTTTATATAATCTTCAATAAACTGCTTTGCTAATTTAACTTGGACTGGAGTGTGGTGGTTAAGTGCAGAGGTGTTTCCCTGCCTGGAGTGCAACACTATCTACATTTTGGGCCCTTTTCCTCATGAGAGGGGGGGGGGAAAGGGCAATGCGGCAACTCAAGTTGTCCTGTTGTCCCCGTTTGATTAGGGGAAGGAGGGAGGGTGCATGATGGACCTGCCATTTTGCCAACAACTGCTGTCAAAATGGCATGGCCTCAGGGGGTGTGTGAAGAGGTCATTAGAAGACCAATGGGGTTCTGATACAAATTACAATGATTTATTTGAATGCCCCATCATAACAGAGATGTATTGCAAACAACTAAATCAACAGGTAGCACTATTAATTCAATTTTAGAAGATGGAATCTTTGACCAGCATTTTAACCAGAACATAACCAATCATACTTGATTTCAAAAGTTAGTACTTGGATGGGACATGTTTTAGCAAAAAAAAAAAGGTGTTGTAACCAGATATAACTTAACTAAAAGCCATAGTTCAAACATTGTGGCTGAAATTGCCAATGCCTGAAAGTAGATGGCTTGTAGTAGTCATTACTAGGAAAAGTCATTGACATAGCAAAATGTATTCCAAACATGTCTACATTGTCACAAGTGTGGTTACTAGTCCATGTTATTTTGATTTGATTGAGCAATAATGAAGTAAACATAATCTAAACAATTTTAAAAGTTACAAATGAAAGCCCCAGTATTACAGTGTGAAAGAACTAATAGCTATTAGTGAATGCATAGACTACAGGATTGAGTACTTCAAATTATTTATTTATTTTGCATCTTTTAAAAGATACAAGTCTTGCCTAACATTTTCAAATTAATTTAAATAAAAAATATAGCTTCAGTTGCAATATAGTAAGGTATTACAAATAATAATGAAGACATATCCGAGGCGGATCGGCGCTGCTCGTGTTATTGGACCTCACGGCAGCGTTTGATACTGCCGATTACCAACTTTTGACACACCGTTTGGCGGTGGCGGGGGTGAGGGGGACAGCCCTCAACTGGCTGTCCTCCTTCCTCCAAAACCGCCTGCAGCGAGTGAAGTGGGGAGGGGTGGTCTCCGAGGGCTCCCCCTTACATTGTGGAGTCCCTCAGGGGGCCATTCTCCCCGCTGTTATTTAACACCTACATGCGACGACTCGCTCAACTGGTGCGGAGTTTTGGGCTGGAATGCCATCAGAACGCTGATGACACCCAGCTCATTCTGAGGATGGACGCCGGGGTAGAATTTCCATCTTTGCCTAGAAGCCGTAACTGGATGGCTGTGAGCCAGTAAGTTGAAGGTGAATCCGGCGAAGACGGAGATCTTGTGGCTGGGCCGCCCGGGGGGGGGGGGTAGAGACCCAGTTGCCAACGTTCGACGGCATGGCACTTCACCCGCAACCGTCAGTAAAGAGCCTAGGGGTCCGGCTGGACTCCCAGCTGTCTATGGAGGCGCAGATTGCCTGCGCCTGCAAGACAGCATTTTACCACCTGTGACAGGCAAAACGTCTGGCTCCTTACCTCTCCCGCTGCGACCTGGCCACGGTGATCCAAGCCACGGTCATCTCGAGGCTCGACTACTGTAATGCGCTGTACATTGGCCTACCCTTGTCGGCGATCCGGAAACTCAAGCTGGTGCAGAACGCAGCAGCGCGTTTGCTCTCAGGAGCCTCAAGATCTGCTCACATGACTCCACTCTTGTGCGAGCTGCACTGGCTCCCAATTGAATTCCGGGTCACCTTCAAGGTGTTAGTTCTAACTTTCAAGGCCTTATATGGTTTGGGGCCAGTGTACCTGAGGGAGCGGCTTACCCCTTATTTGCCCAGGAGATCGCTCAGAGGGGCTCAACTTATTGGAGGTGCCTGGCATTAAGGTTTACAGACTCGCCAGTACGCAGCAGAGGGCATTCGCCATGGCCGCGCCAATCTTGTGGAACACCCTCCCTGAGGAAATACGAGTCATCCGGGACCTGATGCCGTTCCGCAGAGCCATTAAGAACTGGCTATTTAGACAGGCATTTGGCCCATAACCAGTGACCGTTACCATCAGCACTCTGTTGTGCCACTGCCAACGCATTTCTGCTGTCTTATTGCAGTTTTGCTGGGAATAGGGTTTTAACTGGGGGTTTTAAAATTTGGTTTTATTGTGTTTTATGTGTTTTACTGGCTATTTTAATTCTGTAAACCGCTCTGGGCTCCAGAGAGAGCGGTATATTAAGTTGAACCAATCAATAAATAAATAAATAAATAAATATCACAAAATGACATTACTCGTTAGAAAGGTAGAAGGCAGTAGGAAATGCTTGGTAAGGTAGAAGGCAAATGGAAACGAGGAAAACTTCATGACAGATGACTAGAGTCAACCATGGGAGCTCAGAGACTGCAAAAGCAGGGATGTTGATAACAGTGATTTGGAGGTCTCCCATTAATCAAATTGCCATGAATTGAAGCCAATTTGGTGGCAAGAGGTTTAACTTGTAACACTAAATCCTGTCTGAACAGAAACATTTTAATGGTGCAGTGGGATGTTATCAGTGATGACTACATGGAAAATCATTACCCAATAATAATATATTCAAAGAGAAAAATCAATGTTGGGTTGTCTAATCATAGAGTTCTCATAGTTTACCATGCCTTCCTCTGTACTATGTGCCACCACTGTTGTCTCTGGTGTCACCCTCACCTATGTTATTGTCCAGAAGCCATTTGACTCCTCAGCAAAGCTTGTCTGACATGGCAGACACTGCCAGAAGTACTGCTATCATGTGCATAGCCTCTTGTCTTACAGGAGCATGCAAACCCACCACCATGGAAAGGTAACACCATTGGTTTTTATGCTTTCTAGATCGGTATGATAATTAGTTCATTTTTAAAATATGGTCAAGGTTGATCCCAGTGTAATGAAACTCATTACGGAAGTCTCTTGTCTTTACCCAACACAGTTATACATCTTTAAATTGGGTCATGTTGTGTTATGTAGCAAAAACATGGTGGTGGCAGCAAAACTTTCCCATTTGTACACATTGTGTACCTGGACATTCTGGACAAGATGGATTAGAACACATTGATGGTTTACCATGTGATAGGGCCATCCATATTGCCTCCTGTTTCACAAGAGCATGCAGTCTAATCACCAGATAACGGTAGTGTCATGACGAAACAACTCACATTAATCCTTTACTAGTTTAGGTATCTGGTGTCACCCGGGTTAAGTCATTTGTAAAATGCAAAAAGTTGTAAAAAGTCATTGGAGTGGTTTTTAAATTTTTATTAATGGTTTAATTAGAAAATGCATAAGGATATGGGTAAAATACCACTCCCATCATCCTGGCTCCATCCCCCTCAAACACTGGCAACCATTAAAGTTGGTCATGATAGGTATGTGTGCCAGTTTTGGTCCAGATCCATTGTTAGTGGGGTTCACAGTGGTCTCTGGAAGTTCTCCTTGAATGCAGGTTGAACTGCAATTCCCATCATTCAGGGTCAATTCCCCCCTTCAACTACTCCATTATTTTCTGTTGGTCATTGGGGGGGGGGGGGGGGGGGGGCTTATGTGTTACGTTTGGTCCAGATCTGTTATTTGCAGGAGTCACAGGGCTCTCTGGAAGTGGGAGCCATCTTGGAAAGTAGATAGATACAGATACAGATATAGATATATTGTTGAACATTATTAGTGGGACTGATTGCACACACACACACACACACACACAATCAATCTACAACGCCAAAGGTTTCCAACCTTTATTTTAGTAGCCAGGGCTGTGGATTCCTTGGTATCACAGGTGCTATTTTAAAACATTTATAAAAAAGCAATCATTCCAGAAGATGGTGTTTATAATTTTCGATTGGAGAAGAACATATCAAGAACTGTTCCTGTTTTTGTGCTATTTTAGTTCACTGCTATATAGTGCCATGCATGAAAAAGCACATATGACTTCCTTTCTTCCTGACTTTTCTCATATCAGAGAGTGAAAGGGTGTCTTTAAAAAAATATGAAACAGATAAGTCACAATTTTAAAAGCTCAAACCGAACTATTGAAATAGCTTTCGCTAATTATAACATTAGAAATACAGGCCAGTTCTTTCATTCAGTATTTCTTAAATGTCAATCAGATTAAAATAAGCCAAGTGTAAATGAGATTTTTTCTTCTTCCTCAGCTGTTGCTGATTTAAGTGGAAGAATGTGTGGGTGATGTGTCTCTTTATTCATAACACATGCAAAAATGGTCAGAGACATTTTCCTAGAAAATTGTTCCCTTTTCTTGTCTATAGAAAGATCCGTTTTTCATGGCAGTTCTAAGAATGGCATTGCTACCTTTTCAACATTGTGAAATAAATCTGAACATATGCACGCATTATTATCTTTTCTTCTCTTACTGGTATTCCTCTTTCAATTCTTTGTAATAATCAAGACTGTAAACTCCCCCATGCAGACCACCTCTCTTTTCTTTTTATATGCCTTGTTAAGCAGTTTTTCATGAATGTTAATTAATGCATATGAATGTGAGACAAAATCAGCAGTTGATCTGTAAACTGAAACAGAACACAAGCAATGTATCTTAAGAAGTATATGTAAAAATAGCTTTGTGGGTCTTTATTTTTCTTTCTCTGAAAAATTTCACACGAATTTTGAAAAGATGAGATATATCTGCTCCAGGTACCTTAATAAAGATAAAGAAAAATAGCTCACAATATGGAATTGCACTACAGATTGTGTTAGAAAGACTGGAGGATAAAGCATGTGCATAGGGATTAAGGGATCTCTATTTATAGTCTTCAAATGAAAAAAGCTACTGGTGGAGGGAGAAAGCATAATCATATGCTATAAATAACTTCAAGGTAGCAACATAAGTGAAGGGTAGGAATATTGGCTCTCACAATCTGATGCAAGCTGAAAGGTTGGTCCAAACCTGGTTATTATGACCTTTTCTATGTCAGAGAAAGCTGATAAAAGCTCCCATTCAAATCCAGTACAGAATGAGGACCACTTAAGTCTTGCTCCTTTCAATGGTTTGTGGCTACCTTTATATATATGGTCTCGCACCTTTTATGGATTGTGCATACAGCTGTGCATATAACTAAACATACAACTGTTTTAAACGTTTGTTGAATGTGGCAAGACTGACAATGTTTACGTGGATATTTAGCTTATACCCCACAGGCAAATCATACAGCTACAATTATAGTTATTCCACACCTGTATGCCAGTATGTTTGTTATTTATTTTGGCTTTAAAATGGTCAACATTACAAGAAGATTTATTTTAGATGTTGCAGGGCTGATGATGGCTTACATTATACATGAGCTATTGATATCCACTGGGGTTTGGTTCTTGGACCCCAACCCCAAATATCCTTGGATTTCAAGTCCCATTATGTACAAGAGTGAAGCAAAATTGTGTCGCTTATATAAAATGGCAAAATTAAGATTTCCATTTTTTGTCAGGGGTATTGAACAATTTAAAGCAATGTTTCTCAAACTCTGCTCCTCCAGGTATGTTTTGGACTTAAACTCCCAGAAATCCCAGCCATCTTATTGCTATTAGGAATTGTGGAAGCTGAAGTCCAAAACATCTGGAGGAGCGCAGTTTGAGAAACTCTGGTTTAAAGCCTTGAATGGTTGAATCTGTGGATAAAGAAGATCAGCTATACTATCTTGTTATTTATTGCAATTCCATATATCTTCTATGACCAAAATATTTTACATGCTCTCCATTTCTCTGAAAGGGGCATAATGCATCTTCAAGCTTTGAAATAATTGGTTTCCTTTAAAAAGTGAAGTGATGTGGAGATAGATTATACAAGTGAGCAAGAGTGTCCAACCTTCACTTTCTGAGTGTGGTGGCCTCCCAACTCTAGGGATTTCTGGTTGAAACAGATTATCTAGATCCATTGTAATCTGGTTTTACGCCTGGCTATGGAACAGAGACATCTTTGGTCACCTTGGTGGATAACCTTTACAGAGAGATAGACGGGGAGATGAAGTAATTTGGCCACATCATGAGAAGAAAGGAAAGCTTAGAAAAGACAATTATGCTGTGGGAAATGGAAGGAAAATGGAAGAGGCCAAGATGGATGGATGGTATCCTTGACGTGACTGGCTTGACTCTGAAGGAGCTGGGGGAGGTGACAGCTGACAGTGAGCTCTGGCATGGGATGGTCCATGAGGTCACAAAGAGTCAGAAGCAACTGAACAAATGAACAACAACAAGATGGGGAGGAATGTCCCTGTTTGTTCTCTTGGATCTCTCAGCAGCTTTCAATACCATTAACCATGGTATCCTTCTATGTTGTCTCGCTGGGATGGGACTGGGAGGCAATGTGTTACAGTGGCTCCGGTCCTTCCTGGAGGGCTGTACCCAGAACGTAGTGCTGGGGTACTCCTGCTAAACCTCCCAGCCAATGACCTGTGGGGTTCGTCAGGGTTCCATTTTGTCTCCCATGCTGTTTAACACTGGCAGGCAACCACTGGGAGAGGTCATCCAGAGTTTTAGAGTATGATGCCACCTATATGCAGACACCCAACTCTACTACTCCTTTCCTCCTAATGCCAAGGAAGCTGACCTTACCTTAAACTAGTTCCTATCATCAGTAATGGGCTGGATGAGATCAAATTGAAACTTAATCCAGACAAGACAGAGGTACTCCTGGTCAGTTAGAAGGCAGATCCGGGAATAGGGATCCAGCCTGTGCTAGATGGGGGTCACACTCCCCCTGAAGTCACAGTTTCGTAGTTTGGGAGTCTTCCTGGGCTCGGCATTGAACCAAGCACAATTCAAAGTCCTGGTCATGTCCTTTAAAGCCCTGGATCAGTGGTTCTCAACTTGTGGGTCGCCAGGTGTTTTGGTCTACAACTGCCAGAAATCCCAGCCAGTTTTCCAGCTGTTTGAAAACCACAACATCCCCTTGTATGACCTTGCCTGAGTCCTGAGGAGAGGCACTTCTCACGGTTCCACCTCCATCTCAAGCTCGGTTGGTGGGAATGAGAGAGGGGGCCATTTTGGTTGCTGCTCCTCAACTCTGGAATTCCATACCCAGGGAAGCCAGAATGGCCCTCTCCCTGCTGACCTTTCAGCAGCAGGCTAAAACCTTTCTATTCAGACAGGGTCTTAAAGAAGAAGGTTTTTAAAAATCAATTCAGATGATTCTGTGGTTTTTAGCTTTGAATATGTTTTAATGGTTTAAACTGTGATTTTTTAAAATACTGTTTATATTCAATTCTATTTGAATGTTTGGATATTTGTGTATTTTAAATTGTATGCAAATATTAAGCTGATTTGAGTCTCATTTGGGAGACATAAAGTAGAGTAATAATAATAAGAAGAAGAAGAGTATATCCCACCACACAGATTGATTCTGAATGGGGCTACAAATGGACTGTAATTCAGTTGTGCCCATAATTGTAGCTTGTAGTCAGCACTGCCCATGAACATAGACTCACAGGTGGAGAGTGCAGAAGACATTACAGGGTAGTCTTGTCACAAGCAATGCTGGCCAGAATCCAATTGTTATTCACAACTAGAGTGCATCTATTGAATCAAAGGGAAACTAAAACTTTCAAAGCTGACATGGTGAATTCTGCGCTCCCATCTGATCTTGAAAGCTCAGTGTTGTCTTCCCTGCTTAGTACTTAGGTGGGAGATAGCCAAAAACTACAAGGTGTGGTCGACTATATTTCAGAGAAAAGAACTGGCAAAACCACCTCTAAGTATTCCTTGCCTAAGAACACTCTTTCAAATTCATGGGGTAACCATAGGTCACAGGGGAACGTGAAGGCACACACACACACACACACACACACACACACACACTGATAATGTCTGCAGTGTAAAATTCTATATGAACAATATTGTGTAGCTTTTATTTACTTGTGTCTATGTTGTAAACCTTTCAAAGATGTTCTGGCATGAACAATATGAAAGCTGCTATGCAAAGAAACAATACTATTAAAATTATGATCCCTATGTTTAAACACAAGTGATTGCACTTATGCTGGAATGGTGTATTTTTCTCTAACATGTTCAGATTTGTTTTCTCATATATTTCTATTTTGCTTAAAAGGTGAATAGTGAATATATACTTTTATTCTGTCCGATTTTTCAAGAGTGAAGGTGGCCTGGACATGAAAATCTAGTTATCTGACACATAGTGTGGCACATATAATTGCTTAATGCTTATTATGTTTTGAATGAGCTACCCAGAAATGCTTTCATATTCTTTTGCTGCCAAGAATCAGCTGTCTCATTCTGTAAAGTCTTTATCATTTTGTTTACCCATTTCATCTTCATGATTGACAGTAACATTGCTTTTTTCTTTTTCTTATTATTTTTGTCCCTGACATTATTCTCTATAGCTGCAAAATCAATTATGACGGTGGTTTTGAGTATTTGGATGCTGTCGAATTTATTTAGCAGAAAACAGTTTACTGCCAATGTTGAGAACATGGGACATTTTAAATGTATTTTATGTAACCTATGTGTCGATATGAACATATGGAATGGATTTGTGCATACTAGCATTGAGCGTTAGCTAAAGACCTGAGAAATTTTACGCACATGTACACAACATATGAGTGGGCTGTGAAGGTAGGATGGATGGATAGATATACAGATGGACTTCTTCACACAGTTGAAGCTGTGGAATACATTGCCACAAGGTGCAATGATTGGACAGCTTTTAAAAGATTATTTTGGAAAGACAAACTTATGGAGGCTATGGCTGCTAATCAATATGGCTATGTATCACTTGCAGAATCAGATTGGTGCTCAGGAATTTGAGCTGAATGGAGCAATTGCATGTCAGGTTTACCATAAGCAACAGGTTGACCATTGTGTTCACAGAAACTGAACCATATCGATTGATTTTTCTGGGTTGGAAACTGTTGGTGTTTTGGTCCAAAGTAACTTTTCTGATCTGTACAGAAAGCTAGTGCTGGTTTCATGAATTGTATTATTTGCTGAAGAAGGTGAGATTTAGTCTATTTCATTATTCATACGATTATATAAAATAGTTAACAGTTTTTGAAGTTGTGTGAGTACTTGCATTCCTGCATGAACAATTCTATTCTACTCTCTGCCAATGGAAATCACTCCCTCCCCAGCAACCATTTAGTGCTGTACTTGCACACTTGACTATATCAGGAAAGGAATATCTCTAGTGGTGTCCACCCAGCAAAAATATTCACTAACTTGTGAGTCCTTTCACGAGAAGCCTGTTTCTTTTGCAGCCTAGGAATACAACTTTCGGATTTCCAGTGAGACTCATCTAGAATTCAGCATCCCAATGGAAAATTAACAGTTCAGCTATGCACCAAAAGAACTAAAGAGGAAAAAATTAAATAATACAATTTGGAAAAACAAACCAGAAATGACATTTTTGCTTCAAGGGTTAGTGTAAGCTGCTGAAAAGTAAAGTACTACCCATGTTCTATTTTTTCCACAGCCCTGAGAAGATCTAAAAACTGCAATGTCACAGCTAATTTGTTCTTACATTTCATGTTGTTTGAGTTCTCTGTCTCTATCTTTAGTTCAGTGGGTTGAACTTCTTTTAAGACTTTCATTTTCTTATACTGGATACTTGGTCCTTGAGGACAATGGCACCTATTTTGAAAATACACTATGTTTTCATGATTTGTAGAATCAACAAGAGTGATGGTATAGCAAGCTGTGAACAACACATCCTATCCAAGCATCTTCTATTATTTATAGTTAACTAAAGACAAACATTGAGAAAAATGGAATAGCTGACTGGAAAAACACAATTTTGTTAGAAGGACTGTAGGATAAAGCTTATAACAACAATCCATGCAAACTTGGACTTAAGCTTTTCATGCTACTAATGGAACATGGATACTTTTTTAAAATACTCATGGTGCAACCCAGGTTAAAAAGGGCCCCTTGCATGTACCAAATTTGTGTGTTGTTTTTCTCAACTTATTGTGTTTGCTGCATATAGTAAACTTTGTATGGCTGAAAGCATTCCTGTGAGTATTGGAGTGATTTCACCCTTAAATGGCACATGAAGCTGACCCTCTTGTCACAGCCCATGAAATACCCAACCCATCCTCTATCCAGAAAGACACACAGACCTTGCAGTCTGAAGTAGAATAGAACAGACCAACATATTCTGTATAATGTGAAGATCAGCTCTGAATTACTCCAGTTCTTATGAATGGAGAGCTAGTAGTAGAATTACAATTTCTTATTAATATTACTAAATGATTAATTCTCATGCTGGGCTTAATGAAGTGATTTAAATAAGTACATAAATATGGATTACATTGTGGAGCAGGCAGGGAATGGGGACACTCCTTTCGGAGTTCAGTTTTAGTGTGCCTCTGTCCCCTAATAATTGTAGCAACATACCTCAAAACTTCTAGTTATAGTTATTCCTATCTTGCTAGGCCCCGGCAGACGAACCTTTGGTTTAAAGGGTGAGGCCAGTTCTGTGCACGCTGCGCTCCACTAAAGCAGTTTTGGTACTTTCTGTGGAGGAGAAAGGTCAGAGAGTGATGCTGCACACGTGTAGAGCTTTGAAAAGTGGGTTTCTGTGCCAAGAATCGGGCAGGCACTTGCTCCGTGAATGTAACACTGTGATTGGTGCTTCTAATCTATGCTGTGACTTGTTAAAAGACACCCCGTGCCTAGCGTGAGATAACGTAGGCTTAGATTGGTCTAACAGTACAGGGTGTGCTATTTGGTGACGTTAGTGCCAAAGGGAGAAGAACTGCGCATGTACAGAGGGATTCTGCCCCATCCGTTGCTGGCAAGGAAAGGCAGAAAGTGAAATGTTGCTAATCGGGTACATGAGCGTCCCAGCCACTGATATGTACTGTGAGAAAGAACTAACTTAGAAATGTCCATTGTTCTAATACATAGGTGGGGTTTTGAGATGTGATGCTAATGAAAATGTAATGTTTTATTGGATTAATGAAATGCCATGTAACACCAGCCAATTATGATTGTGTAAAATCCATGAAGGAGGGCGGGTTTTTCCGAGATGCCGCCATGGGGGTATATATGCTTTGTACTGAGAGTGACCGGGGCCGTTTGCCCCTGATCAACAGCTTGTTCTGTTTGGCAACCCCACCAGCTGGTGTTATCAATAAATCTCTTTGATTTCACACGAGCAGTGAAGTTGTTGCGTGTTTCCTCATCCCTGCTGCCCGCACGTCTGCGCGCCTGTTGGTAAGAGGTCATTTGCCAATCCGGAGTTCCATAACTCCCTAATTTGCTGCTTCACCACCAGAAAGGTCCATTGTACAGGCTCAAAAGACACATACAACTTCTGAATCATCAATGCGCTTGTAGAAAGCGTGGGATGAGTCCTTCCTGAATCTTCGTTCATGAAGAAAAGCCAAGAGATCTTTATATAATATATGCTAAGTATTAAGAAGTATATATAATGTTAAATTTTGAAGCAAACAAGGAAAAAGGAAATGAAAACTCTCAAAGTTGAATGTGATCATAAGATTTACAACAGCGTTTCTCAACCTGGGGGGTCGGAACTCCTGGGAAAATTGTGAGGAAATGTCAGAGGGGTTGCTCAAGATCATCAGAAAACAGTATTTTCTGTTGCTCATGGGGGTTCTGTGTGGAAAGTTTGGCTCAATTCTATCACCGGTGGGGTTCAGAATGCTCTTTGATTATAGGTGAACTATCAAACCCAGCAACTACAACTTGCAAATGTCAAGGTCTGTTTTCCGCAAACTCCACCAGTGTTCACATTCGGGCATATTGAGCCTTCGTGCCAAGTTTGATCCAGATTTATTATTGTTTGAGTCCATAGTGCTCTTTGGATGTAGGTGAACTACAACTCCAAAACTCAAGATCAATGCCCACCAAACCCTTTCAGTATTTTCTGTTGGTCACCACAACCTAAGGAGCTCCTGCTGATGCAGTGGGTTAAACCCCTGTACCAGCAGGACTGAAGACCAACAGGTCGCAGGTTCAAATCTGGGGAGAACATGGATGAGTATCCTCTAACAGCTCCAGCTCCTCATGCGGGGACATGAGAGAAGCCTCCCACATGGATGGTAAAAATATCAAAACATTCGGGCGTCCCCTGGGCAACATCCTTGTAGACGGCCAATTCTCTCACACCAGAAGCGACTTGCAGTTTCCCAAGTCGCTCCTAACGACAAAAAAACCCCACCCACCCCCCAACAACCTATGGAACTGTATTAAGGGATCACGGCATTAGGAAGGTTGAGAACCACTGATTTATATCGCTGGTGACTAGGTGCTGTCCCATAGGAGCAGTATGGTATGATACCCCTAATCAACCATGGAGAATCTGCTCTATGTTAGGTATTGTTTGTTGTTATCTAAGTACAGCAAAACGACCTCTTCCATCCCTCTGAGGCCACAGCAGTAGCAATTTGGATGGACAGAGGGCTTTCATCTGCTTCTGAGCCTAGGCAATATGGAGCTGTGCCTGCCTCTTCTTCTCTCCACTGAAACTGTCCAGTAATCTAAGTCACGGAAAGATTATATGCATGTCTTTGAATATATTACAAAGAAGGGTGGACTGAGAGAAGTACAATGACAGGGGCTAATGGGTGTGCCTCAATTCTTTTGTTCTTGGAAATAATGAACAAGTAAAAATACGTATTCAGTGATAAGAATACAATAAGTTATACTTCAAAGTAACATGTAAGCAGGAAGCAAGTGACTTTATTGGTTAAATAAGTAATGCTTTCTCAATGTCATTGAAAGCTAGGCATTTTAGAAGCATATTTATAGGAATTTTTGCAAGTTTTATGCTGTTCTAATGAGCAATATATCAGGTTACATTTTAACAGAAGATTGAGCAATGCCATGTTCCCTCTTTAAAAAAAACTATAGTGCATAATGAAAATTAATTTCTTCAAAAAGTAACTTTCCAAGTTCTGTTTTTCATAACAGTAATAACATTATGAATTCATCCACAGTTTGATTCATCTTGCTCAATTCAGACTTTCTTTTTTGGTTCATCTGTCATCAAATCAAACCTCTGCCATATTGTAGGAATGGGAGAATTCTGCTGGTTGTCCCAATTAAAGTAGATCTATTGAATTAATTAAATTTACATAAGTGTTGACTTATTCAGCTGTTGATTCAATTTCTCTACTTTATAGAATTTTACCAATAAAATTCAGTCTGACAGTGGTAAGACTTGCTAACGCTTTGGTATATATTTGAATTTCACAGTTGCTTTAAAGCAGTGGTTCTTGAGAGCTTGTTTGGATGTTCTAGCAGGGGAGTGCAGCTATCGTAAACCCGGGACCGAAGACTGGAGACCTCAGTACACTCCTTCTATACCTGGGATGTCGTCCTCTTCCACCGAGCGCGCAGCTTCGGGAGGGACGCACATGGAGCGGTGAGGGAGGAAGGGGACATCCGCCTAGCCAGCCAGATCAGCCGAATCAACCCTGGAGATCAATGGGGTGACAGATGTCGCAGCCAGATCGCCCTCACATCTAGCAGTGGTTCTTAACCTGTGGGCTGCGAAGACAAAAATCTGGATCCCACGAGCCTCCTTCCTCTTTATTTTATTTTATTTCTGCTTCTTTCACACTACCAGCCGCTCCTTCCCTGTCGCTGACCATGACATATGTTCTGTATCAGAAACTAGAGCTGTTGTGGTCTATCCAATGCAATTTTCTGAATCAGCACCCCAAACTGAATCTAAAGTTGACCAAAAACTGATTCGTAACCCCTTTGGTACTAATGCTGGAGAGCAGTTCCTAGTCAAAGTGGGCCCAGGTCAAGTAGTCCCTGGTCAAAGTGGTCTATGGTTAAAAGAAAAGGTTGGGAACAACTGCTTTAAAACCACTAACTAATGGAGAACTATTTTCATTATTAATACTGATTTTTAAAACGAGGCAAGTGTGGTATAATTATTACATTGCATGCTAGTCATGCAGGAACCGCTGTCCATTTGATTCTCATTATGCTCCAGAAATAGATAGTAGTCAGTGTGGGGCAACTTGCAGGGAACTGAGTCTAATACTAGTGTTATGCTTTATGTAAGAAGATAGCTTATAAAACTGGATCAGGGCTTTGCTGCATTGACATATCTGGAGCTCAGAATAAAGTGGAGTTTCCTGCTTTAGCTGTAGCCAGATCCCAAAATAACCTAAAGAAATTATAGATCTGATTACATAGAAAGTAAAGGACTTAAAACATTTTCTAATAAAAACACAGGAAGGCATAGGTTGTAGTTATTTGCAGTATTTTTGTAGCAAACATTTCAGGGGGTGGTAGGGAGGGAGAACCTTATTCAATTTTCAGTCAAGCCTAATCATGCAAAGAACTCTGCAAACCACCACCCTGCTTTCTATAAAAAAAACCCCCAGTGTAATCAGATTAGGAGATAACATAGCCACAGTTCTATACTTCCATCCTTTTCCAGACATTAAAAAACCTGAACTTCCATGGTTTCAATGTTTTATTTATATTTCTGATATAAGGAAATTATATGTTCTAGGTTCAGTAGCCTTAATTAAACCAACACTTTCTTGTTCTTTCTTCACATCTTCTGCTAAATTATTACTTTCCAACATTGTGATAACAGCCAACATTGTGATATACTTGAGTTTTATTATTTGAAAGCACTGAAGCAGTTAATTGGGCCAGGTCACAATTCACAAAGAGTGAACCTCTATTCATATTTATGAAAGAAAAAAAACTTGTTTTGGCAGTTATCATTTTTTTTTAATGATGCAGAGATGTCTTTGGAATTTTTATGCACTGCCATAAAAAAAATTTAGAGGTTCAATACAATTAAAGGGAGTGTAAAAAAAGGACACAGCTTAGAGGAAGCCTTTATGATTTATGTTTCACTAAACCATGGTGTCCACTTCATTTTTTAAACATTATTCAGACATTGTTATTTGCGTGTGAGAAGTAATTGATACCTAAACCTAAGGGTGTGTCTACATTGGATACTAAATCTGGGAGTAGTCTGGAACATTAAATGTCCCCTGATGTGACCAGATGATCCAGCCGAATGTGCTGCAATACCATGTTCATGTCAAAAGAGTCCAGCCAGGCCAAGGCCACATTGGCTCCACTGGACCGCCACCTCACCCTCCGTGTTACTGCTGATACCAGCCAAACATGGAGCTCTGTCAGAGATCCTAGCCATCACCCTATTCTGACATCAGCTGTTCCCCTCCTGTCTGATGGTTTTGTGGACGCTTCTACTGATATGAGAATGAGATGCCTGCAACGGTCAGGAGATTGAACAGAGTTCCATAGCCAATTGGAACAGCAGTGGTGACAGCATGGGCACAATCCAGCCTTTCCCCCTGCACTTATAGTGTTGGTGTCCCAACTAGGCAACAGATCACTCTGTATTCGATATGGTCCTGCTGTCCGGACCTATATGTGGTATATTCCAGAGTTTTCAGTGCCAGAGCATCCCTTAGCTTTGCCCAAAGTTTTCTTAGAAGTGAACTCCATGGTATTTATTGGGGCTTCCTCCTAAGCAGTTATCAAGAACAGCGATAAGGGTACATTTTTTTCAGCCTTCTCTGTAGTGGCCCCTCAGCTCTGGAACTCCCTCCCTAGGGAGATCAGACAGGCTCCCACTTTGTCCTCTTTCTGGAGTCAACTAAAAATCTGGATGTTCCAGTGTGCCTTCGATTAAGCAGCATTAGAATTTTCCTGTCCCTACTGAGTGTAGTATTTTATCTTGGCCCTCTTATGCGCTACCTCATCATGATCTATGATAGTATTTCTTGCCCAATCTACTGGTTTGTCGCACTTGTTTGTTCTCCTGTAAAATGTATTGCACTTATTGAAATTTTACCTCAGCAAATTCTTTTTTCAGCCACATTGCTCTTATGTTGTGTATAATTATGTTGTATTGTTTTTAGTTGATGTTTTTAATTGCTAAATGTTTTCTTCTGTGTTTTAATTGTCTTTTGGGATTGTCTGTTGTAAGCCGCCCCGAGTCCCCAAGGAGAGATGGTTGGTGGGGTATAAAAATAAAGTTATTTATAAAAGACCACTTTTATAGACCGAGTTGAATGTGGTTTTAATGGCAATGTGGTTTTTATGTATCTCTGTTTTTATGTATTTTAATATGCTCTTTTAAGATGTTTTAAATTTGTATGGCATTGAATTTTGCTGTAAGCTGGTCTGAGTCCCTCCTTGGAAATGAGAAGGTCGGGGTACAAAAATTTTAAATAAAGAAATGATTATTATTATTATATATTATTATTATTATAATAAACCACAAACAGATGTGTGTGAGCCAATGCCAAGTTCCACAATCCAAGTAGCCAAAGTCAAGCTAGTGAAGCAACAGAGTCAGGCAAGGAACAAATGATTTATTTATTTATTTACAGTATTTATATACTACCAGTCTCACTCTGCAGTTGATTACATGGCAAACATTCAGTGCCATAGACACAACATATATAGGCAGACACAGAAAGGCTATTTAACATTCCAGCTTCATGAGGATATATTCTGGCCACCAGGGGAGCTGTCACTTCACTGTCCACTTATGCCACTGATGGAGTACTTCCTCATTCTTTGCATGCTTGCTGGAGATTTTATGGCACTGTAAATTAGTTAAATTAGCCTCTCCACATAAGCAGTACCTAAATTTCCTACTTGACAGATGCAACTGTCTTTTGGACTGCAAAGGTCCGACAACAAGCTACACAAATGCTCGGAAGCTCACTCCGACCCAGGCTGGCTTCAAACTTATGACCTTTTGGTCAGTAATGATCTGAATGCAGCTGACTCCCAATCAGCTGCACCACAGTCCTGGTGCTAAGGTCACAGTCCATGGGCGGAAGTGCCAGTAGTCTGAAAAGCAGCAAAGTCAGATTTCAAGACAAAAAACCCAGTGATGTTAGCCAATGTCACAGTCTAGAGTCACAAATACTGGTAGTCAAAAGAGAAACAGAGTCAGGATTCAAGCCAAGAAACAACAAAGCCAAGGTCAGAGTCCAAAAGTCAGAAATACCATTTGTTGGAGTCCGGAGGTGAAACACCAGAAGTTAGCAAAAACAATCTGAGGGGCCACAGAGCCAGGTTCCAGAGCAAGAATACAACATTGTCTACCACCAAGAGCCCCTATACAGAGGGCTTTTTATCTTGAGGTCTTAGCTAGTGCTTGTTTCATCATCCTTTCACGGCTAATCTCTGAGACCTGTGATACCTTCCCCATTCCAGAGGTGGAGATATGGTTAAGCTCTTACTAGCTTGCTCCAAATGCAGGAGAGTGGCTGATTTTGAGCTGGAGCCAAGAAGCTGCTTGCCATGATACTTTAGCCTATCTCTAAGCAGATTAACCTGTGGTTGGAAGGCAAAATGGTCAGATTCCTGGATTCTCAGTGGGTGAACTAATACTGGGGTATGGTCATGCATTCTGACATAAGTTTCTAGCTCTGAGTGAAGCTTTCGCACCTGTCCTTTAGACATACAATAAACTTTGCTCCCTATGCTTTTCCTGTTATGCAGTCCATGTAGATTCTACATAGCAACAGACAAGACATTTTCTGGTTACTATGTCCTTTGAAACTCAAATGTCTGGTTAATTTTAACATTGGTTCACTGCAACAGGGGAGTTTCATAAACTACATTAAATAAGTTGGTTTGTCATGATTCATAATGGTATAGTATTTTCTTAACAAAGGGAATACGTATGAATTCTGCCATAGCTATAGCTGGATAGGAAGCATCGTAGAATTCAAAGGTATATTTAGGCTCATAAAATCCCAGTATCTTTCAATCCTGCATCTTGTCTTCATTTTCTATAGGGCGAACACCCTGTCCTCCAAAACACAGGTGGAAAAATGTTTCTGCCTCTCTGTGGCCCACTGCGTGCTAGTTGATGGCATGACTGATGGGAAGACAGAGGATTTTTGCATTCTTTTTAGTCTTATCTTTCAATATTTTAGAAAACTAAAATAGCACATAAAGAGCTCTAATGATTGTGCAGTTCTTTGATGCATAGAATTCTCTGCAGCACGTAGACTTTAAAACAGATTCAAAAGCATAAGTCATGATAATACAGTTTGAGCTACAGAGATGTGTGCCTCACTTTCTTCCCCACTCGGGTGGCCTGGCATGTACTGATCACAAGAAGAATTTGAAACATAATAAAAGAAGGTCACTTTGAAGTATCACTTCCTCTTTGGGCTGGCAATAATGAAAGGTAATGTGGAACTAGCTTCTGACTTCTTCTTATATTGTATCTGTACAGCTCCAGGAGACAAACTACAAATAGAAGTATGCTGTTTCACATCCCTTTCACCGTCCTACCACACCCCTGTAAGAGTGCTGCTTCCCTGTTTTGGGGTATCTTCAAATGACAGTAGAAACAAAAGAGATCAAAAAAGCATGCATGGCAAGGTAGCCTCAGAGTCAGGTATAAAAGAACTAGGGAAGAAGGTTCATCAGTATTGCTCACAGTCTTTTCCATGCTTCTTTTTTGAGTTCCAGAACTAAGTGTGAGTAAAAAGGGAAGATGTCTTTTCTATTCTGTTTCAAATGATATAGTTGCAGTGCATGTTGCTTAAGACTATCAAGCAGTGAGAAATAAGAATCAGTGCATATATATTGTATAATCGTTAAGCCCGTTCTCTGCAGTAAGCATACCGTCTTCTAAGCAACATTAAATATTATCCAGATTCGTGAGACAATGAGGGGAAAAGCAAAAGGGACAGATATGAATTTAACTTTTGAGAACACAGAAGGATTGCTTTTAGTTTGTGATTAGAAATCTTGCAAATCATGTAGAACCAAACCAAATCTAAAGCTGACTAAAAACTGATTTCTAACCCTTTTGGTACTACTGTTGGAGAGTGGTCCCTAGTCAAAGTGGCCCTGGGCAAGTGGTCCCTGGTCAAAAAAAAGTTTGGGAACCACTGCTTTAAATCATGTAGAACCAATTTGATTATATAATTATATTATTTTGATTTATTTGGTTTATAACATATATCATTCAAATAGCACTTGCTAATAAGTCTCCCTGAAGCAATGCTGTCATCCAGTTTGGCCCTTGGATGGGACATTCCAGGGAGCCTTATGTACACCCTGAGCTCTCTCAATCAAGAACTGGGAAATAATAATAATAAACTGAAAAAGCTGTCCCAATATGAGGGTTTAAAGATCGAACTGCAAAGACTCTGGTACAAGCCAGAAAGGTGGTCCCAGTGGTGATTGGCACACTGGGTGCAGTGCCTTAAAGACCTTGGCCTGCACTTAAACACAATCGGCGCTGACAAAATTACCATCTGTCAGCTGCAAAAAGCCAACCTACTGAGGTCTGTACGTATTATTCGCTGATATATCACATATTCCTAGATACTTGGGAAGTGTCCGACGTGTGATCCAGTACAACAAACCAACATAGTGATCTTGTTTGCTGTGTACTAATCTTATTGTGTTTATAATAATAATAATAATAATAATAATAATGGAATCGTTCTTTGAGCATGGTTGCTTGCATTCACTCTTTCTCCCACTTAACTGTGATGTGTTTCTACTATGTACTTTTATTATGTATTTAGGACATACCATTGGCACAATTACTGCTTCTAACAAGAGAACTCTGGGTAAAAAGGAATACTGGGATTCCTCAAAATAAATTTATGATCATCTGCATAGGGAAACTATTTTTCCCTGATTGCTTGTGATTGCTTCATGCACAAATCTGTGTGCACTTATATTCCAGTAACAGTTGAAGTCTGAACTGATGGCTAGCTTATGATTTACATAAAATGTAGCTTATGTGATAAAACTGTTCCTGGACTGTACTATTTTAAAACGTATGTGAAGAATTGTGCCAATTGATTAAATTTGATCCTCTATATAAAGTATGATGCCTGAAGTGTTCCACCCTTACTTTCTCTATGCCATGTGTCTTTTATCCCTCTGGTGATTGTTGTCTTTCCTGCAGTCTTCTTTAGTAAGCTGATTGTTGTAGCCCAGTAATAGATTTAGCTTATGGACTGTCCTGGTGGTGCCTGATGTTAGTGATGAAAAGTATATTTTAAAGTATTTGAGTGTTGAGAAACCTTGACAAGAAGAATCCTTCAGTGATAATGAACCTTGCAAATTGGGACTTGATCTATATCAAATGTGCACATCTGTAGAAAAATACCATATGCAAACTTTGTGCAGGATGAGCCTGAAGTGTGAATACGCTTTAGAAAGGGCACTGCTTTTGAAAACTTTCTTATAGAGTGAAATTGCTAAAATAACTCATTTTCCCTTCAAGAAAAAAAGAAAGAAAATGTTCTATCCCTAACAGAGAGAGAAAACACTAACGTTACCATAGATAGATGTTGCTGTTTTGTGCATATTTCAACATGGACATTTTTATTCCTGTGCAGAAAGCACTGCACAATACAACCACATGTAAATTAGTGTTGAACTATTTGTGTTGAATAAGTGTTGAACTATGATGATTATTACCATTCCAGGATTCTTTTAATCACAGTTTCTCAGTAGTAAAAAAAAGTTTTTGCCAATTTTTTATCTTTCATTTTTTAATTTTCAAAGTTGTATAAAAAGCAATAAAAATATACACACAACTATGTATACATGAACCAATTCAATATATCCTAATAACTATACCAGCGTTTCTCAACCTGGGTGTTGGGACCCCCAGGGGGGTCATGAGGGTGTATTAAGAGAGGTCACCAACGATCACCAGAAAACACAGTATTTTCTGTTGGTCATGGGGATTCTGTTTGGGAAATTTGGCCCATTTATATCATTGGTAGGGTTCAGAATGCTCATTGGTTGTAGATGAATTATAAATCCCAGCAAATACAGCTCCCAAATGTCAAGGTCTATTTTCCCATACTCCATCAGTGTTGACATTTGGGCAAATTGAGTATCCATGCCAAGATTGGGCCAGATCGATCATTGTTTGAATCCACAGTGCTCTCTGGATGTAGGTGAACTACAACTCCAAAACTCAAGGTCAAAGCCCACCAAACACTTCCAGTATTTTCTGTTGGTCATGGGAGTTCTGTGTGCCAAGTTTGGTTCAATTCCATCATTGGTGGAGTTCAGAATGCTCTTTGACTGTCTATGAACTAAACTCCCAGCAACTACAACTCCCAAATGATAAACTCAATCCGTCCTAACCCCACCAGTATTCAAATTTGGGCATATCGAGTATTTGTGCCAAATTTGATCCAATGAATGAAAATACATCCTGCATATCAGATATTTACATTACAATCCATAACAATAGTATAATTACAGTTATGAAGTAGTGACAAAAAAAGTTTTATGGTTTGGGGTTACCACAACATGAGGAACTGTATTAAGTTGTCTCAGCATTAGGAAGGTAGAGATTGTGTGATTGTACTTATTCCCTACTCACACCCTCTACATTGTAGTTACTTTCCATCCTTTGGATTTGAAGGAAGTTCTGTTCTGTTCTTCCTTCCTATTGCAATATTTTTCCTTTCTTTCTTCTAGCATAACAGTTATTATTTTAAGATTCCATATAAATATTCTCACAGATCAAATTATGATACTTGGAAGGCTTTCAAAACCCTGCACTTTATATTAGTCCTGGATGCATGCAACCCAAGGAATAAGGATAATGCCCCATCAAGGATAATGTGGGAGGATCTCTCTGTTTCTTATGCATGTCATGGTGTATAGCTTTGTAAGATGTGAACTGGCATCCTCGCAAAATCTTTCACTGCTTTCTACATGATCTACCAACTGTGAGGGACACTACCCACATAAGTGCAATATGTTTGCAATTAGTGTAAGTGCTACTGAACTTTCTGATACTGCCCAAACCACTTTTTTGCTTCCAAAGAGGAGCCCAAATGGTGTTCCCATTCTGTAGAAAACACTTTTAAACTTTTAAACTTTGCTACTTCCTTGACACAGCTGTTCTTGACTTTTTCTGTGTCCAACCCCTCATTGCGACATCTGGATCAAACTCCTTTGCCATCAGTCTCATTCTTGACCTGAAAGTGGCTTCATGTACAAATCTAACAATAGGAATCTATGCATTTCTGTAATATTTTATGTTGTAATTGTATACCTCTCTTCATGGAAATAGACCCCATCAAGTAGTTTTCTTCTTCGGCATCTTAAGGCAAAGTTGTTTTATAATAGCATTGCAATCCAGTGTTTCTGCCACTTTAGCTTATTTATTTGCTTGTGGCAGGTTTCATTGTACAATAAAAATGTAAAGAATCCTACTTTCAGGATGCTCTTTCCCTCATACCCACAAAAGAAGATTATAGTAACTCTGAAGACGAAATGACAGCATTTTAATGACATGGAAAGAGGTAGTAGAATATAAATCAAGGTAATTGTACATTTCAAGAAGAAATGTTCAGCTGGTGCTTTTTTTGTAGCATTGCAAATGAAATATCATAGACTAGTCTTGAAAAATAATTCTGCCTCGCTTATCCAACATAAATGGGCTGGCAGAACGTTGGATAAGCGAAAATGTTGGATAATAAAGAGGGATTAAAGAAAAGCCAATTAAACATAAAATAACATTATGATTTTACAAATTAAGCACCAACACATCATGTTTTACAACAATTCGACAGAAAAAGCGGTTCAATACATGGTATGAAGTAGTAATTACTGTATTTACTAATTTAGCACCAAAATATCACAGTGCATTGAAACAGCTGTGGATCTGGGTGGGAGGCAGACTGTGTTGGATAACACAGAACGTTGGATGAGCGAAGGTTGGCTAAATGAAACTCTACTGTAGGAAAGCTTTATATGCAGTTTTGATCTCTATTTCTTCAGCTGTAAGTATAGTTGGAGCTGATAACCACTGAAATGAGAGCTGAAACCAAAGGTTACTTTTAAAATGTAATGAATTACTATAGTTGTTGTGGTTCTAAAAACTGTCTTTTCTGCTTTTGAAAAGTTGTGCTGATGCAGTAGCAAAAGCACATCATAAATCAGTATTTGAATCTTGTGATATTCCTCCTCCATCATGTAGGGAGTTTACATGATGAAGATTGACGAAAACGTTAGTTAAATGCAAAATTTAACTGTAACTAACCATTTTAATGTCACAAAGGCAAATGCTTTACAGAGTTTTGAAACAGATGGTTCCCTTCCAAGGACCAGTGGTCACATATGATTTCTTTAAACCAAATGGCAGTGCATGATGTTTTCTTTCTTTCTTTTTTAAAAAAGAAATACTTGTATATGATGAAGTTTAAAGTACACAGTGAAGCTCAACTGTCTGTGTATGAATTCAAATTTCCATTAACGTTAGAGGAGATTAGAGTTGCATTTTTCCATTTCGGATTAAGGCACCTCAATCACACGTTGAACTCAGTGAAATTTAATTCTAACTAAGTATCTATAGTGTTGTTCTGTAAACAGTGTTTTTTAAATCTAGTAGCAATAAGAATAATAACTTTATATATATCCCACCACCATCTCTCAGAATGACTTTTACAAAAATTCAATTTAAAAATAAATAAAACACAGTACAAATGAATAATGCAACATCCGAACCACAGCCCAATTCAACCATTAAAGTGCTTGTGAAAATATTAGATTGTTCGGTCCTAGATTAGCAGATGTCTTAATCATCTGCTTAGTACAGGTACATGGGAAAATAAATAAAAATATTTGGTGGGGGGGGGGGTAATGCTGTCAACCAATTCAAGAAAATGTAAAATTCAGCTGTTACTATCTTTAGTTGTCTCTGGTGTTGATTAATGTAGATTTCACAGTATGCATCCAGACTTCCTGTGCAAATGTGTACAAGTATTTACAAATTCTTTTAGGCAAGTAACATTTTTTCAGAGGAGAATACTACTTCTTGACTTCTAAATGTGCAGGGAAGCAGCCCTGTAGGCCATGTTCTTCTCCAATTTTATCTTGATTGAGAGTGTCAGAAGCCAGCTAATAATGTTATCACACCAAGGCTTTAAAATGGGCAGTCTCACATTTCTACCACCTGCAGAATTCTGGGAAATGAGATTGGGAAGGCAAGGACTTCTGTAGCTGGGAATTCAAAAGACCCTGTCTTAAAACTACATTTTTCAGAATTCTGCAGACAGCAGAAATGTCGCTGCCCACTACAATGCCCAGTTGTGATAACGTGGTAAGATAACGTGGTATGGTTATTTAAATCTGCTTTGGCACAGATTTGAGTGTTATCTGGAAGCGCGCCTCCCCTCTCTCTCACACACATCACTGCTTATGACAGGAAAATCATGATGGGATAACAAAATTCCTATCTTCTCTTCCCTTTCTAAACAAATACCAGGATACAATGATACATGTATACATCTTTGAAAAATAGGTAGAAAAAGAAAGAGAAAGGCACAGGGAGATGGAAGAAGAAACGGCAGACAGACAAAATCCTAAATTTTAACTGAAACAAGTAGGGGTCAAATTGATAAAACTTTACATCCCATCTCATACATGTCAACTCTTACAGTATTACTTGCCATAAAATAGAGAAAGGATGTAAGGCAAGGTTAAATTCTCCTTCCTTTTTCCCTTCTTCCCAATGGTTAGTGTTTTCTCAGACCTGACCCCACTTGCTTTCTGTCATCTTGTGGGCATGAATGTGGACCTGAAATAACAAGACACAGAGGATTGTTTTACCTTGAAACATCAAGTTCTGTTTGGGTTCCATATAATAACATCTTCAAATATTCTACCCCAATTTCTTTGATTTTAAAGAGATTTGGAATGTTATTATTATTGATTGCATTTATTTATACCTCATTTTATCTCCCCTGAAGGAGATTTCAACTGTGTAGTAATTAATTCTAAGGACTGTGTCAGACAGGAGGAGGTCAAGCAGGGGAAAGTGGAGGAAACCATCTTACATCGTTTCCTCTTTGTTTATCCCCATTTCACATTCTTGCTGTGCCATTTCACCACTTTCCCCCATTTTCTGTTGCCTGGAGTCAGGTAAAACTCCTGAAGGTGGTCTTTAGGCTCCGTTTCCATATACTTAGTGTGATGAGGTGGTTATTTATATGTTAATCACATGTTTGTTTATGTATTTAGAAGGAACATTCTTTAAAAGCTGCAGAGAGTGAGCCGTAGAATGTTCCCAGCAGCAGGCTTTAGGCAGAGGCTGTTGCCATGACAACAGAGGCCACTCTGTTGTTTTAGAATGTTCAGTTTGAATTTGACAGTTGGAGAATGTCAGTTGGCCAGCTGCTGTGAGCAGAGTTAGTGAGGAATTAGCTGAAGCAACTGCTGAAGCTGCATGCTGTCTGTAGGAATTGCAGTGTGCAGTTCAGTTCTGTGTGTGGGTTGAAGGGAACCCAGGTGTGTGGGACAGAGTTTAGTCCCAGGGTTGAGAGTAACCCAGTATTAAGTAGTTACTTGTGTGTAACTGTATCAGGGGAAAAACCTTGAAGTTTCTACCTCTTCGGATTTTTGAAACCACCTAAGCTTTTAGCCCATTTGTGTAAAATAAACTGTTAATCACTTTCAACAAAACATCTGTAGAAGTCGTTTATTCACAAAGACCCTCACATCTAGTGGTCAAGCATTGACAAATGGTGGCAGCAAGATAATTAATAATAAAGAGAAAGCAAAACATTGAGTATTGGTGGCAGTGGTCAGTCGTCCACAGTGATTCCAGAACTAGGTTTCAGACTTCGTTACACTTAGGAAACGGAATACTGCAGAGTCTCATCAGAAGTGTCCTTACATCATGTAATTGGATCTGTGCAACTCCTGTGGGGCCCTTCTTTCCCAAGTGCATAGAAACGGAGTATGAAGACCGCCCAATGAAGTCCATAGTCATAAATCCAGTAATTAGTCCCACTTTGAGTAGATGCATTGATCAATGATGTGGAAATTAATGTTGACTTACTAAGTCAAGTCCATTGAATCAATAGTTTCTTATTTTCAGTTATTACTTTCTAAGAAAATTGAGCAATCCCTGCATCTTCTAGCACTTCCCGTGGGTTCTCTTTCCCCCTTCTCTCTGGGCCCATCCAGACAGGCCCAAAAACTGAGGCCTGTCTCAATTTTTACCAGAGGCATCCAAATGATGCCTCCAGTAAAAATGAATTAATTCAGAACAAACTAAGATTTCCATCGTTTGTTTCGAATTAATTTGATACCCCCATTAGAACCTGGCTTTCCTGAAAGACATGGGTCTAATGGAGTATTGGGACTGTGGAGACTCATTTCTACGTAGTCTTGGGACTACCAGGGACTGTGTCTCCATTGCCATCTCACACCTTTTGGGATCCTGGAGCCCAAAGGTGTGGGATGGCAACTATCTCCTCCCCCCAAGTTCCCAATTTCTCCCTAAAAATTAAGGAAAAGGTACTGGCTGCCATAACTTCCCTCCTCTCACCAGTAGGGCATAAGGATATGGTTGGGGGGATGAGGAGGGATTTTCCCCCTCATCCCTAACATCTCCTCAGACATCATTTCCTCATGCCCTCTTGGTGCGAGGAGGAGAGTTATGGTGAGCAGGTATCTTTTACTTAACTTTCAGGAGGAAATTGGGGGGAGCTTCAAGGTGGCTATATGCCACCTTGATTTTAATCAGAATGGCACGTATCCAACACCCCTCCCCCCCAGGATGTTTGGGGGGGGAAGTGGGGACTCAAACCCACACCAAAGCTGGTTATTTAAATCTGCTTCGGCACAGATTTGAGTCTTATCTGGAAGCACCCCCCCCCCTCTCTTACACACACACATCACTGATTATGACAGGAAAATTGTAATGCTCTTTACACCAGGTAGGTCTCAACGTCAACTAGAAAGCCATGCCTCAATAAGGCATTTTGGTACCTTTTTTGCATACCCCCCCCACTGTTTTGTGCATTTTTAAAGTTCCCAAATATGAAGCTGTACAGTGTGTGTGTGTGTGTGTGTGTGTGTGTGTGTGTGTGTATGCATGCATTCTTTTCATAATCTTACATAGTAGAAGGTGGCTTTGGAAATAATTTGTTCTTGTGTCTGTGAATGAAATAAGGGTCTGCATGATGAAGCTGCTGGTGCTTAGCAAAAGAATTAAACAAATGTTTGCCCTTTGGATCACTCTAAATGACAGGGGCCATTAATGGCAAGGACATTCTCATATTAGACATTTATTATTATTAAATGTGACATGTTTTTGCTCCAAAGTGTGTATTTGCTAAATTGCCTAGCTGTGAAGTTTGTAGAGATAAAAATGTCTTAGGATAAAAACCAGCTTTTATTAAAACAACAGAAGCTCTTTTTGGTGCCGTGTGAAATAGTCTTGGCAGATTGGTACTATGTTTGCTTTTTTTAAAGGTTAAAAAATTAAAAACTGCAATTTGGTAAGCAAATTGCCTTAGATACTAGGCATGGTTTAGAACCCAAAAATAGGAAATCGAAAAATCTAATTGGGGGGTATTAGTAATAGGAAGACTTACAAAAAATTTTCCAAAACTTTCTAAAATGTAACAATTACTAACGAATCGTTAGTAGTTCGTATGCCAGAGCATGCGCATTCCAGATGGTTTTGGCCTACAACTCCCAGAAATCCTAACAGCTGGTAAATTGGCTGGGATTTCTGGGAGTTGTAGGCCAAAACTTGAATAAATCACACTGAATTCTAGATGGGACTCTCCAAATAGGAAGGAGGGAGCAAAGGAGGGAGGGAGGGAGGGTATTCTATTCTTGGAAGCAGCAAAAGAAAAGGAGGAGGAGCCCCCTCGCTCCCTCTCTCTCACCCCATCCCGAGGAGCGAGGGCCCAAGTTTGCCCAGGCTGGTCATATACCTACATTCCATGCACATGCAATAATACAGCAGTAATAACAATGGGTATAAGAAGAGGTAAAATTCAAACCGAAGTATTCTGACTGGTCTCTCCTCATGCAGTGCAAACGGGCTCTGTGAGCCCAGGAAAAGCCAGCGTTTGCTGCTTGGGTGTACACACATACATATTCTTTGGGGGATTTGCTGCAGAATCTTCTCTATGAGCCCGGGATTCTGCAGCAAATCCCCCAAGAATATGTATGTGTGTGCTCCCAAGCAGCAAATGCTGGCTTTCCCGGGCTAATAAGAGAAGAGCCCGTTTGCACCGCATGAGGAGAGACCAGTCAGAATACTTCGGTTTGAATTTTACCTCTTGTTATTGTTATTACTGCTGTATTATTGCATGTGCATGGAATGTAGGTATGACCAGTTGGATTACTTATAATATTAGGCACTTACAGTAGCATTCATTCTATTATACATTAGGTTGGTTTCTCACCCCAATACTCTTTGATGCTTTAGATCCTGGCAGGGCAGGAGAGGCAGGGAAGCCACAAAGGAGGGCCCTTCATCCAAAGTGCCCTCCTTTGCAGATTTACTTCTGAGTAATCCTCTCTGTTTACATTTTTTCCAGGCTTCCAGCCGAAAGAAGGAGTGAGTTTAGGGCTTGCCTTGCCATAATACTTATTGGCAAGGGAGGCGGGAGGGTGGTGAGAGAGAAGGAGGTGCCCCCCTTACGACCTAATAACGGCACTTAAGAAAATCCTGGCCCCGAAGTTCGAAAAGAAAGTCCACTTCCTGGTTGGCGTTCAGGTGCGGAAATACTCGAAAGTAGCATTTCTTACGAATTTCTTACGAAACGAATCATTTTCATAACTTTTTTCTCATGCCTATTAGATACGTATTATTTCTTGGCTATAGTATAGGAGACATTTTTATTGGAAACAGTTTCAACTCTTACTCTTAATGCAGTCTTCTGCTGCTTCAACTGCCATGGCTCAATACAGTGGAGTTACATTTACCACTGTTCGTCCATCAAGTTTCAGAACATTTCACTTATCCACAGATTTTAGGAGAATTTTCAAAGTTTTTATAAACAACATTTTGTTAAAAAACTAAAAAGCTATCTCCTTAACTTTTCTTTTCAATTTGTTTTTTATTTACTATATTTATTTCCCACCTTTCTTGACCCCAAGGGGGACTCAATGACACAAGATAACAAGGGATAATTCCCCTGAACTTTCAGAAATATTCATACAGCTACTGATTTTAGGGAATTTTTAAAAGTTTTGACAAAAAAAAAAATTAAGCCACAACCAGCTATTTCATATAATGCCTCATATAAGCCAACAGAATTCTGTGCTTTCTTTTCCAGCAAACTCTGCTTTCTCCCTGCTTTCTCTCGTCTAATGGCATAATGCCATTAATTTAAAGAGAAATTGGAGCCATTTCGGCTGCTTGCCATGAATATGAAACTGATTTTGGGAGACTTCTGGGCATTAAAATTTAAAATAAAAAGAGATTGGGTAAGTTTTGATTTGTAAATTTTAGGCGCAGCCACACCCACGTGTCGGATATCACTTCAGAAGTACAGATTTAACAAATTTTAATACGACTTTCAAAACTTCTGAATTTTTTGCACAAGCCTAGTATATATATTGAATATTTCCTACAAATGTCTATGGGTCAGGAATGAAAACAAACTATCCATACAATCAAAATCAAGTTCACTGAAAGGCAGGGAATACATTACCCTCCCTCCAACAGGCCCTATTCTTTCCAATGCTCGGTTTTTATTGCATATGCCGTGAAATTATTCTACATAAAAACTAGCATTTTTAAAATTAGCAATGACTAAATTGTTTATTCAGCTACATAGCATTTCAGAAATTTGCTAGGATAATGCAGATTCAGAATTATGTCTAAAGTTCTTCATCCAATAGAAACTCCCCATTGCTTCTCTGCTAATTAAAATGTAGAACAATAAATGTTTGTTAAACTCCAGAGAAATTTCATCCTTTTTATCAGCATATAAAAATCGTATTTCCACATGTCTGCAAAATTCGTTAATCAAATATAAATGAGACACAGCTTTTGGTGTTTACAGTTTCTGGAAAAGCTGCTTAATGTCTACAACATTTGGACTGAGCATAATGCTTATTCAGGACATCAAGAGAAATTAGCATTATAAATCAGATGAACAATAGGAAGTACCCTGTTGATGATATCAGTGATTACTATTGCAGTTCCCCAATGGTTTCTGCTGTAATTTGCTATAGCTTCTTGAAAGTAATGGCAGTGTGAACTGTTTGTGCTGTTTCTTAGATTGCATTTCAGACGACCAATGTTGTAGATTTCCTACTGATGAGTCAGATACCTTTCCATAGGTATCTGTACATGATTTCTGTGGAGGTAGATAAATTCTACTCTTTGCTTACAGAAGAACAGGTATAGTTTCATCCTGAGTGGATCTGGAATTTGGCTTTACCGACACAACCATATTGCCATGATCTACATGCACTAGAAAGACTGTTTAATATAACAGAAGCAGGTTTTGAATTTTTGCCTGTAAGAACTGTGACTATTAGAATTCCAGCTTTTATGTATACTGTTGTGTATAATCTCAATTGAAATTTTCAGGTGGATTTGAACTATCCTTTTAGCTCTCAGTAACTTTCTAAACCTTTCTCCCAAACAGGAGATTAATAATCCATCTCATCCTTGAGTATTCAGGTGTTTTATTTCATATGGGGGAGGAAGAGTCAACATAGTGGAATAGTTTTCATAATTTACTCTATCTAGAACCGTGATTTTCAACCTTTTTTGAGCCATGGCACATTTTTTACATTTACAAAATCCTGGGGCACACCACCAACCAAAATGACACAATATGACACTCTAACACAGTAATACATATAGTTAATATGTTTTAATGTATTTATACACTCACGTAGTGTGAAACCTGGGGCTGTGATCCCAAATTGCCACTGTCACTTGACGCGCAGCTGCAGTACTAACTCTAACTTTGTTTACTTAGCCGCGTCTGAGCGAATCCAAGATGGCGCGACCATACCATTCTCGCGCCACTTCTTAGGTGACGCAAGAGTGCTATGGTTCCAATTCTTAAAGGGACAGATGTGCCTTATTGTTTATATACGAATGAAGTTCGAAAATAATTTCCCACGGCACACCTGATGATATCTCACGGCACACTAGTGTTCTGCGGCACACTGGTTGAAAATCACTGATCTAGAACACTGGATGTATTCATGTTTTAAAATTGTTTAAAGAAAAAGCATTTTAATACAAACCCTCTGTGACGACTTGGCTCTTAAATTAAAGTCTGGAGGATTTAAAAACTCTTCCCGGTTTGCTACCACCAACCTAAAATTTTACTTCTAGGATTTTCTTATCAAAAACCACCCTTCAGCTAGGCTCTTTAATCTTCACCGCCTTAAACTAAAAGGATGCTGATGTAAAACTTCTTGTAGAAATGGGGAACATGAAAGATAATGGAGCTGGATCACACAGCCGATGTAAAGAGCACAACAGAGGCTTTTCTGTTAAAGTTAATAAGTTAAACTTTTATTAACTTAACAGGCACAAATCGTATTGGTTCTTCAAATGAGGCACGAGAGCATAATGGTTAATTAAAAGATGGTTCAACAACGTGATGGTTACAGCTAAATTGCTTTTTAATCTTAGATGTTCAATGTTACACAGACAGTGCTAAACTTGTCTAAATTAGAACTCACTCCCACTAATAACTAAACTAGTGGTGAGCTATCTATAACAAAACTATCCTAGATAGTTCACTTCAGAGCTTTGATACAGAGGCTCATTACTCTAAACCAGAGCTTTGACTCAGAGGCTCTTTACTCTAATGAGTTCTGACAAGGAGTTGTCAGCAACTCTCCTCTCTCTCTTTGAGAGCGTGACACAAAACACTCCTCTCCCCCTGAGAGCTTGTCAAGAACTGGCAAATAAGCCCTTTCTCTCTCCCTCCAGTAGGTCGGCTCCTCCCCTTAACTCAGAGCTCCTCCCCAGGCAGCTCTCTCCCTAACTCCTCCCAGGGAAGGCTCCCAACCACTCCCCCTTTTCCTGGCTGTTCTCTCTGCCAAACCGCCAGGCTGGTCTGGGCCCTGCCTTAAATGGGTGAGTTCCTCATACCCTCATTTACAGCCTGTAGTCTTTTTCTGGCCAGTCAGGATCCAGTTTTCTGAATGCATGAAACATGGAGGTACAGGACAGCCTTGTCTATATTCATAGGATTCAACCATTGGGTTCATTTAATTTAAAGACAACTCCTTCGCAGAAGAAGGGTTTGTCTTTAAATATTGGTGATTAATTCTGATAGGAAAGCAATATTAGTCTTAAGATTATCTTTGCTGGATAATTTTGGCTGACCCAAATTTCAAAGCAAACTGACCCATGACATTGTAAATTTTTCACATTTAACATTTCTCCAAATTTCGGAATACAGTTCTCCATACTAAAACTGCATTAAAATGCACATTAGGCAAAATGCCAATATATATTATTATGGAAAGATATATACAAAAAAAATCTGTTAGGAGAAAAATGCCAACAAAATGTGCTATCTTTAAGGGAAGCCGTTCATGAAAATAAATGTGCTTTCTATTTGTAATTTTTTTTAAATCACAGAATGATATTAAGGTTAGACAGAAGAGACATATAAATAAATATGCACAAAACCAACAAATATCATATACAGACTGATTAATTGTAAATTTAACTAAGTATGTTGTTGTGATGTGGTAGGAGGCATTTCATTCCACTGTGTAATATCCATGATCAGGTGTCCTCAATGCTACCCACAATGATTGAAAGCGGTGCTGAAATTGCGATAGACTTTAGAATGAGGTAATCAAAGTAAAGCCCATGAGCTGCATCCAGCCCCTTTGGGTCAAAAAGATGTTAATACCTCAAAAGCCCTGTAAACAGAATGGATTACAGTAGAGTCTTGCTTATCCAACATAAATGGGCCAGCAGAATGTTGGATAAACAAAAATGATGGATAATAAGACAGGATTAAGGAAAAGCCTGTTAAACATTAAATTGCATCATGATTTTGCAAATTAAGCACCAAAACATCATGTTTTACAACAAATCAACAGAAGAAGCAGTTCAATACACAGTAACGTTATGTAGTAATTATTGTATTTATGAATTTAGCACCAAAACAGACAAGGGTTCTTTCCCCCCCTGCCCTGGACATTATTCCAGGCAGGAAGCAGACTGTGTTGGATAACACAGAACGTTGGATGAGTGAATGTTGGATAAGCGAGAGTCTACTGTAATTGTTATCATGTTTGGGGAGGAGCTGGGCTATTGATTACTTCCTGTTGTTAAAAAATAATTTCCTGGTGAAAATGCTCCCTATACCCTCTGGAAGTTATTTGGGTATAAAAATGTTTTTATTTATTTCGGTTGATTGATTCATTGTTTTCAGTGATGGGAACATCCCTTCAGGATCTTCTTGGTGATTAATGCAACCTATTAGCCTTCCACAGTTGAATAGTCCTGCTTTAAAAAATGCACAGAGATTACACTGTGTTTGGTGAACATTCTTGGCATGTCATTTAGAGCAGCCATGGGGAATCAATTAGAGAAAGGCATCTGGCTCCATATAATGGTTCCCAATCCATTGGCTCCAGATAACAGTTATCAAACCAATGGTTCCTTGCCCGGTGATTCCAGATAATAGCCCCCAACCCAGTAACTCCAGATAATGGCTCTCAACCCAATGGTTCCATGTAATGGCTCCTCACTCAATGTAAGTAGATACAGCTGATGTAGCTGATAAAGAACTTCAGTATGGTGAGTACCTACCTCAAACTGATTTGAGGGACACAGAGTAGAAACCCATAGCATTTGTGGAATGTTACCATGGGAAGGAACAGTGATGGAGAAGTCAATAGGGAAGAAAAACTGAGCAATCAAGCACACTGCATAATATCTCCAAAAGAACCTGCTGGGAGTTTTAGTTGATCATTAGAGCTCATTCTCCTTGGCTCGTGAGCTTCCAGGTCATGGATTTATTTCTCTTTTTTACCTCTGGAATCTTTTACATATTAAATCTCTTTATGGCATTGTTTATCATACGGGGTTCTGGAACAACCGGGACCTTCTTATTGCACTTCCCTTGTTTCGCAAGAAGGACTGCTTTGCCTGAAGAATATTATAATTTGATGTCACAATAGCAACACCAAGCAATTCAGGATGTGAAACTGATGTGGCTCAATTCTGTGATGCCTGTAACAACGAGCATCAACTGGAAGTATCTTAACATACATGCTTTTGAATGCCAGTTAGTTGGCATCATAATAGCAATTTCATCTTTTAAGCACTTGTCTAAATGTGAAGGTTAAATCTACATTTATCTCCATCCTATTTTTAGCTCACAATAAGCAGAAGCTGGCTGTTTTAAAGAAGCTCAAATTACTTGTAAATGAAAGTAACAATTTTTGAAAAGTGAGAATTGCTTGATTTAGTTGGCAGGAATTTCTATGGAGGATGCTGAAGTATGAAGTGTGGGGAAGTACTGCAGAAGCCAGGATAGATTTCAGGTGTTCAACTACATCCAAGAGTACAGAAGAAAGTAGTAGAAGTCAATTCAGAACCATTGGCAATAATCTTTGCCAATTCTTGGAAAATGGGAGAAGTCCCACCAGACTGGAGGAAGGCAATTGTTGTCCCAGTCTTCAAGACGTGGGGAGGGGGAGGGACACGTCCAGTTAGCCTAACATCAATAACAGGAAAGATTCTGGAGCAGATTGTTAAGGATATAGTCTGTAGTAATTTAGAAAATAATGCTATGATTACTAAAAGTCAACATGGATTTCTCAAAAACAAGTTATGACAGACTAATCTTGTCTCTTTTTCAATAGAGTTACAGGCTTGGTAGGTGCAAATAATGATGTGGATGTAGTATACCTTGATTTCAGTAAGGCCTTTGACAACGTCCCCCATAGCCTTCTTTCAAACAAACTAGTAAAATGTGGATTAGACAATATACTACTGTTAGGTGGATTTGTAATTGGTTAAGCAATCCAACCCAAAGGGTGCTGCTTACCAATGGGCCCTCTTCTTAATGGGAAGCATTTCTAGTCTGATTTTAAATAACTGTTTACTGGGGAGTTAACCTTCTCCTCTTAGGGCGCTTGTGCCTGCTCTGTGCTGGTCTGTGACAGTAATAAAGTTTTGATTGATTGATAATGGGAAGAAGTAACTAATAGAGTGCCCCAGAGTGACTAATAGAGTGCTCCTGGGCCCACTTCCATTACATCTTTATTAATGACTTGGATTAAGGTTTAGAGGATGTGCTTATCAAGTTTGCAGATGACACCAAATTAGGAAGGATATCTAATACTCCAGAACAGTTGTTCCCAAACTTTTTTGTCTTACCACCCCTTTCCAGAAAAAAAATTAATCACTGCCCCCCCTAGAATTTTTTAAAGTATTAATAGCAATTAAACAGAAAGATATATGTATTAATGCAGTGGTTCTCAATCTTTCTAATGCCGTGACCCCTAAATAAGGTTCCTCATGTTGTGGTGACCCCCAACCGTGCGACCCCTCCTAAATGGCCAATCGTTCACCACCCCCTTAATGGGGTTCACTGCCCCCAAATTCCCCTGAGCCTCCCACCGCCCCCTTGGATCGACTCACCGCCCACCAGGGGGTGGTACCACCCACTTTGAGAATCAGTGCTCCAGAAGATAGCATCAGAAATCAAAATGACCTTAACAGATTAGATAGTTGGGGCAAAACTAACAAAAATAATTTCAACAAAGACAAAGACAACACTTAGGCAGAAAAAATGAAATACAGAGATACAGGATGTGTGACACCTAGCTTAACAACACTACATGTGAAAAAGATCTTGGGAGTCTTAGTGGACAACAAGTTAAACGTGAGCCAACAATGTCATGCAGCAGCTAAAAAAGCTAATGGGATTTTGGGCTGCATCAAAAAAGTATAGTGCCTAGATCAAGGAAAGCCATTGTGCCTCTCTAATCTGCTTTGGTCAGGCATCACCTGGAATACTGTGTCCATTTCTGGGCACCACAAGCTGGAACATGTCCAGTCCAGAGAAGGACAACTGAAATGACTAAAAGTCTGGAGGCCATGGCCTATGAGAAGCATCTTAAAAAGCTGGATATGTTTAGCCTGCAGAAGAGAGTGTTGAGAGGAGGCCTGATAGCCATGTATAAATATATGAAAAGATGTTATTTGGAAGAGGGAGCAGGCTTGTTTACTACTGTACTGGAGACTAGGAGCTGAAGCAATGGGTTCAAATTATGGGAAAGGAGATTCCACCTGAACATCAGAAAAAACTTCCTGACTGTAAGAGGTATTCCTCGGAGTGTGGTGGTAGCTCCGTTTTGGAGGCTTTTAAACAGAGTCTGGATGGCCATCTGTCGGGAGTACTTTTATTATGTTTTTCCTGCATGGCAGGGGTTAAACTGGATGGCCCATATGGTCTCTTCCAACTCTATGATTCTATGATTCATCGGACCTTAAGATCCTTAAGGTCACCCACCAGTTAATAGCAAGAAGTTAGCTTGAAATGTGTATGCCAGACAGCAGGCTGATAAAACTGCATTCCCAAACTGCGTTCTAAGTGCTAGGATAATGAACATTACAATTAAGAACTTCTTGAACATTGCAATTAAAAACTTGCCACAGATGCAGGCAAAATGTCAGGAGAGAATGCTTCTAGAACATGGCTATATAGCCCGAAAAGCCTAGTAATTCCAGCTATGAAATAATATGACAACTTCTTGAATCTTTGAAATTAGGAGGCATTCCTAGTCATGCTTGAATATGTTCACATACTTCCAAAGAGCAGAGTGGATTTCAGATAATCGGTCTAATAAAGCCATTCATTTTCATGCAATTTGCCAGAAACTTGCTCTTTTTCACAGAATAGTTAGCATTTCACTGCCACTGAGTGATGTTTTAGAAGTATGTGGTCATCTGTGTTTTCCATTTAGGCTTTTGAGAAATGAAAGTGTTGTATATCTAAGCATATCCCTGTTTACTTTTCTTTTTACTTTTCATTTTTGACTTGTATGCAAACATTTAAAGGAAGGTATAATAATAAAAATGGCTGACTTCCAGGCCACTGCATGTTTGGGATGGGATTTTACTTTGTCCAGCCAAAAAAGGATGTTCACAGCTCTCCACCCAACCTTTCTCCAAGGAACATGAAACACTGTTCTCCCCTCCTCTGTTGTATCTTTGTATCAACTTTGGAAAGTTTGCCAGCAGAGCCAAGGTTACTTGAATAGTTCATTGCTGAGTATAAACTGAATATGTTTTTCTTCAACCCTAGTCTGACACTCTAATCCAGGGGTGGGCAATTACCGGCCCTCCAGGTGTTTTGGACTTCAACTCCCAGGAATCCTAGCCAGTTTACCAGCTGTTAGGATTTCTGGGAGTTGAAGTCCAAAACACCTGGAGGGCTGGTAATTGGCCACCCCTGCTCTAATCCAACCCTCTGTAATCTGGTGCCCTCCAGTTATGCTGGGCTGCAAATCCTGTCATCCTCAGCCAACATCTCTAAAGATACTCTAATTCACAAATTGTTGTGACTGAAAGAGATGGCAATAAAGATTATATATATATATATATATATATATATATATATATATATATACACTCTCTCTCTCTCTCTCTCTCTCACACACACACACACACACACACACACACACACACACACTAGCTTGGGGACCCGGCAGTGCCCGGGTTATTTGAAAAGGGTATTGTTTGTTTTCGGATGTTAGGTAATATCAGTTTAGTCATATATTACACTATGTCTTAATCAAACTCAAGTTTGGTCCAGATCATTGGTGGGGGTCACAGTGGTGTCTGAAAATGGGTGAAGGTGCTGCCAATACTATCATCTGATATCCATCCTCCCCCAAACTGTACCAGGATGTAAATTGGGTTACCAGTTGTCTGTTTGCCAAGTTTGGTCCAGGTCATGTTTATTTAAAAAAAGGGTTTTTTGTTTTGTTTTGTTTTTTTAAAAAAAGAGAATTGTTTTGTTGAAGCCTGGCCTGTTGCTGTTCTGGAGTCTCTCCTGCTCTGGATGCACTGTAATGTTCTTGCTTTTGTAGAAGCCTGGCCTGTCGCTGTTCTGGAGTCTCTCCTGTTCTGGATGCGCTGGACTTTTTTTTGCTTTTGTTGAAGCCTGGCCTGTTGCTGTTCTGTAGTCTCTGCTACTCTGGATGCCCTGGCCTTTTCTTGCTTTTGTTGAAGTATTCTGAGTCTGGCTTCAGATTGTTCTTGAGCCTCTACAGTGCTTGATGCATTAGCTGCTTGTTGGTTTTCCTCATGTTGGCAATCAGTTGTCTCACATGATTGCTGTTGGTATTTTCCCTTTTTTTGCTGTTGTTGGGATTTTTTCAATGTTTTTTCCCCTTTTTTGAGACATGTTTATGCTGCCACTTGCTTGAAGGATGTCTGTCTATTTTGGGGCCTCTCAGAAAATGAACATTCCATTGCCAACGGAAAATAACTGTCATCTGGCTAACTCTTTATGCAAATTGTCTCTCAGTGGCAACCAATCCCCTCTGTCTGGGGCCGTAGAAGGTTGGAGTTCTGAAGCTGGCCAATCATAGCCCATTATGCAAATAATCCCAGAGTGCCAGCCAATCGAAATGCTGGCACATATTTGCCCCACCGCTCGGCCACTCGGCCGCAAACATTGAGTTTTATTATATGTATATAATATAATAATTAATATATTAATTAATAATCATTTATAGCTCGCCTGATTCATTTTTCCCGAAGGAAAAAAAGGCAACCCCACCTGATGTAGCTCTTTCTGTTGGGCTACAGTTCATTTAACCTATTAAATCTGTTACCATGGTTTGATATTAAGAATTGAGATTGTTTATATTATTGTGAGATTATTATCAGAGCTATCCCAACAGGAAGAAGGAATACTGTTGCAGAACTGCAACCATTTCATAAGCCTGAGGTGAGGGTAGCATTTTATCCATTTTCAGTGATTCTTCCCTTTCCACTCTCCCATTAGAGCAAGGGGTATAGTAATTTGAATGTTGAACTATTTCTATATGATATCAGTTTGAATCCTTATTCACCCATGGAAAAACATATTGAGGGGACCTTAGGCAAGTACCACTCACTCAGCTTTAGAGGAAGGCAATGGTAAACATCATATAAGGAGATATTGCCAAGAAAATATTATGACAGAGTTTCTATGAGTTAGATATGACATCATTTCAGCATTTCTCTCATAGTGGTCGATGGGAGGCACTTGATTGCATTATGTCCAGGAAGGCTTTAGGATCTAGTTGGATCCCACCTAGTTGACTTTGAATTGGGCAATTTTGCAATAGGTAACATGAGATGGATTTACCAAATCGAAAATGGTAAAACAACAATAGCTGTTGTTTAAAAGTTGCTTAGCTTTTCATATTTTTTTTGCTAATTATTGTTTCATAGGTCAAAAAGACCTTTCAGAATAACCAAAATTTGTTTGACAGTCTTATGTTATGAGATGATATTTGTAGATGTAAAGCATCTTTGAAGATTCAAACTTGATGCCATAGGTTCTTGTTTTCTAGAAATGATTAAAATGGACACCTCCTTCACTAGTAATTCATTATTTGTGATAGTTGAGAGGCTATTGATAGATTGCAGGATCACATTCAGTAAAGTAATAATGTGAGATGCCTCTATATTCTGCATAGTAATAATCCAAACCAATATCTTGTAAGATTGTACTATATAAGAAAATGTGAATGGACCCAATCCCACTCCCCCTTCATGATTCCCAACAGAAGTGGGGGTCCATTTCTGTTGCCAGTCATCTAGTCATCAAATCAGAAAATACTGAATGAAGAAGTCAGTTTTGGCAGAAGTTGTGACTTTTATTTTTAAAAACCCCATCAAATCAGAAAATGTTGCACAAAGTAGCCAGAAGGTGTGGCTTTAGTAGTCAGTTTTGGCAGGTGTGGCTTTCATGGAAGTCTATTGCCAAATGCCTAAGAGTAGACTGAAGCTGATAGGAGCTGTAGTCCAAAACCACTTGAAGGTACCAGATCAGACAAGGCTCCAATTGGCAGTTTTGGGAAGTAGTATTTTTGCTCAGCTCTAGTAGCTTCTATTGTTCCTGGTGAGGCTTATTATGTGGCAGAACGGATGTAAGAAAATCTATCTCTCCACTTTAAACATGATAAGCCTTTGTCACCTACAATGCAATTAATGCTAAAAATAGAAAAGCGTCTGTGATAAGACTGGGACTTGAAGGGGATGAGCCATCGTCCAAATAACAAAGACTTATCTGGAAGGCCGGAGGAGTCAGCCTCCACTGAGCTGTCAGTTTGCTGATTGCCATTTCTCTGTGAGTTTGATGAAATATTCATGTCTTTGCTCTGCTCTCTCCAAGCACTATTGATTTCTTGTATAAACGCTGCTATATTTAGTCTAGACAAATGGAATGTGGCTTGCTGCAGAATAAATTGGATGAAAGGACTGGGCTCTTGCTGGCTATCCGCTTTTCTTTTTGGTCTGAGACAATTATTTATAATCAAGGGTATTTTTTGTAACTTAAGGGTGATTTTTGCAATTTTGTGATTAGACTTCGAACAAAAGCCAGGACTTGGATAATGTAATTCTAGCAGGGTGGAAAGCAGGAAACGCAAATGATACTTTGAGATTCACCAGAGCTATTTGACAAAGTAAATAGTACTATAAATGCTCCTAGCATTAGCAACAATAGCAACAATTGATATCTGTTTGGAGATAGGGAAAAAAACATATTCACCATCTTCAACAATTACTACCCCGGGGGGAGGCAGATTATTTCTGAAAGGATTTATCACAATCTTGAAATACATATACAAATATAACCAAAAAAACCCCTTTATAATGATACTGCACATTTCTGTTGGGAAAAAATGATTTATGGAAAAATATATTGTCTGCTTTGTATTCTTGAATAAAAAGTAGAGAGATACAGAAAGAAAATGCTATCTTTAAAGTAAAAATGGAATACTCTTCCTATCTCCATATGTATGTATGTACTTTTGATATATGTGTCACTGTCCAGACATAAAGGCTAATCTATAGGTTTGCTTTTAAAAGTAGCTGTCTAATAGGCTTGTGTGTTACTGCCCTCTACCGGATGAAATGCACACAGGTTTCTTTTGCACCATGGGTCTTTCTCTTATTTCAGTGACAGAAGGGGCTTTTTTGGGTCCTGTTTAGCCTAGATATCCTAACTGCACTACATCCTGATCACGGAAGCTAAGCAGGGTCAGTTCTGCTTAGAAGGAAGACAAGAAATACTTGGTTCTGTAGGCTATATTTCAGAGGAGGGAACTGGCAAAAATACAGTTGAGTATTCCTCATCTAAGAAAATCCTTTGAAATTCATGGTTTTGCCACAACTTGACAGGTGACAATATGCACACACAAACACATGTAAATGATGTATGAAATTCTACTTCTAAAGGCAGATCAGTTATATGAATTCTTAAATTTTACATTGGGCTATTTCTGAGGTCTGCTTGCTAAATATTTTTAAAAGATGGAGCTCAAGGGGCCATTCTGTGGAGGACAACATCCAAAATTTCCCATTGCAACTGAGAAGCCATGGGAGAGGCTGCTGTTTCCTGGTGAGGAGGGGCGAGAGCATGAAAGAAATTCAACCGTGTTGCTCCAAGGCAGTGGTTCTCAACCTGAGGGTCCCCAGATGTTTTGGCCTTCCAGAATTCCTAACTGCTGGTAAACTGGCTGGAATTTCTGGGAGTTGTAGGCCAAAACATCTGGGGATCCACAGGTTGAGAACCACTGCTCCAAGGGAAAGGAATAAGAGGGTGTACTCCCTTTTCCTTCCCATTCTGAACTGAGGTGAGCTGGTTCATCAGTGTCTGAATTACTTATCTTTTTTTCCTCATCCCCCCCCCCCGAAACTTGAGAGATATGTGGGACAGTGCGAGGAGAGTTTGGGATGAGACACAAATGGTTAGAGTGGGCCATTGTAAAAGGCTATAAGGGGCTGCATTAATCTTTGAGACCATGACAGACATTTGTCAGCATGCCCACTCATGCTCCCTGATGCCCTGTCATCAAAAGAATATACCGGGGGGGATCAGAAATGTTAAGACAAAGTGTCATGCTTCAGTTCCTTGATGTAGGATGATCACTTTTGTCTCCTTCCAGTCTTCCTTTCCTTAAAAGTCCTACATTTGTTCCCCTTAGTATAACTAATACAAATAAAACCTACATTTAGGTGGTTGAAAATATGCTTTGCACACATAAAGATTCCTGTGTTCAATCTTTGGCATCAGGTAGGGCTGAGGAAAAAACTGCTGCCATTCAGGATAAACAATACTATGTCAGATAGACTGACAGTCTACCTTGACATAAGGCAGCTTTCTTGTGATCTAGGGACCTATTTTTAAATTAAAACTTGAGGGAATTTGCTCAGTATCCCTTGCAGGTGTCCATATGACCTGCAGGTTTACACTGAGCCATGCCGTTTTATAGTGGTGCAGATAAAGCTGAACACTGACCAGAAGAGCATGCATATATCTGGTTTCAGATTTTGACTTTAACAACATACTGTATTATCGTTTTCTACTGAAAAGCAGCTTCTTCCAAAGTAAATGCATTCATCAGGGCAACAGAAACAAAAATGTTATTCCTACAATCATGCCAGTGCTATGTATATAAAATGTGAACCGATATCTCTCAAAATACAATGCTTAAGGGGTGTGTGGATTTATGCTCATTTGTTTCTATTCCTTCTCTAGTATTGTAAAGGGGGGAGAGCCAACAAGAAGAGCGTAGAAAAATAATACTCCTAACCCGCTCCATTATTATTTAGATGCTCTACTGATAATTTGTAGGTATTCATGAAGCGTGAAAGTAACAGCCCATTCCTGCTTTTCATCCCATTGGAACTAGTGTGCTGCCCAGTACTGAACATGAAGGTTCTAGTTAGCTAAATTATTCTTCAATACATCTGCTCTCTTTTAGAGTTACCTATGCCCTTAGCCACTGTGATATTTTGTGAGAGCAAATCCCACAAGGATGCATTATATGCAGATCTTCTGTTCTTTTGTTCTTTGTCTTATTTGTTACAGTTCTAACCTATCTTCTGTGCACATTCCTCAGAGAAACTGTTGCTGTTGTTGTTGTTGTTCATACGCCAATCCCAAAGGAGACTCAAAGTGGCTTTACATAAAAGCATTAGCATATAATTCAAAATATACAAATATGCAAACATTAAAACAGAATTAAATATAAACAGTATTTTAAAATTCACAGTTAAAATCCATTAAAACATATTTATAGTTTTCATAGTTTTCCCAAAGGTGATTTGGGAAAATATGTTTATGTCTAATAGCTTATCATAGGTTTAAACCAATGAGTGCAAGAGATTGAGACATTAAAAACTATCCTTTAAAGCTAATCAGCCGTCAAAATATATTGGATGCATAGTACATTTGTTGAAAAATATGGTTTGAGAGAAACCTTAGAAATTGTTAGAATTATCCCCCTTTTTTTTAAAAAAAGAAGAAGCCTGTCTTTTTTCCTTAGGAAGCAAATTCCAAAGACTATGGGCAGTCCTTGATAATTACAAAATTAATGGGTCTTTTCAATAGGTCAAAGAATTAGCTTCCATTACTTGTGTCCCATGTGTTACAAAGCAAGAGGAAGATATTTGTCTTCCAACTTTGTCCACTCAATTCATAATTTTACAAAGCTGCACATTTATTTCTCCTTTCTGTTTTTCTTCTTCTATTTCAGGGGATGTGAAATCAGAAGTTCCCGTGGGGTTAGAGCCTATCACACCATTAGATTTGCGAACAGATCTCAGGATGATGGTTCCTATGGTGGACCCACTGTTGCGTGAGAAGCAGCTACAGCAGGAGCTCCTCTTGATTCAGCAGCAGCAGCAAATTCAGAAGCAGCTCCTGATAGCAGAATTTCAGAAACAGCATGAGAACCTCACACGACAGCACCAAGCCCAGATCCAAGAGCACATAAAGGTAGCAAAATGTCTCTTTTCTCCTCAAAGAACATAATAATAAGCTTAACACTGAAAGAACAGTCACATGGGATGGGGGCCATGTCTGAAAAAAAAACCCCCATAGGATAGTTGAAAAATGAACTGTGAACTATTAGTTTTTTTTCATTCTTTGTGATGAAAGCTTACATAAGTTTGCTATCCCTTTGATTGTCCTGTATTAAAAGTTTATTTTGCCATCATACCTCGTAGGAATGGCTCTCGGGAAGTCTTTTTTACAAGTCTTTCAGAGTTGCGTCAGAACTGCACAGATCAGTTTAATGCTTGTGGAGATATTTTTCATTGCTAGGCCTCTGTCCAGAATTTCATTCATATCTATATGTGGCTTAACTCCCCAAATAAAAGTGATATCGCTAGAAGTTGTGAACACCTTTAATTTTATATAGTAACCTGAGAGAATCAAGTGTACTTGGCTCCAAAATTGCCTTTTATTCTTTCGTGGGTTAGTTTTCCAAATAGATTTTCAAATGTTCTTTACTTCTGGATTATATTTCTTTTAAAACAAAAACAAACCAAATAGATTTGAAAAAAGGAAAGGTAGATACCCAAATATAAATGAAAATTAAGTATGGGCTTTCTCTTAAGAATTGCAAGAAAACGCAAAATGAATTTTTGATTTGTCTCATGCCTTTTCATTGTTCTCAGTGCCTCTGAAGAAGTGTTCAGTGTGAAAAAAGAACAAAACATCAGAAAAGCAAAAAATCATTATTGGCCCTAATGATTCCATTCTATATAGACTTAATTGAGAGAAGTGCCTTTTATATCATTTAGACCAGTGGTTCTCAACCTGTGGGTTCCCAGAAGTTTTGGCCTTCAACTCCCAGAAATCCTAACAGCTGATAAACTGGCTGGAATTTCTGGAAGTTGTAGGTCAAAACACCTGGGGACCCACAGGTTGAAAATCACTGATTTAGACACTTCTGCGGTAACTTAGACATGATCTCTCCATAAATCCAATTGAAATTAATAGAACAAGTCAGTTATAACTAAATTAATTCCCATTGGTTTCAACTTCAGTTTGCAGTAGGACCACTGACAAAGACAAAGAGACAAAGACAAAACTTTATTACGGTCACTGACCAGCACAAAGCAGGCACAAGCGCCCTAAGAGGGGAAGGACAACTCCCCAGTAATTTAAAATTAGCTTAGAAATCAGTATAAAAATATATTTTAAAAGACAGGATATTGTAACAGGTATGGAACCGAAGGAGGAGGGGAATGGTTGATGAGAGAGGTCAAAAACACTGGTGGGGGGCACTAAAGGGGAAGGGAGGGGCACAATGCAAGGGTAGGACCACTGGTACAAATGGAGTGAAGTCTTCTTGTGGCTACTTTTATCTTAAAACCTTCACTTTCTCATGATGTTGTGTTCTTTGCAAGTTACAACAGGAACTCTTAGCCATTAAGCAACAACAAGAACTTCTTGAGAAAGAGCAGAAACTAGAACAACAGCGGCAAGAACAGGAATTGGAGAGGCATCGGCGGGAGCAGCTTCCTCCAATCAGAAGCAATGAAAGGAGTCGAGAAAGTAAGATGTCCTCGGTCAAGGCACAAACTGAAAGACTAGACTCAGCCTGAGATCTCTTGGCTTGCTAGCTGCTACCTCCTCCATCATCCCCTCCTCTCCCTTTGTTAAAGCCTGTGTGTATTGCTGGGCAATAAACTACCATTCAGACTCAATATGCAGCTATTCTCTTAAGCTTTACCATCAGTCCTATTAACTGAATTGTAAATATTTCTGCATGCTTTCATGTGTGCACACAGCATTCAGTCACAGCACGGTGTATAGCACTCTGTATCTCAGGCTTTTAGGCAAATAAATTCAGAACAAAAGGACATTACTGGAAAGTGATACTCACTAGGGGGAGGTAGATACATATAATTTCCCTCACAAATGGAATGAGAGTGAAAAAAGTGACAGTTTCTGTGCTTCAAAATGTATTTACAGTAGGTAACAAATTGCAACCCTCAAATGGTCTCATTATCCCCGTTGGAACTTTCCCTTGATGTTAAAGCGTGTGTTAATAATATCCAGCAAAACTGAGAATTTTACGGCATCCTTTAAAGATGGTTTTAGCGTATAGGCAAAATTATATAAATTTAGCAGTAACGTAGTGACATGTTTTTGTTTTTGAAACAAGATTCTCTGAGACCTGTGCTACCTCACTGATCACAACGACACATATGTTTATGGGGTATGCACCTCTCATTGTACTTTGCCTTTGAAAATATTCAATATATGTTCAGACTCTCATTTTTCTCTAATGACTGTAATATTTGACATATGGCTCTAACTGTTCCTTCCCGTCAAATAAAACCTTGGATGTGTAATGAATTCCTGTTGCTCATTAATATAAAGAACAACGACTTTACAGTAAAAAGAAAAAGGGATGATACCAGAAGCAGGTCTTACTAAAAGATGTTTCTACTTTCCATTTGTAAAAGAAATGCACAAATAAGTTACATAGTACTCTCAGAAATAAACTGAAACTGGGAAATAATGACCACATCATCATAGTACAGTGAAGCTTACAGGACTGTATCTTATGGATTAAATATAGAGAGTTCTCTGTAGTCGATCATCTTGATACAGAATGAAAATATTCCTTCAATAGTTCAGAAGATCAACATGATTAGGATTAAGATTTAATGCAAAAGCCAAACTGAGCTTCTAGTTTTCTGTGAGACCATTTAGATGCGGCTATTAAGTGCCTCTTTATATTCAAACAGCAGGTTTTTTAAAAAATCATCAAATGGATTGAGACTGATCAGACCAGAGAAAGTCCAGCCTGTAAAGCATATTTGGATTTGAAGGAATTCCCACATTGGTTTTAAACTTATGAGGGAATGTACTTCAGGTAAATGATTGTGATGTTAATCACAAACGTTTTCTGGAAGATAAAGAGTCTTGCATTTTATTTTATTTTTTACTGTGCCTTAGTTTGAGGCATCCCTTTTCAGGCTGCGACATTGCAGATATGTGAAATTATAGCTGGAGGATTCTGGGAGTTAGAATGTCATATATCTAGAGTTCACAATTTTGTGACATGTTTTTCTAAAGACATAATACTAATTCATATGGGTTTTCCTATATCACCCAACACAAACTCAAAAGATGGTATTTCAGAGACTGTCTGATACCCATTTTTATTTTCACTCTTGCACAGCTGTTGTATGTGGTTGTCTTTATTAATGAATTCTCGGTACTCTGCTGGTTGAGATTAAGTAAAAAAACTCTTGTGTGTTTTAGGAGCAGTGGCCAGTACAGAGGTGAAGCAGAAACTTCAAGAGTTTCTACTGAGTAAATCAGCAACAAAAGATCCTACAACCAATGGGAAGAATCATTCCGTTAGTCGGCATCCCAAGCTTTGGTATACGTATGTTTAACCATCTGATTATATCCATGTTCCCCTCCCCCCCCCTTGTGGTAGAAGGATCCTCCCCATCTGTGAGCCAGTGCTTAGATTTTTTTTCAATACTGTAACTCCCCAAATCCCCCTAGCCAGTAGAGGGAGGTATAGGCCAAAAGTAATACTTCCAATCACTGCTATAAACCAGTCATCTGAAAAGGATTGCTTTCAACCAAGATATACATCTCTAAACATGAGTTGCAAACAGAAACAAATTAAATTACTACAAATGCAGAGGAAATTATTGCCGTAAACTGAATGTAACAAGAGCAATAACATGTAAAACATGAAAATATTGCACATAGAAAAATTATAAGAAACTGAGAAGATTATTATGTATGCTTATTTATGATTGTATTCTACATATTGATAGTTATATTTTTCTGGGCATCACTTTTTAACTTTATGCTTCTTTGGAAAATCAGAATTTAGACTTGTTAGGAATTAATCTAATTGCACTTAGAATTAGCTGCAATAGATTTAGATTAATACTCTTGGTGTTTAATAAATTGGCACATTATCGTGAATTAATTCGTGACTTTAACACATGAATTCAGGTTTAATCACAATGTGAACAAGCAAAAAATACCCCTTCCTGTTCATTTATTCTTTGCTCCTCTTTTTGCAAAGCTATGCATGAAGGTATATAACAATAATCCTCAAATAGATATATGAATGAATAATTGAATAACAAAACAATTCCAGGTTTAGATGCAATACAAAGATCATCACTATGATCAAAGCAGTTCACAGAAGCATAAGATTTACAGAGGGGAAGTAGCATTTCAGAATGACCCACCAAGCAGTTGCAAAATGAATTTAGATGAGCTTATATGTGTTAATACATCAATATTAAATTATGCATGAGAACAGTTATATATAATGTAGTATTTAATTATATAAATAATAACTTAAAATGTATGAACTTAATACTCTTATTTTAACGTTAAATAGAACATTCCACATTCATAACTTAGTAATAAAGTAGCATACACTAACATTAAATAAAATTAATAATACTAATAGGAATATAAAATGTAATCCAAGCACAAATAGTAAAATTTGTCTAAGCTAAATCAAAACACCATATGGCATATCTTGGTTTGTTCAATCATTTTTGTAAATGGAGGAACAATATAAGAACAAACAAGAAAAATACTGTTTTGTCTGAATATATATCTGTTTGAATAGCTGAAGTTTTCAGATCAAAATTCCAAATGAGACATTCAAATTAGTGTTTGTGCTGCTGCATTCAGTTTTGCAAGGCTCTTTGCACTCAGGTATATAGTTCTGCTTTTTTCTTCAATAACCTTTTATTGGACAATAGACTCATAATGCTTCCCATTTAAATTCTAATGTTTGGAGTGAGATTTTGAGGATCAGATTTAGTGAGGTTTCTCTTTGATCCTAAAAACAAACAAGGAAATGTTTCACTACATTTCTTCATTTAGGGAAATGATTTATTTAAGTTGATAGAATGATAAATTATAGAACAGACCAACACACGACACCAAAAAAGCATTATGTTTTCTCCTGTGGCAAAAACCTAAATAAAATAAAATTATGCTGAGCCATGTGGCAGTTATATCAATCTGATAGACCAGAGCTATGCTCTGTGATTTTTAGCTTTGAATATGTTTTAATAGAGTTTAACTGTTAATTTTAATACTGTTATGTTTAATTCTGTTTTAATGTTTGCATGTCTGTATGTTTTAAATTGTGTGGTCATACTTTTAATTGTAAGCCAGTTTGAGTTTCCTTTAGGAGAGATAAGGCAGGGTATAAATAAACATAATAGATAGATTTGTTTATTGATTAGTCCTCTGACCATTTCAACAACAACAGCAACAACAATAGGGAAAGACAAAATGGTGTAGTTCAAGGAAGTGTATTAGAGCTCTCTAACTACCAATCTGATTGTCCCTTTAGAGGAAAATGGTGCTTTATTTACAAATTAGTGAAAGTAAAATGATGTTACGCTGTGTTGTTGAAGACTTTCATGGCTGGAATCACTGGGTTGTCAGACCTCACAACCTCTTAGGATGCCTGCCATAGATGTGGTGAAATGTAATGAGAGAATGCCTCTGGAACATGGCCATACAGCCCGGAAAACTCACTGCAACCTACTAAAGTTATACTATATTGTGATTTCTTCCAATGTATGCAATTGAATTTTGGTGTATTTACCTGCCATGCCTAATATTAATTCAAATGCAGCAGTTGTTAACAAAATAGCACATTTTGTCTGTATGCTCCTATACATTTATTTATCATAAATGTTAAAAACTTCTACACAGTTAACAAATATTTGAATAACATGGATGAACAATTACTGTTAAATCACAAAACACTAGTCAGTGAAGTTACCCTATGCTCCTTTCCTTTTCCAGGGCTGCTCATCATACTTCATTAGATCAGAGTTCTCCACCTTTAAGTGGAACTTCTCCTTCTTATAAATACCCATTACCAGGAGCGCAAGATGCCAAGGATGATTTCCCTCTCCGTAAAACTGGTAACTATGAAAAAAAAATATTTTAAATTTCAACTCAGTCCTGACTATATTATATATATACACACACACATTCATTATGGTAGTCTCATTCATATAACAAGAATGATCCTAGCCTATCCTCCATTTTCTATGCTTCCCTTCTCTAGCATGTGTAAAACGTTTTAACAGCCCACTATTTTCTACAAACTTGGATAAGTTGTCATTAATTTTGATAGCAATTTAAAATAGGCTAATTTCAAATTATGATTTATACAACTAATGGAGTGGGGCGGGGGTTGTGCAACTGAGTTTTCCGATAACACACTGAACTGTGATTACTATAAAACAGCAATGGAAACTTCCAATCTCCTCCACACACCCACACTGGAGGAAACACCATGAATAGGAAGAAGTCCTGAAGAAGTTAAATTCATTATTAGAACATTAAAACCTATTTTATATCTCAACTCAGATTGATAAATATATGTGTGTGGACACATTAGTTGGTTTCAGATGTACTACTAAGTCACTATTGTTGTGTTATGTATAAGCACATACAATCACAAACACTCATAGACTTTGAATATGACATGGGATGTTTTCACATATCAATCTTAAAAAGGTTTGGCTTTAAACCAACATGTACTATAAATCTAAAAAAGTTTAGCTTCACTTTTGGGATCTGTTTTATAGTAACAACTAAAGATGCTACTCAGATTTGAATTTGGTAAACATAGAAGTGAACATGTCTCACTTATAATCCCAAAATGTAATCCCAAGGATTAATGCATCATTCCACAAGTGCTTGGCTTATACTTTAAGTAGTGGATATTATCAACAGGTGCTCCAATTCTGGGCATATACAAAATATATGCTCAGTTATTATTTTAACTGTGTGCAATAAGTTCAAGTGAGATAGGCTTTACCATTTTTCTTTTGTCTATCATAGAGTAAAAGAAATAATGTCTCCATCCTCAACAGGAGGCACATTCAGTGTTTTTGTACAGCTGTGTCATTTATCAAGAGTTTTCCTCCCCAAATATTTGTAGATGCTAAGACAGGAGTTTATGCTTTCTTTGCCTCATCAGCTACAACCACTCTCAAGAAGCACTTATGAAAACACACCATCATATCAGTGACAAATATAGAAAACTGTTACAAAATACTTTGTTCTGTTCTGCCTTTTATAAGTGTAATTTCCAAGAGTATTCATTTTCAAATGAAGATTACAACTCATTGTAGAAATTTAGCGTCTGTCCTCCTATATTTAAAAATGTATAGTATCAAAAAAATCAATACTTTAGGTGTAAAATTGTTGACTGATAAAGTCAAATATTTTCAGACATTTAGCAGTATTGTTCTGCTGCAGCCTTTGATACTTTTACATCTCCATGGGGGTTTCAAAATAGTATTTAATTCAATTCTCATTGTCTGTATAAAAGGGCTGCAATATTATTGAAACCATATGTTTTCTATACGCTTTTTCAAATACCTAGGCACAGAACACACCAGCAACAGAGAGAATGCAGACTATGCGATGTTTGTCAAAATAGAATAAATAATATACAGAGATGAATAATGAACTGCTTTCATTTGGGCCACTTCTGTTCATTTGTTTATATGTCGAACTTTCAATATAAAATTCATACAGAGCCCCACATGTAGGAACAGAGCTCTGTAGAATTACAGCATTAAGATTTGCTGCATTTTGCATATATCCTGTTTAAACAAGAGGCCTTGGGCACGTAATTGGGAGGTGACAGGAGACCTAATTTGGCTACATATTCACAAAGCTTCCAAACATTGCTCAACAGTTTTAGAGGGAAAAGCAACAGGAACCAGGATGACACAAATGAAATGACCCTCAACTGATCAGGGTGGCCATGGGGCCATCCCTAAGGCAAAAGGGACATGCTGGAGCCTACAACATCCTCACGGGACTGTCCCAGACAAAGACGTCCCATGCAACATTCATGTGTATAGGCAGGTTCCTTGCTGACAAATGTTTAACCTTTGTCACAAGAAGTGAATCCCTCCTTTTTTCATTTCCTTGGGCTGTTAATGGAAAATGGCACTATTTCCTCATTCACAGCAGGTTTTGTGATTATGAAATGGCATACACAGAAGCCAAACATAAATTTAATAAATAAAAGCAATGAGAATCCGATCTCATTTTGTGGCTGTTTCTTCATAAGCATTCCTCTTTCTTACAGAAGGTTTTTAGGACTCTGTGTAAACATTCTATCCCTTCCTTTCAATTGTAAAGTTCTTTGTTAAATATTACAATATTTATTTTATTAATTGATGCTGCCTTTTCCGCTAGATTAGGAGTCACATTTTGAAGAAGCTCATTTACCCTTGAATATCTGCTCAGCCACAATTGTGATTAAAGGTTTCTGCTGCCAAGTAACATGTCTTGGCTAAGGCCAAGTAAGCATTATGGAGCTATTTGTGAATAAGAGCACTAGCTTTATAGCTCGGTCTTGATTTTCTCATGGGAAAGTAATATAAATGAGAGTGATTCCTCCCAGTTGGATTTCACTGTTAGCAATGCAAATCATGCTGAAATTGTACATAATTCTCTTCCAAAGGAAAGGAAATAGCATTCCAAAGGATTTTCCTCAGTGTCTCATTGACTTTTGGTGGTATACAATTAATTTTGTTAAATTACTCTGCCAGATGCAAGATTACATTGTGGATACAGCTAATTAGGTTGTACTGGTTTCATAATTCGCTACATAAAAGGCAAAATCATAAAATAAATTTATTTTAACGGAATTTCTTAGGCATAGCTTCTCCTGCTTATAAACTGGTAGTATTTTCTTTATTTAAAAAGTCCCCTAATATTTATTACTTTTGTTCTACTTTCTTCCTAAGAGCTCAGGGCAATGTGCAAAGTTTTCCCCTGCTGTATCCTCACAATTGGTTTGTAAGGCAGGATAGGCTGTAAGATAGTGATTGCCCAAGATCATTTACGGAACTCTATGAGGTTTTGAATTTAGGTCTCACATAAGTCATTAAACAGATATCAGTCTTGGACTTTCCAAATAAACAAAAGCAACAGCCAACCATTCATTCATTCATTCATTCATTCACACCAGCATTTCTTGCTGCTTGCCTGCAGGCATGATATCAGTTCTATACATAAGTAGAGATTGCAGCAGAAGAAATGTGATCACCTTTCTTAAATACATTGCAACAAAATATGTTATCACAGAAAATGGCCGTATGTCATTTTCACCAAAGATCATACTTCTTTACATGGACTTCTGTGATGCAGTTATTTATACAAGTGCAGACTACGGGCAACAACATACTTCAATTCTAGTTATATATTAAGTAAAAATGTAAAGAATATTCACCAATTTTCTCATTTTTATTTTTAAAAGCCAACTGGTGTATAATATCTTGGTTCTGTACAGGAGTCAAAACACAGTCGCTTCTCCAATTCCTTGTATTCAACATTTCAGTTGTTGCAGGCCTGTAGCCAGGCTGAGTTTGATTCGGGGGGTGGGGGTGGCTGAGTCTGAGTGAGACAGGGTCTACCCTAGCAAACCTTTTGTATTGTTATCCCAATACCCCCCTCCCCTGCTACATGCATGATATTTGTTTTATACATTTGCTAGAGGAAACAATATGGTACTTTCAATAAAAACAGAATTGCAAAATATTAAGAAGTATGAAACATGCATTAAAACTTTAATTCTCTGACCACCAGAGAGAAAAGATAAGGATATTATGTAGGTATTTTCTTTATTTCTTTGCTTGTTTTTGAAGGGAGCACCCTTTGCATTTGCAGTGTGCAGGACATGCTTGGGTCTACATACAGAAATGTACATTTACATGGTTCTCGCTCTCATAGTCCTCAGTGACATTATTATATAGCTAAATTATATTAGCTACATAAAATGGTTGTAGTCACCTCATTCAACCTGCATCCCTTATTTGGGTGGAGATCACCCACCAAGTTGAAATCCAGACAATGTAGGATAATAAGATACTATTTTCCATTTACTTTAATGGGATGGTCATACTTTGTATCAGAGTGTCAGCTTCAATCAAATTAATCTGAGTTCTATTATTTTGGTAGAAATAAAATAATTAATCTGACCAAGTTCTTTTATGTCCTTAAGCAATCTTTGTATAAATTAAAAAGCCCCTATCTTATGAGCATTTTCCTATGTTTCTGTATATTATTCATTTGCATTAGTGATTCCCAACCATTGGTCCTCCAGGTGTTTTGAACTTCAGCTCCACAATTTCTAACAGCTGGTAAGAGGACTGGAATTTCTGGGAGCTGAAGTCCAGAACACCTGGAAGAGCAAAGGTTGGGAATCACTGATTTACATGATAAATTTAACAGGGCAATCCTATAGAGTTAGACATGCTTAAGCCCTCTCTAGCTCTACAATGTCCTTTTTGACATGGAGATCCCCAAGCAATGTCTTATATTCAATATGTAGACTCCAAACAATTTAAAGAATAACTCTTTAAAATATTCAAGGTGACTTCATGCCAGATAGACTATTTATTTGATCCTATAATTTAGCAAGCAATGAAAATATATAAGGATTATTACTTATACATACTTGGGAACAAAATATTGACAGTTCTTCAGTGGATTACTAAGAGCTACTTTTGTCACTGGAAAAAGAGAGGGTTTTATGTTTCATTGCATTGCATCTACCTTTTTCATAAAATCAAAGAGTTAGTCTTTATGGGAAATGGTCCTACTAAATTAGTAAACCATTTGTTTATTGCTTTTGTTATCTCTTGCAAGGCATTGTAGGTGTACTGTTTCCAAAACATACTCAGGAACACATTTGGTTTGCTTTGCTTGCTTGCTTGCTTTCAGTATAGACAAAACATCCGATGTCTGCCTTCATTGTAAAATAGTTTTCATTTAAATAATTATGCTTCATCTTTTATGCAAGGGATTTGTCTTTTCCACTGTAGCATGAATTCAGACAGTCACATAAAAGCTGTCGTCTCTGTTTATGCAATTAATTGAAATGCAGAGTGTGATGGGAAGGTAGCTAAAAATAGCAAGGCAATCAGTGCATCTGGGCATAAGAGCACATTGGGAGGCAAATGGAACCTCTCCCTAGTCATTGTTGAAGTACCATACTTTTTCTTTGGGCCCCAAGGATTGCATCACATTATGCAGGCACCAACATGGAAATCTTCTACTGTTGGGTAACATGGAGAACTATTAATAGAACATAACCCTAAATGACAATTTTGGAAATGGCATAGATGACTTTTTGCAATTATTGTCACGTAGAATTACAGGTTGAATTATACGAAATCAGTGATAAGGCAGTCTTATTGAGTGAACAGAGAGCACTTATTCATCTTTAAAAACACTAAAAATAGAATTGCATTACTGTTTATTGACATAAATGGTAAAAGGAAATCATGAAAATGATTTAAAATAAGGTATTTGAAAGAACATGACCAATTAGATGTGGTGAAATCTGTGGTTCTATCTCCCATGATCTTTTTCTTTCATTTAAAAGAAAGAGGAGAAATATTTGGATTGGGGACATGTCATGGGCATGCATCCTTCCATGCTGAATTTGGTGGTAGGCAATGGGAGACAAAAACATTTTGATGTTACTGTGCCCCATCTTTGTGATGGGTGCGGACTGGAGAGCTAAAGAATGCACATTTACAGCATCTCTCCATCTCCCTTCTTGAAATTCATTGGACCATCCGCCCACCTCCTTCTGCATCATAGCATTATGAGGTCACATTAGAGACCAGGTAGGAATCCCCCCTCTTGCTTTTCAGGGATTTAATCACCTTCCCTACATTGTCACGGAGAATTGGTTTGGGTGCTGTCAAATAAATAGGTTTTCTTGGCTAGCATTGGGGGAAGCTATGATTTGGAGTTCAGCTACTGGCATGATTTGGTGTTGGACAGGAATTTTGAACCCCCTTTTAGGGGGTGGGAGATTAATATCCTGTCCATGGGGCTGGTCTCTGGTATCATAGCTCTTGTTAGAAGTCAAAATGACTTTGGGGGCTTACACACCTTGATTAGCCTCCCAGGATAAGAACTGGCCTTTGAGCAACCATGTACATTATGGATTGTTCTTAACGATTTTGATATAATACCCAAAGGGAGGCTGGGAGCTCAAGTCAAGGATGACAGACTGCCTCAACCGCTCCTGTATCAGATCGATCCCCGAAATAGTTTATATTCTCAAGAAACAGCATAAATAGGTAACTATTCAATAAAAGTTGCTCTTAGTTTAATGCATAACTGTTGCATTTTCTCTTTATTTATCTGGTTTGTTGGCAAGACAGGGAAACAGTTGTGCCTTCAACACAGTAGCCCTGATCCAAATCTCCATCTTCCTGTTTGTTCGTTTTTTTTCCAAAAGAGAGATAAAGGTCTTCAGTGCCCCATGTAGTTTCACTTTTATCAGAACCAGGACACAGTGAGCATGACACCTGCATTACAAATGAACATATGAGAATACCTGGTTGGTTTATGAGACAAAGAATGAGACTGCACCCTATCATTCCACGTACAGAAGTAAACTGGAGTACGTAGGAGCAGAATATAAGTTCAGCTGAGTAGCCTATGAACAGCGGGGATCTGTTCAGCTAAGGGAAATAGACAGGAACTTCAAGAAGATTGTTGTTGAAAAGACTATTTTCTCTAGTACTGTGGCCTTTCCTACAGTATTTATCATCATTTGGGGACACTTTAGAATTCATCTCTTTCCTTTGGGGCTCAAATGCAAACTTTATATGTGTCTTTTAGTCACACCTCTTGAACCTGAAGACTCCAATCTATAAATAATGTTGACCTGTCTTGTGAGATGGTATGGAGGGATATATAGCAAAAATGCAAGGTAGCTTTGCAAATTTAATCCTGTATGCAATCAAATAGTTGTTATTAATAAATGTACACTATGTAGCAAGTTTATGAAAGAAAATATAAGTAAATTATTCTCATTCTTTAAAGGTGCTTCCTACAGCCTTCAGTTTTGTAATTGTATCATTTGTTCTCTCAATTCCCAGCCTCAGAGCCCAACTTGAAAGTTCGCTCCAGGTTAAAACAAAAGGTAACAGAAAGGAGAAGCAGTCCCCTACTCAGAAGGAAGGACGGGATGGTGGTCTGCTCTTTCAAGAAAAGATTATTTGAGGTGACAGGTAATGAAAGACTGGGATGGATAGATATAATACAAATTTGGGCAAATGTGTTAGCATTGTAACTGATTATGGTGAAACATTACTTTTCGGGAATTAGAGGGGATTGTGCAGATTATTTTGAGTAGCGACCATCAATTTGTGGAGAAATGTTCTCACAATTATTGAAAGAGCTATTGTTTTTGGTTTTTTAAATTTTTATTCATTTATTTAAGGATATGGTTCAATTACCTTTCAGTAGCTCTAGCCAGATTTTTTTCAATTGTTTTGTTTTAAGCATGAAATGTTAACAAAAGTATATGGCATCCCAGACAGATGGACGATCAATGGCCATATTTTGAATTTTTTAAAAAAAAAAACTTATGAAAAAACTCACTATCTTAAAATAAGTTTCATGGCTGCTGATTTTGATAAGATAAATTGAACATTTTTGTAGTGAAAGAATTTAACTTCAAAGAGGAATGAACATTTTAACACTTAAAAAAAGATTGTTCCTGACAGCTCTTGTATTAATATTTTGGAGTAGAAAAGTTTATGTCTGAAAAAAATGTATACTGTTTAAATGTTCAGAATCATTTTTCCAGTGTAATATAATTGTCTATTAATAATTGTATGCATTTAAAGCTATAACACGGCAGAAAATAGTTCTTTGCTCTGAAATGGAAAGCCATAAGAAATGTCAATATTATGTTTGCTATCCTATTGAGCGAAGAGTGAAGAAACTTGGCTAGTGAAGTGCTGAGTTGCATCCAGATCATTATATACTTATACAAGTCCTATTAAATGAATTACATTAGGGAGATTTTACCAAAATCTCAGATTTCAGTGGTGTACTCTCAATATGATTAAATCTGGTTCAAACCCAATTAATTTGTCTAACAAAGTGTGTATTTGCGAGCTTTTGTATTGTGTAGATTAGAACTATCAGATTAGAACTATCAAAATGTTGTATCTAAATTTCACACACACCAAACATGATGTATATAATGTGTCTGCCGTAACATAAAACATGTCAGTTTTGCTCAGCACAAAGACTGTTAGGATTCTCATCCTCCAAGATTAATTAAAATCAGCAGAGATCAATAGCAGATACTATTTTAACAGTTGCATGGATTTTTAAAAATGCATTAATGGCCTGGATGTAATGTTACTATTAGTGCAAAATCAGTTGCACGTCTAGGAGTTAATTTCTTCAGTTACCACAAAAAAGGGATGGAATACAGTTTTCTATGGCCTAAAAGGTTGAGCAAAAATAGTCTTTATGTGTTGCCTTTTACATCACCACTTCTCCGGTGGTGAAATCCAACACAACTGTACTGACATCGCATTGGATTTAGGCCTAAGTCTTAAGTAGTTGTGTGGTTTTCTGCTTTTATATCACATATAGTAGTCCCAATCAATTTCACATGTGTGCTGAATTTAAAAGTACAAATGATTCTTTAAAATAACCTACAAAATCTAATGTTGCAGACAGTTGGGAGGGGAAAGGGTTGGTAGCTAAACATCGGTTCAAAATGAAGTTGACTTACTTGTGTTCAGTAGTATAGTTTGCACCAATTGGTGGATATATTGAGAAATATCCTGATTGGTCTCATAACTCTTTTGGGATTATATATTTTTCTTAATTAAGAATATTAACTGGCATTTGCCTTTCAATAATTCCTTTCAGCATATTGTAGCAAAAGCTATCTCTTAGTCTTAACAAAACATAGAAAGTGCCTTGCAACAAAAAAATCAAGATGTTACCCTTAAAATGCTACGTTGAGACGTTTAACATAGATTCCCTTAGAATTGACTGAGAGAGATGAGGTATTGTTTCTTAGTTACTCATATAAAGGCCAGCTCACAACTGAGTCCTCCAGGGGTTTATCCAAACAGCCTTGGAATGGCAGCAGGCCTCATGAATTGATGACATGTTATCTTGACCTTTGAGAGTCCAGTATCTCTATCATGCTGATCTCTCGCAGAGGCAGCAGAGAATGCAGCCAAAGGTACTTCCTTTTCCTTTACTCATTAGGAACGCCCTTTCAATATCTTGCTTGCCACTGAGAAACTAGCTGTCTCTTCAGAGGGGGAAATATTGCTGAAGTAGTAAACTATGACCTTTGTGTACTGGAAGTAATAAGAGGGAAATTCAATCTTGAAATAAATAAAGGAATACATTGTACATCCAAAGTATTTGTCATAAGCTATATGCTGATGTTTTGTTTTGGGGGAGAGAAAAGTAACTGATGTTTGTCATTGCTATCTTTATTTTTCTTCCCAGAATCATCAGTCAGTAGCAGTTCCCCTGGATCAGGTCCCAGCTCACCAAATAATGGCCCTACTGGAACTACAGATAAGGAAACCTCAGTGTTGACATCTAATTCCCAAACTGAGGTAAGAACAACCTCCCCTTTGGATATATGGTGTCTATTTTATTATCAGAGCTGGCACAAGATTTCTATTGATTCCACCTAAAATGTAAAGGAGCATGTTTCTGCCAATTGTGTAGTCATCTGCAAAGTATGCAGCCTTCTCATTATATGACAAGAAGAAGAAAAATATTGATCCTGCAATGAGGATTGCCATAATACACTTATCCAACCTTCGCTCATCCAAAATTCTGTATTATCCAACACAGTCTGCCTCCCACCAGGATTCACAGCTGTTTCTCTAGGAAGTCCATGTTTTCAGTACATTGCAATGTTTTGATTCTAAAATCATAAATAATTACTACATAACATTACTATGTATTGAACTGCTTTTTTGTTTTTGTTGTTGTAAAACACGATGTTTTGGTGCTTAATTGGTAAAATCATAACATAATTTGATGTTTAATAGATTTTTCCTTAATTCCTTCTTATCCAACATTTTTGCTTATCCAATGTTCTGCCAGCCTGTTTATGTTGGATAAGCTACTCTACTATAGTTTCTGCAATGTGGCTCCCAAACTTGAATCTGTTGGACAGAATTCAATGCCCTCAGACAGCATTGTATTCTGAGTCCAGGATCATCAGGGGTCTGAGGTTTGTAGACCACCTCCTTGGAGGAATATAGTGTTGCCTTGAGACATTGGGAACTATTTCAATAGAGAAAAAGCCGAAACTCACCCATGTGATACGTATATTTTTGATACGTATATGCTCGAGTATAAGCTAACCTGAATATAAGCCAAGGCATCTAATTTTACCACAAAAAATGGGAAAACATATTGACTCAAGTATAAGCCAAGGGTGACAAATGCAGGAGCTGTCATGAACAGACTACCTTAAAGAAGCCAAACTCACTAGAGTTAAAGGAAGAGTTTATTTGCAGTGCCACAAAACTCAAAATTGGCCAAAAGAGACCAAACACACTATAAAACCATGTGTATAGAGTCAATAAACACAAAAATCCAACCAGCCAGGTCAAAAGAAAACAGAACACAAAAAAATCCAGGTTAAATCTCTGGAAAACCCGCAATAAACAAAAGCACAGCAAAAACGACGAAACAGGAAGCAGCGTGTTGTCAGTCAGTCCATAGTCACCAATCTGGGAGCACAAGCAGAGAAGAGTTGTCGGGCAGTCTTGGGTCAATATGCAGGGGGGAAACCAATGTAGTGCAGCAGCTAAGGCAAACTGGAGTCGAAACGGGAATGGCAGTATCTAGCACACAAGGATTTAAATCGATGTAGCCAATGAGCAAGTACGAGATGCAGATCCCACCAGATATGATACCGGAGTCCAAGAAGCAATTCCAAGATCCAGGGTTCACGTCCAAGAAACAGTTCCACAGCAACATAGCAACACAGCAGCACAATGTAGAACACGGGCACCAAGTACAAACCTTTGCCAGCTGCAAAGAATGGTTAATCCCGTGTCCCTCTTTATTCACAATTCTTCCTCAGAACTAGATTGAGCTAATTCCCCATCATCATTCCTCTCAGCTGCCAATACTACTTCATGTGCTGCCCTTTGTCTTTCATGCCAATCCCTTCATCTTCTGCTACGACTTAGATCACCCCAGGATGAAGCCTGTTCCCCAGTACTCCAATTCCCATCTCCAGCAAACCCCACAAATGAATCACTGCTAGTAGGTTCTTCATAAACATCACGTACCCGCTGAACTTTAGTCAAATCCATGTCACTGGACACTTCTTCAGAACTCTGCAAACCCTCAACCCCATCTCCCATAGAGTGCTCCTCATCACACCCATCATCCTCTGAAACCCCCCAAAATGTATCATCATCAGAGGACTCTTTCTCCCCTGCTCCTCATCAGACTCCTGCTCTCGAGTTGCACACTTAGCGTTTCTAGTCATAGACTCCACTGTCTCAGGTTCAGGTTCAGGCGCAACTACAACAAGAGCTACTGGGAAATTTCAAAATAAAAATACGATACCAATAAAATTGAGGCATCAGTAGGTTAAATGTTTTTGAATATTTACTTAAAACTGTAATTTAAGATAAGACTGTCCAACTCTGATTAAACCATTATTCTAACCTTCTTCAATGTAAATGTGCTTCTGTATCCTTCCAATAATAATAGAGTAAAATAATAAATGTAATCATAACAATAATAGAGAAAAATAATAAGTGTAATAAAAATAATAGAGAATAATAATAGAGTAAAATAATAAATAACCTTGACTTGTGTATAAGCCAAGAGGGGTTTTTAAGCCTTAAAAGGGGGCTGAAAACCCATCTTATACACAAGTATCTTACAATCTATTTGCCATCAATGTTCAAACCAACATTAAATATAACATTATTTAAATAATCAATAGTTATGAATTTCTTAGGCCTATGCAAGTGAGACCCTAGATAAATACAATGAATCTCCAGAATAACTGAGATACAGCCAGAGCTGCATTGAACCCATTTAGTCTAAATAACCTGGATTTAAGCCAGTTTAGTACTTTAACTTAAGTACTTTCAGTTGTGGTTCAGGCCGATAATTTCCTGCTGGTTAAATGTACTATTTGTTATCCTTCAATACTTAGTTTGAAGCAGTAAAATAATTTGTCTGGTTACTCTCTGGCAGCTTATTCTAACAAGTGACTTATTTTCAATACAAATGTACTACTGCCTCCTTGTAATCTTACTATAGTGCAGCTGTGAGAGAAAACAATAATACTTTATTTTATAATTGCTGTGTTCAGAGAATTAAACATTCATATATCTATGTCCTTATGGTATAGTTAAACATATTTCTTGCCAAGACACGGTAATTTTGGACACGTTTCAGTTTAGCATGTGCTAAATGATGCAGACTATACCGTCTCCAGACTGAGAACAATTGTATCAAAAATAACAAAAACCACCCTAGGTTTTGAGTTCAAATGGGTACTGATGAAATAAAAGTGACCTTGAAGGGTCAGTAGCTAAAGGGAAGAGGAAAATACTTTCACAGATTTCATGGAGTACAGCAAATAAAAATATTTGAATTTGTCAGCAGCATTAACTGGTTACGGAGAACTTCCTTTTGGCTCAGTTCAGAATCAGCTTGGTATTTACAAGCTTTTCTTGACAAGCATGTAGAAAAAGCTTCTTTGTTTTCAAGTTCTGACCCAGCTTTTAATGCTGGGACAGGTGTGTTGATATTAGTTTGGTCATGACCATTATTGGATTGACCTATGGGAATTGAGCTTTTGCTGGGATGCTGTTGCTAAAACGTTCCATTAACACATTATTCAGGTCCAGAAGTTACTTTTCTGGACTACAGTTTCCAGAATCCCCTGGTTAGCATAGCAATTGGGCATTCTGGCTGGGACTCCTGGGAGTTGAAATCAAAAAGTAACATTTCAAAGTACTGTGCATAGTATAGTTCTGTAACTTCTAGTAAGTTTTCTATTATCAATGACAGTTTCATTGTTAGAGATGAAGATTTTTTTTTTTTAAAAAAATTACCTTCGTGTGTGAAGAGTAGTAAGGGAAACAAAACACTTCAAGGGAGCTTTACTACTGATGTGTATTTTCAAAAGTAAGAATAAGGAATTGGAAAATAACAATATTTTATTATTCATGTTATTTGCCACAAGACCCAAAATAATCATAACATGCAAAAAAAACTAGATAATTTATCAATAAAGAATTGTTAAATAGCATAAGGAGTATAGAGATATCGGAAAAGTTAGCCTATAAATTAATATTAGCAAAATGAGAAATAAAAGAAGATCTATTTGAAAACACATCAAAGCCATGTATTAGCTATGTGTGTAAAAGTAATGATGGCTTTAAACCACAAAATGACTAAGAAAAAATATAGATGAACAATTAGAAAAAATACCATAACAATTATATGTAATGGAGAATATTAGAATAACTAAAAGCAATTGATCTGGCAGAGCTGTATTTGTATAAATATTTATTTAAAAATGCATAAAGCATTTGGCCTTGGCCACCTAGGTTACTAAACAGATGGACATGTGCTGAATCTTGATTAAAATGTGAAGCTAAAGGACTTTTTTAAGAAAATATAATACCACAGGCACAGTGGGACAAACTTATATACTGGGTTGAATAATCTTTACTTGCTATCACCTGGTTTAACAGCATGATTAGCATGATTAGTACCATCTGTTTCATGTCTATTGAGAATCATGAGTTCATTTTATTTGTTTAAGGTGTATTCTATCTTTCTGCCAACAAGTGGATTTCAAGATTCCTCGTAGTTTGAAGCTACTTTATTGAGTCAGTAGAGAAACCATCCAAGCAATGATTATGTAGCAATGGCTAGCAAGTTAGTGCAATATGAGTATATGGAATTGTGAAATGGCCTTGGATCTTACTCAGAATAATGTGACTTTAATTAATTATTTTATTTATTTATTTATTTATTTATTTATTCGGCTTTCTTGGCCGCCACTCCCGGGTGGCTCGGGGCGGCTCACAAATCGAACGATATATAACACATAATACATTAAAACAGCAAACATTTAACATTAAAGTTAATATATACCACTAGGCCAACTCAGGTTACAAAGGCCTGTCGGAATAACCATATTAAATATTGGGTTGTTTTAAGTTTTTCGGGGTATATGGCTATGTTCTAGAAGCATGCTTCTAGAACATGGCCATATAGCCTGAAAAACCTACAACAACTCATTGTTTGAATATTGCTATTGATTTTCAGTTTTAATGTATATGTCTATTTTTAACTGTATGTATGTGCACGGCATCAAATTGCTGCCTTTTTGTAAGGCCGCTCTGAGTCCCCCTTTTGGGGTGAGAAGGGCGGGATATACAGTATATGTAGTAAATAAATAATTGTTGATGGGTCCCATTTAAGTGGGGCAGTAAATCCATACCAAGTTTTGACTGCCATTAAAAGACTGCTCCACGATTCTGAACCTATTGCAGAATAGAGTTAAGCACCTTGGAGAATGCCTTTAAAGCCTGTAGAATGCAATGACTGCTCTACTAACATGGAAACCACTGTAATTTTATCAAACGATAAACTATTGGAAGAATCTACATATAGTATCAAAGAGCAGACCATACTATTAAACATCTTCTGCAAAAACATGAAAATGCAGTTAATTGAGTTTAATAGGTGTAAGCAATCAATGTGAAGACTACTGTCCTGAGGGGGTATCACCCATTGATTTTATTGGGGTTTATTTCTGGGCCAACATATATAAGGTAAAGGAATTCACCACTCTTCAATATTGGCTCAACACGTTTATTTATTTATTTACTATATTTGTAAACTGCCTTTCTCAGCCCATAGGCAACTCAAGGTGGTTAACAGGGCAAAAATCAATTCTCACAGTGTCGCAAATACAATCAAAAACATATTATATAAGAAAAACTAAACAAATCAACAAAATACAAATTCATGGTGTTTCCTTGTTAAAAAGGTTGTTCGGAGTCATTTTCTGGTCATTCCATTTTCCTGTGTCAGTTGCTGTAGCACAGCAGTTCTCGTTTGTGCCTGGAGAGCAGGGGCTAGGACCCGGGGTTCCATTGGCATTGGGGCCTGCAGCTGCAGAGACAGATTCAGAAGAGGATTTGGAAGGGTGGGAAGGGCAGTTTCCCATCAGCGGGCCTCCTTCGCCCACAGAAAGTCTGGCATGGGAAGAGCTGTGTTTTGGCCCTGACGTAGACATAGATAACCAGGTGCAAATGGAGGATAGCGATTCTGGGAGTTATGAGCACCCGGGGGGGAGAGGGTCACAGGAGCTTTTGAGTGAAAACATGGATGAAAGCGCCTGGGAAGATTCTAGGGAGGAGAGCTCTCATGTAGATAGTGACCCAGCTGCTGAGAGACAAGGTCGAACCTTTGATAGGAGAAGTAGCATTGAGTCTGGGAGAAGGGGATGGCACCGCAGCCTAGACAGGCCGAGGTCCGTCAGCAGAGATTGGAGACGGGGGCCTAGAGCGTCGGGGACCTCGGCCAAACGAGTCACTAGAGCAGGCGTGGGAACGCATCCCCAGTGCTTCGGCCACATCTCTTCTGAATAGGCGTGTTAGCGAAGTGGACCGACGGAGCCGAGCTGGCTCGTGGTCGCCAAGTTTGCCTTGCATTCACCTTGCCTTGTTCCTGTTCCCGCATTGCCTTGCGGAGCCTTGCTCAAGCCTTGCATTAGCCTTTGGATTGTTTTGCCAAGCTGTTTTGGACCTTGTTGCTTCAAGCCTTTGATTGCATTTACCTTTTCTATGGACAGTATACCTTTTGGACTGTTTTTATATTCAATAAAGTAGTTAGCCTTCAGCCCGTCTCTGTGTGTGTGATTAAGGGGCCGGTCAAGTCCGTGCATCATGACAGTTGCTTTGCATTTGCAAACGCTTGGTCAGAAAGCCACATCTTGACTTTTTTTCACGGAGTGTTAAAAGGGAGGTGGCAGATCTAATATCTATAGGGGGGGGGGGGGAATTCCACAACCAAGGAACCACCATGTTGATGCATCAAAATCCTCCATATTTTTGCAACCAAAAACTTTTCGCAAAATGTCTCTAAGGAAAAAAATCAAATCAGAAAATGTATAACCTCTTAGTAGTCTCACACATAAGGAAGAACACTTTTGAAGCTTTTCCATGGGTCATATGGCAATGGGATAAATAAAGTTTTACACCACCACAGGAGATTGTGCAGTGTGATGCTTGGTTTAGTTGTCATAGACTTGTATTTTATGCTCTTCATACAATTGTTAGAAAGATAGAATGTTTCCCAGACTCACAAACGTGGCTAATTACTAATCATGTGCATTCGGGACTTACCTTGATTCGTTTCAAGTCCGGCTTTCGGTGGGCCCCCCAATCCGTTTTGTCTGAACCTCCTGAAATTTTGAGGTCATATATTTCTTTTCTGTTACCATTTTCATTATTTGGGGTGGGGAGGAGCACCCAGGCCCACAGGTGCAGGCTTTGGGCATATGCACCCAGGCCTGCCAGGGCCTGCAGCTGATTGCCAGGTAAGGAGCTCTCCTTACTCAGAGCTCAGCTGAAGGCCCTACCATACCCCACACAATCCATCTGAAAGGCAGGCCCGCCTGCCTTTTGTATCAATTGCATTTTTGTTTCAGGAGGGGCCTGTCCATTTCATGCCATTTGAATGGACGGAACGAATGAAACAAACGGGACAAATTTTGGGCACATTACTACTAATTATACGGGCATACATTTCTTAATACTGTCACTTTGAGAATTTTTTAGTTGTGCCGTCACATGTTGTCCTGCTGCTTCTTTCTGTTAATTTGCTACCAATAGCAGAGGTAGCTATGGTGCACATTATATAATTTTAGCAGGCCAACATTTCTCACGGGTTCTACATACAACACTCAGAACACATCTTTGCAAGTACCATTATGCATACAGTGATTTAATATGGATCCAAATCCTCTCTAGAAGTGTTCCATTCAAATAAATTAGACATGTTGGTCCTTAATAGCCCAAATCCCATTCATTTGAACAGATCTGCTCTGGGCAGGCCAAATTCTGGATTTACTTTGTTAGAATGGCTAGCTAGACAATATTTGAGAGTTGCACAATATTTCTAATTAATCATTCTAACTTCATAGATAGCTGTTGTCCTTTGTAACTATAATCCTACACCTAGTATTTCTAACTGAAATCTTGTACACTGCATAAGAAAAAAACAAGAGTGTGTTTAAAGTGCATAGGATTGTGGTATAAACTAGCAATTATTGCGTCAGTTGTGTTTCACTTCATTAATTCCTGCTGATTTCAGTAGAAATTATGTATAGTGGACATTATATAACCTATATCATCTTTGTTTTGTTTTGGGTTTTTTCTAAGCCACATAAGGGAAAGTAATTTGTCAGCTATAGGGCTAATGGGATAATTTCTTCAGGTCATTGGCAGGACAGTAACCTCCAAAGACTAGAAGACCCAGTTCAATCTCCGACAGTGACTTTTCCTAATAATGAATTAATTGTGTGTGTGAACTTTGATCCATGGGGCAAGCGCATGACCTCTTCACACTGATAAGTAGCTTCTCTTTGGCCCAGAACAACCCCCATCCCCTAAAAGGCTACATTGATAGCTAACATGTGGTGGTTTTGACTCATAATCCTCCTCATAGGATTCTAGGAAGTTCCAATGGGATATAATTTCAAAATAGAAACTAATCAATAAAGCAAAGTTGTCAGCCTAAAAAGCTTTGCTTGGACAATATTGCATCAGCATGTGATGTGGATCTTATTGGTCATTTTTTAAGGAAAAGCCCTGTTCCGTATTCCATGATATAAGGAGATATAATGGAATGTAATTTATCCATACTGCTTCCAGACCTAAGCAACATCCCCTCTCTTTAGGCTGCCTCATTGTAGCCTAATGACTTTGCTAAAACCTTGTTTGGTGCAAAGAGTAAACTTTTCAAAGTGATGTTATTATTGGAGTTCATAAAGAAAGAAAAGGACAGCTTTCATTTCTTTGTGTGAGAACTCAACATTGTTTCACAACACTGTTTTAATGTTTTAATGTGTGTTAAAACTCCAGCCTAGACCATTGTTAGTAACTGCTAGAAATGCAACCCATTAATCATAATCACCCTATCTCCATTAGAGGAGCCCCCAGTGGCGCAATGGGTTAAACTCTTGTGCTGGCAGGACTGATGACCAACAAGTTAGTGGTTCAAATTTGGGGGGGGGGGGGGAAGCAGGTCGAGCTCCCACGGTGAGCTCCAGCTCCCCATGCAGGGACATGAGAGAAGCCTCCTACAAGGATGGTAAAACATCAAAACATCTGGGCATCTTATGGGCAAAATCCTTGCAGATGGCCAATTCTCTCACATCAGAAGTGACTTGCAGTTTCACAAGTCACTCCTGACATGGAAAAAAAATCTCTGTTAGAAAGATGATACTGCACACTGTATTTTGAACTGCTTAGCCATGTTAGTTGTATACTTTTTAATTAGTAGCTGTCATCTTTAAATAATACTTTACTCTTAAAAAATTATTGGGTGGTAGTGGCAATCTCAATATTTTGATGAACAAACTAGAGGAGATTGTGATAATTGGTAATTTATGATTATCAAAACACTTTTGCTACTTCCAAGGTTTCCATGTCTCTGTACACTTTTCACAGATTCACATTATTTTTAAATTTTCTTGTTCGATATGCATTTTGTCTAACATCTGGTGATAAATATTTTGGCGGTTTCTTCTTTGGTCACAGTTAAGGCACAGTATTCACACTGACCAACCCCTCAATACTCTGGCTCGGATTTTTGCGTTTGATATTTTGGTTAACATTGTTAGACTTGTACATGAATATATAGGGTACTCATATTTTGAAATATGCAAAACTGACATAACCGAAAATAAATTACATCCCTGGGGGAGTCAGAAATGCTGTCTGTTCATGCAGCCATTACTCTTTTCCCTTGCCATTCTCAAGCATAAGTTGTTGCATTCTTGGCATGAGCACTCAAAGGTGCCTCTAATGGTATTTTGAAACTGGAGTTCAAAATGCCAGAGCACACTTAGAGCTCACTGGCAGGGATCTTAAGAGCTGAAACCACTTTTTTCCATTTGTGGTTCCACTCAGAAATTTCACTCTGTCTGTAGCTACTTGATAGTTAATGTGTGGTCCTGTGGGTTGAAACATTTTTCCAAAGACAGTACACTGGATTACAGTAGACTCCCTTTTGATGGTTTAAGGGTAACTAGACAATAAGGAGAATATTCATACACACAGTGGCTGCTGTTTACAAACTTTAGCTATCAAATCCATTCTTCTTCAAACACAAAGTGTTTCTAATAACAGGTTTTTTTCCAGTTCTGCTCTCCACATCTGTCATAACCCAGGCTGAATTACTCTCTTGTTATATCATAATAGCTCTGATGACATCATTTGTATATTTTTTCCAATTTGAATATGTGTGTGCAGCTGTCACTTGATAGAAAGTTAGGCTGGAAGAAAGTTAGTTCAATCTGAAAATTATACTGCAATGTATTTTGAATTGTTTTGGTTTTATTTGAATCAATTTTGAGAATTACACTGGTAGGATTGTACTGGTAGGATTGTAGTGGACTTCGCAAAAACTACTACAAAAATAGTTCCAAGAGTGAAGTAGTTGGGGAAGAATTTGCCTGAAATTCTTCCCCAACCAGTTATAACTTTCTCAGAACATATTGATTCTTCAAAACTACTTTGTCCATCAAAATGACTCTTTGGTTCCCGATCAAGATGGTTGAACAGTCGCAGAACTTGACTTTCCATTCCTACAATACAACAGTGATCTTCCTTGGTGTATTTCAGAATAGCTGCTAAGGAGCATTATTGGCAGCAGCAACAGTGACTCTTACTGGCTACATTGAAAAAGAACCAGTGATGCATTTTTAAACATCTCAGTTAAATTATTTGCTGGGTGTAAAACCTAAATTTAATGTCTTTAATCATTATTTTCTCATTCCTAATATTAAACATCTATCAGCATTAAAGAAGTTAGTTTTTTGAATGCTGAAGCTAGTTTCTGGGAGTCACCTTTCTTTGGTGAGGAGACTACCTTGGAGTTCCATATATGCTACCTTGAATACCAGATGGGAAAAAGTTGACATATACTAAGATAAATTGATATATAGGGAATGATGAAAAAAAGAACACTGTAAACAAGTTAGAAAAAGGTTTCAGGTTCTTCCTTTTTCGATTACTCAAAGTAACAGCAGCATCCAAGATGGCAATTTAGAATACTGTCTAGGGGTCCATTCAACCAGTCATAGCAGAGAATATCAAGGCAGAAAATCCCACAATATCTGCTTTGAACTGGGATATCTGAGTCCACACTGCCTTATATTCTAGTTCAAAGCAGATAATGTGGGCTATTATTCAGCTGTGTGGAAGGGGCCTTAGATGAAAGTCATCTATAATGGTATGCTTGATAGGAGATGTCTGGATCCATATAAGATATAAATTGCCTTTGTCTAGAAGATCAACTTTCTGACAATGTTATTGTCTATCACAGAATGATGAAGTTAATATTTATTAGAGTGGTTAACAAATAGAATTTTAGAAATGACTTGTCAAAATGTTTCTGCCATACTCAATTGCTCAAATTCCTTAAATATGTGTGTATCACTATGTCTTAATTCCTTTTAATTATCACCTTTAAAATGCTTATTCATCTGTATTTCTTTATGTCAATGATACAATAATAGAGGACCAAGCCAAAAAAAACCCCCAACAAATTACTTATTCTTATATATGCTATTATAGATTCTTTATTTTCTGTGTCTGGTCAATGAGACAAATCCAGTTTTTAGTCTCAAGCAATAAACAGAGCCAATCCAGTTGTTAGTTACAAGTATAGTAGGCCCTTAAAGTAGTGAGAATTTTGCAAGTCAACATTAATGAATCTACTCTGCTTGGGAATAACAATTGGAATTAGCCCACTATCCTTAGTAGTAAGACACAATAGGATATGATGATGGTGATGATTATGATTATTATTATGTTGCTCATTTACATCATTGAAAATATTGAATTCTGTTTATTTTTTTTATCAAATCAATTATAATCCAATAGAATGTCAGTAAAATGTAGAAGTAATGCAAAGCTTCCTGTAACATAAATGTTAAACCTTGATTTTGTGTGCTTCCTTTTCAGTTTAGAATAGTTCTGGGGTTGAGGATGGATGACATCTATAGACTGCTCTGTTATTATGTCAGTGATAGGCTTAGTCTCCAAACAAACTATATGGGAAGGTTATGTTTTGGAATAACATCCTGTGTTTTTGTGCTGCTCAACTCTTTAGTGACAGTCTGAGGTTGCATTGTATTAACCTGAGGTATTTTCCAGCGTTAATTGATATCCCAGGTTTGTCGAGGAAAATCTACAGCTCCCCACAACATGCTTGACAAGTTATTATATTTATTTTAGTCAAAGCCTGAGTGCACAGATCCCGCATGGAGGTGGTCTATTATTGGAGTCCCATATGCTTTTTGTTTGGGAAGAAAGCAGTCACTGTGTCATACTGTTACACAGGGTATTCTTTTTCAAGGATGTTGTTCCCTTGAGGACCATATCATGCCAGAGTTCCAAAGTCTAATAAGACCTTTTGTAGCTCTTATTGTGTGGAGAGGTCTGGAAGGGAGGCAACAGTTAAAAAACAAAAAAGAGAGAGGTAATTTAAGAAACTGTAGTAGACCACATGTTGAAGAATGTTAGCAAAGAAAGGGGCAAAAGTAATTCTGCCATTATATTTGGAAAGGGCCACAATCTCCGGCCAGTTATAAAGGATATGATCAGAAATGCCTTAACAGTGCATGCACCCTCATACATTTTACAAATTACTCTACTAAACACTGAAATATTATAACATTTTAGTGAATTAATTTCAACATATTTGAAACATGGAGATAAGTAAGAATAACTAGAGATTCATTTACATAAGTTATAGTAACACAATGTTGCAAGTTGAATACTTTAAAAGGTTGCAAATTGAAGACAATTATGTAAAAGCCATATTTCTTTGTAAGCCACCATATTAGAAAAAACAAAGACAAGTTTACCCTTTATGACCTGTCAACCATTGTATAATACCCAGGAATTACTCTATGTTTTCATTTAAGAATATAATCATATTTTAATAATTATTAGGCCATTTTTTCTTCAAGTAGAATGTTAGCAAGGTGCATGCGTACATTAATGGCCAGCAAGAAAAATAATTTCCCTTTAATTTCCCAATTCAGGGAATCAACTTGATTGGTCAACATGTGACAATTTTACTTTGTTTTATATTTTCCACAGCATTTAGTTCCACAGCAACATGTTCTTATCAATGAAGAATCAATGAATTTGTTGAGTCTCTACACATCCCCTTCTTTGCCAAACATCACTTTAGGACTTCCAGCAGTACAACCACCACTCAGTGTAAGTACATGGTTTAAAGTGTGTTTCCATTAGCTTTGCAAATGAATTAAGATCTACAACTTGAACATCCATGATCTGAAATGTTTGGGACTAGAAGTTTTGGATTTCTGTTATTTTTGGATTTTGTAATATGTGTATTTTTTATATATACATGCTGAGATATATTAGAGAGGAAATCAAGGTCTAAACATCAAATTCATTTATGTTTTATATGCATATAACAAAAAGACAATGTTATACAATATTTTAATACTTTAAAAATAAAATAGATCAAAAGACTGAATGAGGGCAAACAAACTGAAACATAATCTAGACAAGACAGAAGTACTCCTGGTCAATTGGAAACCAGATTAGGGAACAGGGATCCAGCCTCTACTGGATGGGATTATACTCCCACTGAAGACCCAGGTCTGAAGTTTAGGGGTCCTCCTTAATTTACCTGCGGTGACCAGGAGGGCCTTGGATCTTGTTCCTTGAGAAGTGGAATCTGTCCATGGTGGTACATGCCTTAGTTACATCCTGTCTGGATTACTCTACCGCACTCTACGTGGAACCAACTTTGAAAGTGTTCAGAAACTTCAGCTGGCCCAAAGTTGTGAACTGTGATTGGCTACAGGGAGAGGTCAACCCCCCTGTTGAAGCAATTCCACTGGAATGCACATCTTCTTTAGCCAAATAACAAAGATGGCATTACATTCACCAGCAAATGCTGGTTCCAGGGTTTTGAAAATTGAGGTGTACATTAGATTTGATGGCACATTGGACTCAAGTAAATACGAGTAATAATTTATCCATGAAAAGGTATATGTATGAACCTGTGATACAGTGATTTTCCATCCAAAATTATAAATCCTGTTTGCATTCTATGTTTTAAACATTAGCTCCAAAATGAACTAATGCATTAGTTGGTATACACTAAATGATTTTCACTTTAGCTGCATATATTTTGCTGGTGTTACCCTTCCCAATCACATTCTACATTTGCTGGTGTTACCCTTCTCAATCACATTCTACATTTTCTTCAAATATCATTTATTCATTATTTCTGTGAACCATATTGTCATTTCACAGACTGCTGCAAATAAGGAGTAGTTGGAAAAGTCTTGGGAGAATGTGCACTTGGCAAGAAAAAATTAATAAGGATTTACTCCAGCTGCATTTGAATTCTGCCACTCTAGTTCATTTCCTTTATTAATTTTGGAATTATGGTGAAAATATGCCGTTTTCATCCAACTTGTAAAAATACTTGCTCCTCTATTCATATGTGCTAGAAAGGACATTTCTTTCTAGAAAGACATTACATCAATCAATCATTTTGTATTTTTATTATTGAACTTTTGAATGTATTCAAATTTTGAGAATCTATGCTCTAGCTACGGAAAAGCTACTGAACTCTCAGAACTTTCCTCCAACACCACAGTTCAAAAGCATCTATCTTCCTTCGCTCAGGATTCCCTATAGTCTAGTTCTCACATCCATTAGTGACTACAAGGAATACATCACACTGACAACAAAGATCTGCAAAGCAATGGCTTTTGCTATGCAGATCTTTGTTGTCAGTGTGATGTCTTTACTCTTCACCATTTTATTGAGATTGGTCATTGCTCTCCTCTCAAGAAGTAAGTGTCTTCTGATTTCCTGGCTGCAGTCTGTGCCTTGGACCATGAGAAGATCCAAACAGTCCATACTTCAGGAAGCAAAGCCTGACTGCTCATTGGAGGGAAGGATATTAGAGGCAAAGATGAAGTATTTTGGCCACATCGTGAGAATACAGGAAAGCTTAGAGAAGACAATTATGCTTGGGGGAAAAGGAAGAGGGGTCGACCAAGGGCAAGATGGATGGATGGCATCCTTGAAATGACTGGCTTGACCTTGAAGGAGCTGGGGATGGTGATGGCCGACAGGGAACTCTGGCGTGGGCTGGTTCATGAGGTCACAAATAGTCAGAAGCGATTGAATGAATGAACAACAACAATTTGATGGATGTGTTTCAGCCTTTAGTTTTTGGGATAATTTTGTTTGTTTGCTTGTTTGTTTGTTTATGCAGGCATCTTCACCATTCAGAGAAAAACAGAAATGTGAGACCCAAGCAATCAGGCAAGGAGTGATCTTGCCTGGGCAGTACAGGGGCAGCATGTCGCCTTCAGCCCCTCAGCCTGTCATCCTAGAAGGGAAGCCAAACAGCAGTCATCAGGCCCTTCTCCAGCATTTGTTACTGAAGGAACAAATGAGGCAACAAAAGCTCCTGGGTACAGGTAAAGATCAGTTTGTTATAGTGGAGTTGTAATTCTTTTGTAATTTCATTCTAAAAGAACAAATAATAATTTTAGCTGTTGTCTTCATCTTGTGAAAGAGTCTTCAAAAAGTGTACAGAAAGCTATTCTTCAGCCCTATTATGAGCATAGTTGCAAATTTTTTTGCAAATAAAGACTTTTATGCAGTATATTTCTGCCTATATAAGTATTTTATGCAGGAATTGCTTTTTCTGCACAGACAAAAATTAACAGACAAATTTTGTGGAGAATAAAAACACTTATCAGTCCTAAATTTTCACAAATAATTGAGAAACATGTTTTTGAATGTTCCTCTAATATTTTAAAATATTTATTCTATTTCTAGTCCAGAGTAATATTTTTCACTTACACGTAAGTGGATTTCCTGAACATTATGGAAGGCTAGAACTGGACTTTATTCCACATGAGAATACATTATATATCTTACACAATCTTTAGCATCTTAGAAATAAGTCTGGATAATGATCCTTTTAGGTGGAGATGCTAGGTGCAAATATATCCTCTGTGGTTCTGCTTTCAACTGAGATAATAATAGTAGTAATAATAATAATAACTTTATTTGTATCCCACCACCATCTCTCCGGAGGGACTGGGGCGTCTCACAGGATGCACTCAGTAGTGCCACACAATACACATACAACAAAATATAAAAGGTTAAATTAATAACAGTAATATTAACCCCCATTAAACATAAAACAACAATAAAACCCCTATCAATTAAAATACTAAAAGAACGGGCAACCTATAAAATAGTGGCTATGAGCAATATTCATCCTTGTAAACAGTGACCAACCACTAAGTTTACACATATAGTGATTCATAATCCCTGAACGTGGTCAAAAGCTTATGTAAAAAGCCATGCTTTCAGCTGTTTACAAAAAAACTGGTGGGGGCTACCCTAATTTTTGGGGGGAGGGCCTTCCAAAGCTGGGGGGCCACCACTGAAAAGATCCCCTCTCATCCACACCAACCATACTTGAGGTGGAGGTGGGACTCAGAGAAGGGCTTCCCTGGAAGATCTTCGGGTCTGTGTCGGTTCATAGAAAGAGATGCGATCTCAAAGATAGGCGGGATCTGAAGTGTATAAGGTTAGTTCTCTTATTGCTAAAGGAAACATTTAGATTAAGTCCACTAATTAGCATGTACTTTCCATCCTGAATATCCAAGTATATGCAAACATAACCATAATTGATGTTGGAAAATGCCTAGTTATAGAAGAGCCATAAAACTCAGAGGTGCCCACCCTGGAATTCTTAGGGTTCTCCTTCAATGCACATATGTTTCCATGGTCCCCCCCCCCGATAGAATGTCATATAATTGTCCTAATAGTAATGTCTTTATATTTGATGAGTGGAGTGTCATTGGCTTTCAGGTACAGTCGCTCTTCATCCTCAGTCACCCCTGGCAACAAAAGAAAGAGTCTCACCCAACCTAAGAGTTGCACATAAATTGCCTCGACATCGGCCTCTAAATCGAACTCAGTCAGCTCCACTGCCACAGAGTACCTTGGCTCAACTAGTAATTCAACAACAGCATCAACAGTTTCTGGAGAAGCAAAAACAGTACCAACAGCAGATCCACATGAACAAAGTAAGTCTGTGATTCATTACCTATTGTACAACAAATGTATAGTTATCTGAATATTCTGCAGGGGGTGGGGGAATTCAAGCTAAACAATTATATATCAAGTCACTGCTCAATAAGTCATGCTATTAAAAAAAACACTTCATTCAAAAATATGATTGCTAGATTGTATGCCAAAGACATTCCATAATTATCTTGCAGGAAATTGCAAGCATACACTTTATTATCTGAGGCGCTGAGAACCGTGGTACATGCCACCGTTGTCTCGCGTCTTGATTATTGCAACGCCCTATATGTGGGCCTCCCCCTCTCCACAACCAAGAGGCTGAAACTCATCCACAACGCAGCGGCCAGACTCATCTCTGGGTCATCAGTGAGGGACCACATTTCTCCTATTTTAAAAGATCTCCACTGGCTGCCCTTAGAGTTCAGAGTGCTCTACAAACTTCTGGTGCTCACTTTTAAAGCTCGGCACAATATTGGGCCAGCATACTTGAGTGACCGGCTGACGGTCCAACACAGCGTGAGGCCAGCACGTGCCATAAATGGCGATCGCATGACCATCCCGGGTGCGAGGGCTCGGCTGATGGAAACCCAGCGGAGAGCCTTTTCCGTGGCGGCCCCAGGATCTGGAACTCATTGCCACCTGCCCTCAGAGCCACTCTGACCCTAACTAGATTCGGTCAGACCTAAAGACCTGGCTCTTCTGCCTAGCGTTTGGGGCCTGATCGGTACCTCTGAATGTCTGAGCCTTCCTCCGACTTGTATCCGTTTTAAACTGTTGTAAATTGCTGTTTTAGGGTTTTAAATGATGTAAGTCGCCCGGAGCACCACTGGTGGAGGGCGACTCACAAATATTAAAGTATTATTATTATTATTATTATTATATTGAAATGTAACCAGTTCTGATTACTATACCTTTGCTTGATAAACTGAGATGCAACCAAGGCTTCCTTCATATGTACAGAGCACTTTCTTATCCTTTCATAGTAAACATGAGTGCAATCTCCAATTAACTATACTTCTCTATTTCATGTGAACCTTAGCTGCTTAGGAACAAGCTAGACTCTTCAAACATTTTTTCAATCCTCACCTGTTCAGAGTTCCAAAGCTGGTTGTGATAGTTCTGAAATTCTGAATGGAGAAACTATGGTTAAGTTGAAACTTTCACATTGCATTTGGATATGAAAATAGGAGGACATGGGAAGGAAGGCAGCAGTTTTAATTTTTAATATTCCGTCCTAATATCTTAATTTTAATTACTCCATTTCTGAAAATGTCAGTTCCAAACTATGGGAATGAAGTGGCACCATCTTTTGTGTAAATCCTTGTTGTTACTATTATATTAATTCCCACATGTTCTTCATTGCCATGATTAACTATTGCAAAATGTAAGGGAGAGATAGCCTTGTAGAATTTCCACATTTTGTGCATTATTTTTGTGATATCTGCACCTATAAAACCCATTCTCATGATTTAGGTAATTAATAAGAGTTCTATCAACATACATCATTTTTCTCTAATTGTGGTTGTGGACGTAATTTGCAATCACATGAAATAATGAAAAATTTTAAAGTGTGTTCATAGGTGAAACATTTCACTAGAGAACTGTTCCCCCCATGGTGTGCTTATTCTTTGGAATCTCTTAAGAATTCCCAACCAAATTAGAAACACAACTTTGAGTTTAAGTTCATAGTTTGTACAGTGGTTTGGTTATTAAATCTCATCTTAATTAGGAAAAATGAAGACTAGAGAACTTCAAAGTTCAAAGCTGATCCTTGCACGTTAACCCCTCTCAACTTGGGTGTTTTGATTACTCAACTTGGACTCTACTTGGCTTTTCATTTACTATGTGTTCCATATGTTTAATCAAGATGGCATAGGTACATCTTGGAGCTTCCAGGTTTTCAAAATATTCCACCTTCCTGCAATTGTCTGAACAAAAGAAACCCTTTATTACTGATTGAAAGACAGGACCTCTGTGATTTTTTCCACCAGAGTACCCAGAATAAATACTGATTAGTTGCCTTCCAAAGTCCCCCCCCCCCCCCCGAAGAGTAAGCCACCTTACCATCTTGCATTTTTCTTGACTTTTCATACTCATTATTATTTCTTTTATAGTAGATCACTAACTCATATGCAACCACACATTATTGGTCTTCCAAGCAACAGACAATATCCCTTGATTTTTTAAGTTCCTGTCTGGCAGATTTATTTTGCCCCTGGTATGTTGACATTCATCTGATTGTGGGTCAGATGTTTTGGAACCCTGTTTTACAATGAATTCAAAAGTAGTTGAAAGATCCTTTCCATCCTAGGAAAAAAACATTAATTTTAATAATGACTCATACTGTGTATTGTCGAAGGCTTTCATGACCGGAATCACTGTGTTGTTGTAGGTTTTTTTGGGCTATATGGCCATGTTCTAGAGGCATTCTGTCCTGATGTTTTGCCTGCATCTATGGCAAGCATCCTCAGAGGTGAGGTCTGTTGGAACTAGGAAAATTGGGTTTATATATCTGTGGAATGTCCAGGGTGGGACAAAGAACTCTTGTCTGTTGGAGCTAGGTGTGAATGTTTCAACTGGCCACCTTGATTAGAATTTGATGGCCTGGTAGTTTTTTTGGTGTGGCTTGTTAGTGCTTGGGGGAATCTGTTGTTCGGAGGTGATTAGCTGTCCCTGATTGTTTCCTCTCTGGAGTTTCCCTGTGTTGGGGTGTTGTTTTGCTGTTATAATTCTAGACAGTTTTTTAAAAAAATACTGGTAGCCAGATTTTGTTCATTTTCATGGTTTCCTCCTTTCTGTTGAAATTGGCCACATGGTCCAGCATTTCTGTGTTCTCGAATAATATGCTGTGCTCAGGTTGGTTCATCAGGTGCTCTGCTAAGGCTGACTTCTTTGGTTGATTTAGCCTCCAGTGCCTTTCATGTTTCTTGATTCGTGTTTGGGCGCTGCGTTTGGTGGTCCCTATGTAGACTTGTTCACAGCTGCATGGTATACGGTAGACTCCTGCAGAAGTGAGAGGATCCCTCTTGACCTTTGCTGAACATAGCATTTGTTGGATTTTCTTAGTGTGTTTCCTCATCAGCTTCCTTTTGCAGTCAGTGGTTCCCTTGATGTATGGCGAGAACACTTTTCCTTTGGGTGGATCTTTGTCTTTACTCTCATGGCTTGTTCCCGGTCTTGCAGCTCTTCTGATATCTGAGGTGGAGTATCCATAGGCCTGTAAAGCCCAGTTTAGATGGTTAAGTTCATCTTGGAGGAGGTGGGGTTCGCAGATTCTTTTTGCAGGATCTGTCAAGGCTTTAATGGTGCTTCTTTTTTGACCTGGATGATGGTTGGAGTTTTTATGTAGGTATCTATCTGTGTGTGTAGGTTTTCTGTAAACTGTGTGGCCCAATTGGTGATCTGGTTTGTGGATGACTAGGACATATAGAAAACAGACAAAAGCTCTTTGTCCTACCCTGGACATTCCATAGATATACTGTATAAACCCAATTTTCCTAGTTCCGTGAGACCTAATCTCTGAGGGTGCTTGCCATGGATGCAGGTGAAACATCAGGAGATAATGCCTCTAGAACAGGGGTGCTCACACTTTTTCAGCATGCGAGCTACTTATAAAACAACCAAGTCAAAATGATCTACCTACCCAATAAAATGTGAAGCATAACACAATATCTGCTTTGAACTGGGTTTTCTGAGTCTACACTGCCATATAATCTGATTCAAAGCAGATAACATGGGATTTTATTCAACTGTGTGGAAAGGACCTCAGATAACCCAGGCGGGCAGCACTTGGGCGGCGTCAGGAGCCTGCGGGGCGGGACTGAGCCTTCCTCCCGCCCTGCTTGCGATTTACCAGGACATCCTACGCGATCTACCAGTAGATCGTGATCTACCTAATGAGCACCCCTGCTCTAGAACATAGCCATATAGCCCCAAAAAACCTACAACAATGCCATGACTCATACTGTTTCCCCATGGGTGCACAGCACTCTCTGAAAAGTTCTTGTATCCTGATCCTTTACTTCACTTTAGAAAGCAAAGTAAAATAAAATAAAATATATTAACCAAGATTAGATATAGATTTAAGACAGCGAAGTAATAAAAAAACTTGGAGAAGTGAAAATGTGTCTGCTTGGTGCTAGGAAGGCAATCATGGCATTTAGTAATGATTTTTGGGGAGAAATTCCAGAAACAGGATGCCACAATCTTTAATTTCTGAATGTTGTATCTTAGACAGAAGGGCCATTTGGAAAAGGAAGAGGTTGAACTGGGAAATCTACAAGTTTGAACATTGGACTTCTAGTCTTTTCTGGGGTTTGGTTCCAAGATCCACTGGGAACATAAAAATCAATGGATGTTCAAGTCCCATTACATATAATGCAATTGTAAAATGCTATCTTTTATATAAAATGGCAAAATCAAAGTTTGTGTTTTGAATGTTTAGAAAACAGTTTCAAACTATGGATAGTTAAATCTGTGGTTACAAAAGGCCACTTGTAATGGCCATGTGGCTTGTTAGGAAACTACTGAAAAGGAAGGTATTATTAACACCCACATCACTTAATTCTTTGGTGGTAACAATATTACTTGTGAATTCGTTCTCAATCATCATGTCTAAAGTATGAATAAAGATAGCTGTGAAGACTATCATTGTGAACTTTCAAAAGCAAGCTAGTGAAACCTTTGTGGTTTGCCTGGCAAAAATGGGTTCATTTATGTAAATCGATTCTTTGTGTTGTCATATAAAAGTCACGTGAATACTTTGGAAAGCTTCATCATCTCTGGATCTTAAAGGCCTCTGTAAGAATACCTCTGAAGTTTTCAGCCTTGCAAGATTATACGAATCAATCACATTCTTTCCTTTGATAGAGTTAATAAATTCCAGCTACAAGCCAACCCATGATTGGAGTGATAACGGTCAAAGCCAACGTAGGCCAAAGGTAAAGATTTTTCTAGATTATTTCTACTATAAGAAGAAAGAAACAATCAACTGGACCAAGAGGTTTTCATGATTCCCTTGCAGTGAGAAAAGATCCCCCATGGTTTCTTCTGTCATTTGTCGGATATCATGTTTTTGATGTGGGAAACAGTATACCTTTTCATTGGTATACTGAGCTATATACCTATGGGATGCAATACGCTGACCTTTTCAAATCATTTTAGCTGAAATGCAAATTTTGACATCTCATCCAGAAGTCAGTGGAGAGTCTTGCCCTTGCTTTTGAAAAATGAATGTGTGGAAACCTGACCTGGGCTTTCCATTTAAGGATACTTTGTTGTTGCCAGATTTAATATAAGTCTGTCTAGATGACAGCTTGTTTCCTTGTCGAGTCCTTTGATCACTTTTTCTGAACTCCATTCTTCCCAATAAAAGGGATAGGATGTCTGGCAACTCCAGTTAAACTAATTGTCATCGGAACAGAAAGACTGACTCTACAACAGAACTCTTACTTTTTTTTACTCCTATTAACTGTCCGTGCAAATATCTTGAAGGTTGCCATTCCTACTCACACCATGTAAACTAGGTTATTAATATTCATCTAAAATCATTAAGAACATAAGAAGAGTTGTAAACCCACCGATCTACTTGCCGTTGGCATTGGATAAAAGACAAGCTGCTTTGCTTATGGTAACCTACAAGTGTCAGTCACTTGACATGAGTGGCCCAAATTATTGAAGACTTTTAATTGTTCATATTCAATTAGTCTCAGAAGCACACTAGCAATCAGCAGTGATGCAACTATATCAATGTCACATGAACTGACCACTCAGCCATTAGAAAAATGGGGCACCTGAATTTTGCACCATATGAAATTCCCAAACTATCTTAAAACACAGTGCGCATTACAGTAGTCCAGTTTGGATGTCACCCAGTCATAAATAACGGAGGCAAGCTTAGCCCTCTCTAGAGTGAGTCACGTGTAGCCTACAGTGTTGAAAACACACCTGGCCTCCTCAATAAAGGCCAAGTCCAAGAACATGTCAAACTTCCCACTTGTAAGCTTTAGGCTACGTGCATTTCTCCATCCAGTCTAATTGATTGTTTTACCTGTAATGCCTCCACCTTGACTGGATTAAGGCTAAATTTGCCCAGCCTTATAAATCCAAGCCCCTTTCATATGCTTGGATTAAGACCAACCTGTTCATGCATTCCAAACCATTTTGAGATGCTGGCTCATGAGTTATACAACCTCTAATTGATCATTAGGTAGGAATCAGAGATATTGTTGAGCATCATCACTGTGCCACTTCAGTTCAAGCTTCTAAATGACTTCTCAGTCTGCTGGTGATTTAGAAACCTGTGGCATATAAGAGACCACAAAAATTCCTCAATATCACATTGTTTTTATGTGATTTCAAGTTGATTCCAATGGGGAGCCTATTCTAAGGTTTTACTTGGAGTTTTTTTGGTTTTGTTGTAGGGAGTGGGCTTGCACATTAGTTCTTATTCTGAGAAAATATGACTCACCCAGGATCACTCACTGGGTTTCCATATTTTAGCAAATAACTACGGAAACCCATTGAGTGATCCTGGGTGTGTCATATTTTCCATACTTTAGCAGAGCCCCCGGTGGTGCAATGGGTTAAACTCTTGTGGCAACAGGACTGCCGACCAACAGGTCAGCAGTTAGAATGTGGTGAGAGTGGGTTGAGCTCCCTCTTTCAGCACCAGCTCTCCATGTGGGACATGAGAGAAACCTCCCACAAGGATAGTAAAACATCCGGGCGTCCCACTAGAATCGACTTGCACTTTCTCAAGTCATTCCTGACAGACAGACAGACACACACACACACACACACACACACACACACACACTGATCTCCCAGTATACCAGTCTACTACAACTTGCTGGCTCCTGAAAAATAGTGTTCACTTAATAGAGAAAATATATCAGAAAGAATTTTACAGAGTTTGAACAAGGAAAATTGGGGCTTTTTGGCTAGACAAGCAAGTGGTTAAATGCGTGGACAGATTTGTGTGTTATATTGGTTTTAGATAAACTGTGTAATATGAATTTTCTCTTAGGAATTTTTTAATGCTTTTTGGATTAGTTTTTAGTCAGTATATAGTCAGACTTATCTCTGCACAGTTCTTTTATGATGCTCCTTTTTGAGACCCTCCAAATGCTTTGTTCTTTGAAAGTCTGTGCAGCCATTTCATTTAAAGGCTCTCAGGAAATTATGGATTTTATGAAAGCTTACACTTCGAGAGAAATGCATGAAAAGAGTCGCTGTAGAGCTTGTGTTCTGTGGCAGCTTTATTTACTTACCATATTTCTATGTTGAGAGGAGCAGGTACTGTTGCCTTTTGAAGTTCCCTCTTGGTTAGACTAATTTCTCAAAATACTTCCTGTGCTGATGCCACTGTTTACTTTAGCTAATGCATATTCCTTACAGTTTAATTTCCTGCAAACAAAAGCCATGAAATGGTTTAAGTTCCACTGGCTCGAAACTGTTCATTAAGTGATGTTTCAACTTTAAATAATGTTCATATAACTAGTTTTGAGAAGAACAAATTGTACAATTTGGATGTAGTCATTTGAAACAGCTTTGCAGAGTCACAATTAAAGTGCTTTCTTTCTCACTGTTGGATAGGGACCCATTCATCTAGTTTTTGTATAGTTTTTCATCTATTTTAAGTGTTTTTCTCTTGTAAATTTATCTTGATTGCTGGATCTAGAATACCAGCTAAAGACACCATTCAAACAAGAGGATAGATTAGCTTCTATTGTTGTTATAAAATTTCCGTAGGCATGTCCTGCCACAGTAGAAACATTTTAAAGTTGCATTCAAAGTGGTTATAATTGTTTTACTTCAGCTGTGAAATAAAAACAGGATAGAAATAAACACAATCAACATCATCATTAGACCATGAAATTAAAATTTAAAAATATGAAAAAATAGTATGAGGTTCACTTTTGTTTTTGTTTTTTTTTGGTTTTAATAAAGACAAAATATATCCATTTTTATATAAAAAATATTGCATGTTGGATGTGGATAGTATTCTTACGTGGAGCTAATTCAAGGTGTTTTGTCAGCTTTGGTGCTTTAAGACATTGTCACTGCATCCGTCCGTAATTTTGTTCAGTATTGGACATCATAACTTTACGTGTTATATCAAACTCTTAACATAACTTTGAGTAAGGCATATTTTTGTGTTGTTAATTGATATTAGGATGGCATCTTTATTAATGACTTAGATGAAGGGTTAGAAGGCATGATCATCAAGTTTGCAGACGACACCAAATTGGGAGGGATAGCTGATACTACAGAAGACAGGAGCAGAATTCAGAACTATCTTAACAGATTAGAGAAATGGGCCAAAACTAACAACATGAAGTTCAACAGTGACAAATGCAAGATACTCCACTTAGGCAGAAAAAATGAAATGCAAAGATACAGAATGGGGAACGCATGGCTCAAAAAGTGTGGAAAAGATCTTGGGAGTCCCCATGGACAACAAGTTATACATGAGCTAACAATGTGATGCAGCGGCAAAAAAAGCCAATGGTATTTTGGCCTGAATAAATAGGAGTATAGTCTCTAGATCAAGGGAAGTCATACTACCCCTCTATTCTGCCTTGGTTAGACCACACCTGAAATACTGTGTCCAATTCTGGGCACCACAATTGAAGAGAGAAATTGACAAGCTGGAATGTGTCCAGAGGAGGGTGACTAAAATGATCAAGGGTCTGGAAAAAAGCCCTATGAGGAGCGGCTTAAAGAGCTGGGCATGTTTAGCCTGAAGAAGAGAAGGCTGAAAGGAGACATGATAGCCATGTATAAATATGTGAGAGGAAGTCATAGGGAGGAGAGAGCAAGCTTGTTTTCTGCTGCCTCGGGGACTAGGACGGGGAACAATGGCTTCAAACTACAAGAAAGACGATTCTAGCTGAACATTAGGAAGAACTTCCTGACTGTGTGAGCTGTTCAGCAGTGGAACTCTCTGCCCCAGAGTGTGGTGAAGGCTCCTTCTTTGGAAGCTTTTAAACAGAGGCTGGATGGCCATCTGTCAGGGGTGCTTTGAATGCAATTTTCCTGCTTCTTGGCAGGGGGTTGGACTGGATGGCCCATGAGGTCTCTTCCAACACTAAGATTCTATGAAGATGGCTAGAAAGGGGCTCTCCAAAAAGTGGGAGTGTAAAGGTTTGGAGGAAAAACACATTTTACACCAATAAACTGTTCTCTCCAATGCGCTATGTGCCATCTACTTTAATTTCTATGGTCTGTGAGTCCTTTTATGTAGTTCCCCAAAGCAAACTCACAGTTTCAAAAAATAAATTCCACCAACAATAATTGTGTCCCCAGAGATTTCCTAGCAGAGCAATTCTCAATTTTAGTTTTGTTTCCTTTCCTCCACAACCATCTTGTTTAGGCCCTAAATCAGTGTTTCTCAACCTGTGGGTCCCCAGGAGCTTTGGCCTACAACTCCCAGAAATCCCAGCCAGTTTACCAGCTGTTAAGATTTCTGAGAGTTGAAGGCCAAAACATCTGGGGACCCACAGGTTGGGAACCACTGCCCTAAATAATATTTTGGGGAAAATAAGGTATGACCCTCTAGTATAGGGGTCCCCAAACAAGGGGCCTGTAGGCTGGATGCAGCCCTCCAGGGTCATTTACCTGGCCCTCACCCTGAACTTTAGATTTAGGGTCACCCTAAATCTAAAATGATTTGAAGGCACACAATAACAACAATCCTAATTAACTTGAGTATCTCGTCAGCCAAAAGCAGACCCACATTTCCCACTGAAATACTGATGAGTTTATTTTGGTTAAAATTGTTCTTTATTTTAAATATTGTATTTTTCTTTCAATTTTCTGGACTACAAATAAGATATTTGCAATGTGCATAGGAACCTATTCATGTTTTTTTCCCTTCAAACTATACTGTAGTTCAGCCCCCCAACAGTCTGAGGGACAGTGAATTTAAAAAGCTGAGAACTCCTGCTCTAGTACAGTTGAAGAGAAGGTCAAGGAAGATTTAAAAAAGGACTTCATGTCCTTCATGGTTGCTCCCTCCAGCATAGACACACAGACATTTTTGGATATAGGTGAAACACACACACACACATATAATTCACACATACACACACATAATAGACAAGCTACACATGCAGATGCACACACACCCCAACTGAACATTTGAATGATATTTCTTTTGAAGCCTCCATACCAAAATCTTTTAAAAAATGTTTCCACAGTGTCACCAACAAAGCATCATTCCAGAGTATTGTGAAAAATGTTAAATGACAGCCACCTTGTCACCTTTTGAATGTTTTCATTGCCCACACACTTGTTAGTTAAGGTGTTATCTGTACGCAGATGACCAGATCTGTCACTCCTTTCCACCTGTCACCAAGGAGGCTGTCCAGACTTTGAACCGGTGCTTGGCCGCTGTGTCAGACTGGATGAGGGCTAGCAAATTGAAACTTAATCCAGACAAGACAGGTCCTCCTGGTCAGTCGTAAGGCCGAACAGGCCAGAGGGTTACAGCCTGTGTTGGATGGGGTTACACTCCCCCTGAAGACGCAGGTTCGCAGCTTGGGAGTGATCCTGGACTCATCGCTGAGCCTGGAACCCCAGGTCTCGGCGGTGGCCAGGGGAGCTTTTGCACAGTTAAGACTCATGCACCAGCTGCGCCCGTACCTTGGGAAGTCTGATCTGGCTACGGTCGTCCATGCTCTGGTCACATCTCGAATAGATTACTGCAACGCACTCTACGTGGGACTGCCTTTGAAGACAGTTCAGAAATTGCAATTAGTCCAGCGGGCGGCAGCCAGATTACTAATGGGAGCTACATACAGGGAGCATACCACCCCCCTGTTGTGTCAGCTCCACTGGCTGCCTGTCCAATTCCAAGCTCAATTCAAAGTGCTGGTTTTGACCTTTAAAGCTCTATACGGTTCTGGCCCAGCTTACTTGTCCGAACGCATCAGCCGCTACGTCCCACCTTGTAATCTAAGATCATCCGGGGAGGTCCTGCTCTCGCTCCCGCCTACTTCTCAAATGCAGCTGGTGGGGGAGAGGGCCTTCTTGGTGGTGGCTCCCTGTCTGTGGAATGCGCTCCCTATCGATGTATGATCCACCTCATCCCTCCTGGCATTCAGGAAAAAAAGTAAAATCCTGGCTATGGGACCAGGCGTTTGCACACCAGCACTAGGCAGCATTTTAGATGGGATTTTAATGGAAAGTGGATGAATAGGGCCAATGCTTTTATGGACAGAACATTGTTTTAATCTGGAATGAATGCGTATGATGCTAATGTAATTGTATTTTAATGTATTTTAATGTATTTTAATTGTTGAAGGGTTCTGGGGTTTTATATTGTTACTGTCTGGACATCGAATTTTGCCTTACTCTAAGCTGCTCTGAGTCCCCCCTCGGGGGTTGAGAAGAGCAGGGTAAAATCCTGAAATAAATAAATAAATAAATAAATAAATAAATAAGACCAGACATTAGATCTGTTGCTGCTGAAACAGCAAAATCCATTTTTAGTTTAGTTGTTGCTCCTCCTGCCCCTGCTCTCGCTGCTGGGCCCTATTTCTGACAAAGATTAGACATCAGAAGAGATCCTGTGCAAGCCTAGTACTGGGTGCCAAACCAAGAGAAACAGTTGTAAGGGCCTCTTGGATTTAGGGGGCGCTGGTGTTCGGATCTAAAATAAATTTCAATTTTTCCCGGGAAAAAAATTCAAAACTTTTCAAAACTTCCAAGACTTCCAAATCCTTTGTTAATGGTTTCAAAGTGTTCTTTCCTGTTTCATTGGGTGGCCTTTACTTTGAAAGTAGTTGTTTTATTCCAGGAAAAAAAGGGGGGAGCAAAGGGAAGAAATCCATCCACACTGGGTTAAATTGCTTCTCTAGCCCGAACTGATGTGGGAGAGAAAGGAAACTGAAGGAAATCCACCCAAACTGGATTAAACAGTGGTTCTCGCCCAGGACTGATGCGGGAGAGAAAGGAAACCGAAGGAAAATCATCCACACTGGTTTGAAAAGCTGAATAATTTCCGACTCACTTACTGATTCGTAAGAGAAATGGTAGAAAAATCTTCGGAAGGGCAAAGGGACTTCCAGTTTCCTTAAAAACTTCGAAATCACTTCAAAAAGGAAATATTTCCAAATTTATTCCGAATTATGAACTTTCCAACCGAACCTAACCATGCCTATGAATTACCCAGGCTCATCAACCCAAGCATGGATTCATGCCTCTGTTTCTTTTTCCCAGATTTACAGTGAAGCAAGTCCCATAAACATTACTAAAATCTATTTTGTCACATCATAGTTTCTTTTTTTTTTTTATAATAGTTTTTATTGGAAATTTTGGTTACATAAGAATACAAGATAGAAAAGGGTTTTTGGGCCAGGAAAGAGTAAGGGTCGGGGGAGGAAGGAGGGTTGGGGAAGGGGTGAGAATAGGAAGTATTGGGGGCGACGGATTGAACAGGGATCCTGCGAGGGAAACGGGCAAGGGTAGCGAGCTAAGATAGAGAGAAAAGGAAGAACAGAGGGAAGGGGGTTCTTGTTGGGTTCCATCTTCCTGGGTCACTGGTTTCATTCTGACGCATCTGATACAGTTCATCTTATTCTTTGAGTTGTCGCTTCTTTCTTTCTGTTCGCCTCCTTTAGTTGTATGCCCGTGTCAGGTCTTCTTACATCTCTTGAAACTATTCTCTTTTTACTATTATCAGTATTATCTCTTCTAAGTCTTTTAAAGAACCCTTCAATTAAGTGTTTAGAGTGCCCATGTCCATTAGCTAGAATTTGTCGGTTAGGTAGTTAGATCTGTTCGTTCCTTTTCCCTGAAGTCGTAGCTAACCATTTTCTTTGGGGATGCTTCCTCTCCTTCATCCGCCTCTGGAGGATCATGTTTCCAGAGGCCATATCTTGTAAGCATCACTGCAGTGGGAGGGCATGCTCTCTTTAAATTATCTTTTTCTTCTTCGGCTCACTTTGTCCCCTTGGCTTTTCTTTTGTTTGGGTGCTTTCCAGTTCCGTTGGTTGTTTTTCGTTGGTATCTGAGAGGGGTTCCTTTGGAGGACAATGTACATCTTAGTCTTGGTAGGCAAACAGGCAGTTTTCTGCGGTATAGCCCCAGCATTTTGGCTCTCTGATGGGGCTCCCACTGCCCACTACTCCTTGCTTTTGATCCGTATTTTTCTCCTCTCTCAGCATTGTGGGGACGCCTCTTCATCTGGTTCTTTTCCTGCCTGTTGGGGGCTCCCAGGCTGCCCCATTTGCTTCTCTTGCCGGGACAACCTGGCATCCATCCTCCGCAGAAATCTGTCTTGGGCTTCTCCTATCTTCCTCAGTTCTGCCAGGATGTCCCTCAGAGTCCCTCCCTCCTCTTCTGGTCCCTCTCCCTGCCTCATCCTCCACTATTCAATTTTTTATGTATTTATTCTTAGTGAGTGAGTTGTCCTTGCCTGCGTGCCCTTCTGCCCACCAAACCTCCTCCCCAAGCCTGGTGGTGTTTTCAATTCTTGTTTTTGGCTTTGTTCTTCTTTTGCCTCCTTCTTTTATTTTTATTTTTTTTTGGATTTGTCCCCCCTACCTTCTGGCAGGAAGTGATCCAGCAGGGGCTTCTGCGCTTGCGTCCCCTGTGATCTTGTGGATAGGGGATAAGGAACCGCTTCACTCCCTCTCCAAGAGGGCGCTCCCGCCAAAGCTCCCTTCTTCTTCCCCTTAGTGGGCTGTAGTCGCCATCTTGTGACCTTTGCAGGTCTCTTCTCCCTCTCTCTCTGTTTGTGCCTGCTAGGCACTTGTTTGTTGGGGCCCGATCCCTACACTCCGGTGCTGTCCGCGGCACCCCCCGCTGTCCCGCCGGCCTCTCCGCCGCCTGCACCTTTTTCGCGCCCTTTTCGCTCGTTATGGGGGGGGCGCTCCTCCGGAGTCGCGCCGGTCTCCGCTTCCCCACACTCCCGCTTCTCCTCCTCTACTCCCGCTTACCTCCTGCTCGGCTTGGGGGTTGGCCCGGCTGGGCCAGCAGTTAGTGCGGGTCGCCGCCCGCTCCTGCTCCCGGCCTGCTCGCTGTGCTGGCAAGGGCCGGGCCCGCTCGATCTCCTCCTCTTGAGGAGGGGGATCACTGGGGCCACCGGATCCCGCACTGCAGCTTCGCGCTCCCTCCGGACCCTCTGTCCACTGGGAGGGAGGGTGCAGATCGCCCTCTGGCCAGGTGAGTAGGTGGCGCTCTAAGGAGCCCTCAGAGCGCCCGTCCTGCCGCCATCTTTGCCGGGCCGGAACTCGTCACATCATAGTTTCTAAAGTGCTTGCAACCCACACGACAGCTCCTCTTGGTTTGGTAAGGAAAAATGAAATTCTCCTTCACTCTTCATCCTGCTTTATATTCTTCCAAACCAATAGTGTTGGAGACCTCTTGAACCAGAGTTTTTGCTTGTTCACATCTCTGTATCGAGACATCCAGCTTTCTAGCACAGCTCCAGTAGCCTTGGTCCACCCAATTCTCTAAGTCCAGTAGTTCTTCCCTGTGTAAAAATGACTTTCTAGTTGCCAGGGTGGTAACTCCATTGTCTGGTGGCTTGGCCTGCTTAGTTCTAAGTGATCTCCTTAACCATTTCTGATTACTCAAAGATTTCCTTTTTCACAGTTGTTAATAACTGTTAGAAGACAAATAAATGCACCCCCAGTTCCAATCCTCTCTCCCCCACTGCAAAAATGCACTTTTTGAAAACAGCAGTTGTATTTTCCATGTCTGCCATATGTGTTTTATGATCTGGAGCTAGAAACATCATGAGGCAAGTGCTTGGCAAGGAAGTATTAGTTACATTAGGTGAAGTCAAAATATTGTTATTTTTACATTCAATTTAGGATATTAACGGGATTGTCATCTGAATTTCACTGACTGCTTCACCATAATAAAATGTCACATTTATGAAAAATGGATGTTAATGCCAACTTGTTTTTTTAATGCACATGTATTGATTTTTATGTATGTTTTTGGGTGTGGGGAAGATATCAGATTAATCTAGTCTGTTGCTATTAATATGCTCTTTATGTGTGCTGGCCCAGATGTCACACGAGGGTTGCAACATCTGCCTTATCAGCTCTGAAAGAATAGTGCTGTAATGGATCACAAAAGAAAAAGAGCTCTTCACTTTGAACTTGAAAGGACGCAGAAGGAGTACAGTGAGGAAATAAATATGTTTCCTAACTGGGCTGGAGTCTGGATCACATTCTCTCTTGGATTCTCTTGAAGGGTAACCCACCTGATGCCGAGCAACTGGCATATGGAATGTTTTACAGATGGCCCAACATCAGTGACTCATGTAGCTGTAGATGATTATCTGTCACACAGATGTTTCAACTTGTATTTTTCAGTTAGCTAGTCAGCAGCCAGCCATTCCTGGTGGTTCAAGAACAGATGTTCCAACCATCAGAATATCTTATCAATTCTGGAGATAAGTAGTTCGTTTCTTTGCCAACTTAGTCTTCTTCGTTGATCTTGGGTGCAACCGAAGGATCTTTGGGTCTGTGAACAGAAGGATATTATTAAGACTTTTTCTATCATATCACCTCATTATTATCTATACAGGACTTATCTCTATCAATAATCCTTTTAAAAATACCAGTATTATGAAGGCATACTTCATTTAATAAAGCCTCTGGCAAAGAAACTCCTTTTTAAAAAGTCTTTTCAAGGGAGTCTAGCACAACTACCTCCCTGCTTCTGGCATTCGGTCTAGCTGGACATTTGCATCGTTGGCATTGGAAAGATGGATAAGGAGGGCCGAAGAAAGAAAGACTTCCAGTGTTGGGTTGGAGCAATGTGTCTGTAGTAAACAATGCAAGAAAGCTTGACTGGGGAAAAATAGGTTTCTACTGTAGGTGACCCTACTGTAGCTGTTGGGCTGCCTCACTAGCTATTTGGGCTGCCTCACTAGCTATCTTGGCATGTTTTATAAGCGGTATACGTTTCACCACCAGAGCCTCTGGTGGCGCAGTGGGTTGTGCTGGCAAGACTGAAGACTGACAGGTTGCAGGTTTGAATCCGGGGAGAGCATGGATGAGCTCCCTCTGTCAGCTCTGGATCCCCATGTGGGGACATGAGAGAAACCTCCCACAAGGATGGTAAAACATTAAAACATCCTGGCGTCCACTGGGCAACGTTCTTGCAGACAGCCAATTCTCTCACACCAGAAGTCTGAAGTTTCTCAAGTCACTCCTGACATGAACCCCCCCCCCCCCAAATCAAAATCAAAATCATAAGAAAAGTGGAGGCAGTTTTTAAAAAGATGCATTTCAGAGGACGCTTGCAAGTAGTCTAAAGAAAATTTAAAATGCTTTTGTTTTAGGCAAAGTTTACTTGAATTGGTGGTTTGATTTCACCTATGCATAATACTACCAGTTCTGAATACAAAGTTTGCTGAAATATGTTGAACCGCTCTTCTTTTTGTGGTGTAGGAACCTAGCTCTATTCTTTACATATTATTTCTACCTCTGAAACCAATGTTTGTTTAAAAAGTTAACCTAGGAAAATAACTATTTCATTAACTGAGGTATATTTGGATTTTGAGTGATTATTGTACCTTGGAAAGGAATACATGTAATTGCTTGCCAGGACACCTTAATATTTTGTGTATGGGGGAAATCAAACCCTAATCAGTGCTTTAACTTATCGATTTCAGTTTTGAATAAAATATTTCTTAGTTTAGGCAGACATAATTTGTAAACATGAACATAATTTTCTTCTATTGTCAGATATAGTGCTAATAGGGTAATTTCTTATGAGCATGTTAATCTTTACTTAGAAGTCTTTTATTTTAACAATAATCATAGGAAGCTTGATTACTGCAGAATAGATCATAACAAACTGGTAATAGTAAAAAGTACAGTATGTTTTCTTGGACTCTATAAAATATTTCATTAATTTTAATCTGCATGTAGTGAATGTAAACTCAGTTGTCCATTTTGTCTGTATTATTCTCTTTAAAAACATTTTCCCAACCTTTCAGAACCAAGAACATGTTTTGAATAGCTATGGCTGTTGGTTATCATTGTACCCAGAAGTGTGGTGGAGGCTCCTTCTATGGAGGCTTTTAAACAGAGGCTGGATGGCCATCTGATGAGGGTGCTTTGAACGTGATTGTCCTGCTTCTTGACAGGGGGTTGGGGGTTGAACTGGATGGCCCACAAGGCCTTTTCCAATTCTATGATTCTATGAAATGTACAAAGTGTTTTATATTCACATCTGATATTGTCTAACATGGATGGATTTTAATTACTACTAAATTTTCATTCCATTCTAATTAGTATTGGTTAAAATAGTTTAGACAGTAGTAATTATTCTTATGATCTTCCAAACTACTAGAATTAAGAGCTCCGTCAGTCAAACAGTGACAGCCAAGTTGTTGACATGGTGCGGTTTCACCAAAGTAATAAAAAGAAGAACCATTTGATCCAAAATAGTCACAGAGCAGAGTGAAGGCTGGATGGAGAGGCAATTTTATAATCCAAAATGTGATCTTTTGGAAAAGGCTAAGTAGCCTGGCCTGGCTCCCAAGAGGTGGATCTTACACCAAATAATAACAACATCTCTAGCAAAGGAAACCTATGGTGGCAGTAGTTACAGTAATCGGATGGGAAAATGGAAGCCTGGCTTGGGATCCTCCCTCTATTGCTGGCTGCTGATGCCACGTTGTGACAGAAGCAATCACAATGAAAAATGGATGTGGTTTGAGTCGTTAGAGAAAAGTTGGTGAACAAGCAAGGCTACACCAAGCCATTTTTTCAAGGGCAGTATGTCTACGTCCTTATTTCCAACAATATTTCTTTATTTATTTCACATTATCTGTATCCCATCCTTCTCACCCCCGGAGGGGGACTTAGGGCAGCTTCAAAACAGGCATTCATTCAATGCCAACAACAGTGATAAATAATAAAAACAATTAAAACAACTCATTAATGCTTTAAAATTACTAAAACATTGTTTAAATCACACAGGTTTGAAATCATAGTCCAGGTCAGTCCATTGTGATTCACACAAATTGGGTCTCATTCTAAATTGCTGCATCTATTGTTCAAGCACTTGGTCCCATCAATATGTCAGGGTATATACAATATAATAATCAAATTATTTGGACTGTTGTCCTGATAAAACTTCATATACTGGCCTACAACATCTAAAGAAGGTGAGTCAACCTTGGTTGGTTTGGGATCCAATTTCACTCTGCTACCAGGACCTGCTTTGAGCTTCCTATACCACACCACTAAAACTTAACAGAATGTTGGGAAGAGCCAGTAAAACAAGCACAATTTTTAAAGAAAGGCTTTCCTCTTTTGGCACATTCAGCTGTACAGTTGGGATGGGGGTGGGGTTTCTCTGAAAATTCAAAGTCCCTTTCTAGGGCTAAATGTCACTCATGGGCCCACTGGTGATATTTAATTTAGAAGAACAAGGAAGTATATGGAGATGGTTATTTGGTAAACAGGAAATGATAGTTTTGCTTCACATTTGATGTGATACTCTTTCAGTACTTTCTGTTGGTGATGAGAGTTCAATATGCCAAGTTTGGTTCAATTCCATTGTTGCAAGAGTTCAGGATGCTCTTTGTTTGTGTGTTAACTATAAATCCCAGAAACTGTAACTCCCAAACTAGGTCTATTTTTCCCAAACTCCATCTGTGTTCACATTTGGGCATATTGAGTATTCATGCCAAGTTTGGTCCTGATCCAACAGTGTTTGAGTCCACAGTGCTCTCTGGATATAGGTGAACTACAACTCCAAAACTCAAGGTCAATGCCCATCAAACTCTTATAGCATTTTCTCTTGGTTATGGGAGTTCTGTGTGGGAAGTTTGTGTCTTTCTGCCATTCCTGCCAGGATATCTATGTTGTGTTCATCGAAACAGGCCCAGGTTTCACACTGAGTGTATAAATACATTTAAAAACATATTAACTATATGTATTACTGTGTTAGAGTGTCATTTTGTGTCATTTTGGTTGGTGGACTGCCCCAGGATTTTGTAAATGTAAAAAATGTGCCACGGCTCAAAAAAGGTTGAGAAACACTGCTCTAGAGAATGTGGAAGGCCTTTCCATCATGTTTTTTCAGGCAGAAAGGAAGGGACTTAAAAAAACCCACTTCTGCCTCATTTACGAAAGTTGAAAATGATTTCATGGGACTAAAATTATCCCAGAAAGATTTTTTTAAAATCATGCTGAGAATGTCCTGATGTCCAAAGAGTAGGTGCAGCCCTCCAACATCTTCAGATCGGCTAATGAACTCCCTAGATTTCCTGCAGTTGCCTACCCCTGCTCTAGTTAATAAAGCTGTAACTTCTGCAGCTTCTTATTCTTCTGCAACTTCTAAACTTATCTGAAGAAATATCAGTTGCAAATCCTGTCTAGGAACATTCATCTGTATTTCAAAACAAAGCCAAGATGCTATTTCATGTTTATTTTAACTTTCTGTATCTGCTCCATCAAAGTCACCAATTTTCTCTGTTTCAGATGCTTTCTAAATCTATTGAACAGTTAAAACAACCAGGCAGTTTAGAAGAAGCTGAAGAAGAACTTCATGGAGAACATTCTATGGTGGAAGAAAGAACGCCATCGGTTGCAAGCAGCACAAAGGATGACAGCAGCAACAGCTATTTGGATGACAGACTGGGACAGCCTTTGATGGCTGTGAAGGTCAAAGAGGAACCACAGGACAGTGATGATGATATTCAAACTCAACAAATGGAATCTGGGGAGAAAGCAGCTTTTATTCAACAGGTAATAGGCAAAGATTTAGCTCCAGGCTTCGTAATTAAAGTGATTATCTGAGTACTGTCATAATAAGCATTTTTGAATCCTTAGTGAACAAAATGTTGTTTTTTCTTCCATTCGCAGAGTTCAAATGAATTGCGTGTTATTAGCATTCAGCGAATCTAACAACGGCAGATGTGTTCACACCTTACGCAATAGTGCAAAAGTGCTTGTTAAATCGAAGAACACTTGTTGCTGTGTAAGCCTTTGGGTTCTTAATAGAATTCCTATTAGCTCTGGTGGATTCTACATCATTAGTTCTAGTGAAATGGAACTCATTCTGTATGATAAACTTATTATGGAGATCAGTTATTGCTGATTAGACCAGAAAACGGTTCTTTCTCCATTTCTCCAATGTCTTTAACATCTATCTATGTACACTTTTATCAATTTGTATATAATGTACCATACCATAGTCCTAAACACTGTTAAAAAAGAAGGGAGTTTTCCTCCTCCTTGCTAGGTACTGGCCCAAAAAGCAGTGATTTGAGATTTGTATATAGAATATGCCCTGGAGGAAAACAAGGTGGAAGTCAGATGAAGACAGACATGGAATGCACTTTCAAATATGTTTTTCCCCTTATTACATCCTTTACTTTTGTGCCCCATCTTCTGTTATCACTTTCTGTATCTGTTTCATTTGAGGATATGTGTCATGTGCAACGTTTTATGCCAGCTACATGCATGATATGCCTATATTTGTATCAGGATGGTGGTGGCAAGGAAATACATTATTAATATGAATTGTTCTTTCATCATTCACTTACTTGTGTTCAATAAAAACTAATGACATGACAACATACCATCTAGCACTTAGTTCAAACATTCACTGTGATACCCATTTGAATGTTTCCAGTATCCATCTTGGAGCCAGAATTTCCCAGAGCAGATTTCTCTCCTAATTAAGACAATAAACAATTCATCCAAGAATAATCACGAAAGCTTTTCTGGAATAATCTAAGTCTAAGTGCGCTTATGCAGAATCTTATGGAATGCAAATTTCACCATGTAATAGAATTGCAAATGTTAACGATTCTGTGTGCCATATCCAGGGAACCTCTTGGCCTGGTATCTCTTATGACATTTGTTCAAGGATATGTAAAATCAGAGGCCAGGTTGGAAAATAGTTTTCAAAAATATTTCAATATTTACTAAGACATGCATGCAATTGTATGTAGTTGTGCCTCTTAAAGGATTATAGCTTTTTTGAATCCTATAAAATCAAAACAATTCAGTATGCAGGAGAGACTGCTGTTTGCTTAAGTCAGTGCTGTGTCAGGTCCCTGGTGTTTTCCTGCAGAAAAGTAATTGTGTGAAGGTGGACAGGAAATGCCTTATGGAAACAGGAAGTCCAAGTGATTCATGCCCTTGGAATGTAAGAGGGGCAAAGGGAAACAGAGGATAGAGTTTTATTCTCTGTTTTCTAAAGGGCACTTGATGAATTGATTTATTGTCTAAGAAAATAACAAAGCAAGGAGGGAAATTGTTAAGGAAGCTTTCCAGTGAAACATTTCCTTTATATTCCCCTTTTATATGTTTACTTTGTTGTAGAGGTTTAATTTTGTTAACCTAAATTTTTTTCTGTATTAAGACCCTTTAATATGGATAATCCAGAACTAACCTGTGATTCTTGTCAGGCTTTTTCCTACTACAAGATTTATATTTCTAAGATACTTTAAGGTGCAGTGTGCATTTCAATAGAGAAAACCATTTTGCCAAATGGAAATGTTCTCTTATAAATATATGGTGTTTACATTTTTATCTTATTTTCTGGGGTCTCTTAAAACATGTTGAAGATATTTTCTGAAGATATTTTATCCTTCTCTTCCACATCAAATATTTAATTTTTTTAAACTCTAGCAGATCCTCCAACAGCAAATAAAGTTTGTCCCATCCTTAATCATCATGCCACACTTGTATTCCTTTGATAAAAGAAGACTCATGTACACACACACCAACACACATGACAGATATAAACATTGACTTTCATATAATGGCATACCTTTAAGGATACTTTCTCCAGAAGGATCCTACTGCCATCTCCAGAATAATTTATGCCCACTCCTATCTGAAGCTTGCCATACAACCTAAACACCTACTCTGCAGGACTAGGAAACCTTTTAGAGAATATTCTTGTTGCCAGAAAGAGAAGGAGAGGGAAAGTCCTGATGCAACTTGCACTGTATGTAGAAGTAGACCTTGGATGCCCATATATATGTTCTGAAAACAGACATGTGAAAGTCCTCATGAAGTGGTGTACACATGCCATTTTTCCATCTGCACAGAAGACACATCAAGATATGGATGTTAATATATGAGCATTCCTAAATTTTAGGTCAGCCTTCTTCAAACCTAGTCCTGCCCAAATGTTTTTGATAACAGTTGTCACAATCTCAGTGGATGAGACCAGTAATAAGGGGTTATAGAAACCGTGGGTTAGCGATAGGAATAGTTCGGCCAGCATACTCTATGTTGTCCTTAGGTCCACTTTAAAAAATCTACAGCTTTTTTCCTGTAATATTCTAATCTCCACCCTCCACACACACCAACATTTTCTAGCCCTGTTGTAGTCCAACCCATCCGGAGGACACCAAAGTTGGCCAAAGCAAGTGTGGATATTATTGAAGCAGAATATTTTTGCATTATCCAGAGGGGCTGCTGTGGGAATAGGGAACACTCCCTTTGTTTTTCCTACAGTATAAACTCCTACCCATCAGTTTTCAACTGTTGCATAGCTGGCATTCCTCAAATCTATGTGATTGGGTGTTCTGTTGCCATTCCCTCTCCAACAACCAACCAACAAAGAACAGAATTACATTTTCAAGTGAAATCACTTAAAATGTGGTCCATTAACTTCATCAAGAAGATGGATGGATGCTGAGAGTGAAGATTTAGGGTTTTGATGTAACTACAAAGGTTCTTCTTTCTTTCTCAAGAAATGTAGGTATTTACAACTAGGAAACAGATATAGCAGGGAAAGTGCATTTTGCATCTTACACATTTTCCACCATACAGTCTGATTTTAACCTACTCTAAAAAGATGTGTTACTTCTTTTAAAGTGCATTTAATTGGGGCGGGAATCTGAATTCAAGTCAAGTTTTGTATGATAGTGTTTCAAAAATGTGTAACCATAAAGATATTTTTATAATGGAATTGAGGAGAGTTACCCCAGTATAGCCAGTGGACTTACATGCCATTCAAATTTTTTTAAAGAAGTTACCTGGAACCAGTGAAAAGGAAAACTGGGTGTGAAAAACCATATTTCTATTTGCTAATTGTCACATTTTAAATCTACTGTATTTATTATAATTTACACCTTTGGTGAACTCTTGTGTTGTAAATATATTGTTTGTATGTTCCCTATTTTGCCTTCTGATACAAGTCTATATATTCTTTTCTCAAATAAAGTTTTTTCTCAAAAGATTCCCTTTCACATGGCTTTGTGTAAAGTCGATAAACTAAGTCAGTGCTTTCTCCTTCATATATGCAAATATGTTTGCTCATTAATAATGAAGCAACAGATGTAGGACCATTACCCCTTTCTAAACCACACAGTCTATTTTTGGTGTGTTACTTGATCCTACTTCAACAATTATCCTTTGAACAAAAATAGAAAGATTATCTATGCATGTTCATTTTTCCTCATTGTCTTTTCCCAAACATGTGAATCAACTTTTGTATCACTTTAAAAACTGTGATGCAAACAAATGCTTGTTTTTTAGATTTCTATTTATGCAAAATTTTAGTAACAGAATGTCATTTGGCTCCAAAGGTTTCCAACATTTAACATGGAAGTAATTTGTTTCCACATGAAATAGTATAAAAGTTTTGGGTTGATTCTGTGGATTGTAGACTTGTGGTATTTATGAATAAAAAGTGACAGCACTAAAATGTTACAGGTAATTCTAAGTAGGGTTGCATGAGGGATCCAGTTTCACTCCAAAGGTCAATAGGCTTGTCTCAACCTTGGACTATCCACAGGGCAGATGTGATTTGTTTTCCAGGATCCACGTGTTGATGGACAGATGGTGATGTGTCTAAACAAATATGCACATTTGAAAAATGTAGACAGAAAAACATGCATTCAATGGGGAAATGCAATCAAATAATATGTACAATTAAAAACATGAAACAAGGTTTTGGACCAAAGTAATAATGACGTGGTACTATTTCACATATACAGTATTATTTATATTAGAGAATAACTGAGTGGGGTTATACTCACGGACCACATAGAGTAAACAATGGATTTACACAGTCAGACTTGGGCGTATCACAATAAAGACATTTCATACCGCATGATCTTACGGGGGACCCTGGACGGGAATATATGGGCTTGAATGTCTTTATTGTGATACGCCCAAGTCTGACTGTGTAAATCCATTGGTTACTCTGATCCGTGAGTATAACCCCACTCAGTTATTCTCTAATATAAATAATACTGTATATGTGAAATAGTACCACGTCATTATTACTTTGGTCCAAAACCTTGTTTCAGTACTCTGGTAATAACAGTACTTGTTCGTTTAGTCAATTAAAAACATGCACATTTGGGAGGGGGGGAAGCAAAGAAAAAGACAGATCTTGATAGTTGAAGGGTAAAGAAAAACACATTGAAAAGAACTTGCTAATGATGTCTTTACATCATCAGAAGATGTCTTTACTCTTACATTCTAAAAAGATGTTTGGTCTAGACCAGAGCTTCTTAAACTTTTCCACTTGAGACCCATTTTGGCCTGATTTTTTTTAACTTGACCCCACATATATAAGTATATAAAATAAAATAGATATGAAAATCAAACATTTACTGATAACAAATCAGCATTTGCAAGGCTTGCGAAAGTGTCTGCTTTTCCTTTTTATAAAGTACAGGTGAAGCATCTTCTGCAAAGTCCACTTTAAACACTGCACAACAGATTTGTGTAAGTTCTAAAACAGCCACTAGGTGACATTCAGAAAACTTTTACTGGTGCCAAATTTTTGTGCTTCAAATATGAAGCTAAGGAAATCCCATTTGGTTTAAGAAGCACTGGACTAGACCATATATTGTAATGAAAATTTTGTATTTTATTTGAGAGCAAAAAAGCTACCACCTAGGAATCATGCACCAAGAACCACACACGCCTAAGAAGCATTTCATTTAGCTACAATACTTTGTGACATTGTTGTGGCCTTCATATTGTGAGAATACATTGCTGGCACTGAATTTTGTCTCCTTTAGATTTCCAGACTATATAATAATAACTATATGATTGATGGTCAATTCCACAGGAAGGCAATTAGGTTCTAGATGCCACCACCATTTCTGTCATGGTTTTTGGTCCTTCAATAAATTGTCCACCACTGATTAACATTATAGGCAAAGCAATGCATGTTGTTGACTGGTACTACAGCCATTAAGTTTAATCACTCCTAATTAAAAGCACTGTTTTCAATGCAAACAAAATGTTCTTGCATCTTCCATTTCCACCTTCCATATCTGAAATCGTTACTGAATAAATGAAAAAGTCTCCAGTGTCTCATGTGGAACTGTCACTCAACATTGTCATTCATTTCCATTGTCTGAAATCCTAGCTGCATTGTGAATTGCAATGCAGATTTCCACTGAATTATTTCTGTGTTCCTACTTTTCATACACCATGTTAAAAATTCATGACATAAATACTGAGTGCTATTTCCCCTGTTTTATCTTCACTGGCATTCCAATGTACTTATAGAAAATTAATACTTTCCAGCCTTTTCAAACTGTCATATAAAGGCTTTTATTTCATCATATGTTGGTACTTTAGCATTATTATCTTGCATTATTTAATTCTAAAATTTCATCCATATAGCAGCACAGTATATTAAATTCTTACAGAGCACAGATTAAATTTTATCTGCCCCAATAGTGGTGTTTGCCACTCCTTCAAGCCTCAATTGGTCTATTACAATGGAGTGTGGTGCTATGGTTTGAGTACTGGACTATGACTTTGAGATACCACCATTTAAATCCCCATTTGACCATGGAAACCCACCTTGCCCAAGACATAGGCCCCTTCCACATTGCCATATAAAATCCAAATTATTTGGTTTGAATTGGATTATATGATAGTGCAGACTCATATAATCCAGTTCAAAACAGATAATGTGGATTATCCAATTTGATAATCTGGATTATGTAGCAGTGTAGAAGGGTCCTTACGAAATTTTGATTGATTTGGTGGGTCTGTTCGAGATGGGATTTAGGCATCAGTTTTTTCTGAAACAGCCTCCCCCCCCCCCTTTCTTTTATGGCTCTTTCAAAAGTTTGTCTGTCTTTTCTCTCATTTGGATGACATAGTTTCACATCATGGCAAAGATAACAAAACAGTGATCTATGTGTCCATCTCTGTGGAGAGCGGTAAGAAGACGAGACCTAGATTAGTAGCCTGGGCTTTACTGTTTTTCTGTCATATTTCACACTCTTGAACAAAAGTTGATGTTTAGATATAAAATGTAATTTGCTTGTTCAATTCCTGTTTCACTGTAAATGACAATTCGGTTTTGCATAAACTTTTCCTTCATTGATATACACCAGTTCTTCAGACCCAGTTATGTGTCTACAAAGGGTATTCATTTGGTTTCTAAAGTTCTGCCTTGAACACAATGAAAAATCTCAATTTTAATAGCCTATAATTCCATCAGGCTGAATCTAGTGATAATTCCAACTCAAGTAGGCCACTTCAAATAAATGGGACCCATATGACCAATGAGTCACAGTTGCTTCAGTGAATCTACTTTGGGTAGGAATAACTCCAATCTTATGCAACCATCATTCACTGATTTTAGTGAACCTTCTCTGAGTATGGTTAAGGCCCCTTCTACAATATAATCCAGATTATCAAAGCAGATAATCCACATGATTGCTTTGAACTGGATTACATGAGTCTACACTGTCATACAATCCAGTTCAAAGCAAATAAGATGGATTTTATAAGGCAGTATAGAAGGGGCCCAAGTCAAGATCCAGAAGGTTGAAGGCAGGGCTGTAGCCAGGATTTTGATTTGGGGGGACTGAGTTTGATTTTGGGGGGCTGAGTCTGAGTGAGAGAAGATCTACCTTAGCAAACCTTTTCTATCGTTATCCCAATACCCCCATGCATATGGGATATACTGAGCATGGTGATCAGATCATGAAATGAATAAACACAACAGTTTAAAGAATATACTAGTAAGCCCTTCCCATGAACCACCCTGAAAATTGGGGGGGACACCCCTCAAGCCCCCCCGGGCTACATGCCTGGTGGAAGGCAATTGAAATTGGATGGTGAACCAGGTTTCAGTCCAAACTTTAAATGCCTGCAGACATTGTTGGGCTGCAACTTCGGTAATCATCACAATTGGTTATGCTAGATAGAATGCTAGAGTCCAATAAAATCTGGAGGGTCATAAGTTGCATACTTCTGTCTCAACTCTAAAAAAAACCCTACATTTCTAGTCCCCTATATGTTTCATATATCTGGCATAGGACATAACTAATTGCCATCTGATTGATGGCAATGGCTCTTCACTAAATTCTGAATTCAATCCAATATTTTTTTTACAACACAGCAAGCACTTTTGTGCAGATGTGTGTACATGTTAACCAAATGATGTGAAAGTATTTAATAAATACTTTGCCAAATGATTATTGAGCACACAAAATCTGTGAATAACCAAGTCACACTTTCTTTCCAAAGTATCCTCCTGTTTATGTTAAACATATTTTATAATGATAGTGGAGTTTTTTCAAATATGGGAAATGTTCTTGCCACTAGACTTGCTTCTAAAACATTAATCAACTCTACCACAGTGACCTTTAATGATGAGGAACCAATTCTATATAAATTTGCAATGTTGGAAAACCTCAGAACAACATATGATCTCATCTGGCATCCTTATGCAACATATGTGTGTGTGTGCCCTCAAATTGCCTGTTGACTTATGGCATCCCCATTAATTTCATAGGGTTTTCTTAGGCAAGGAATACTCAGGTGGCTTTGCCAGTTTCCTCCTTACATAGTTTACAACATCTGGTATTAATTGGTGATTTCCCATTCAAGTACTATCCATCCAGAGCTGCCCTTGTTTAGCTTCCAAAAGCAGATGAGATCTGGTACCTTAAGGGTATATAAGCCTACTCCCACATACAATGAGCATATTATTAATTAGCACACATTGAAACTGGTTTGCTTATCGCCCACTGCCAAGCAAAGCCAACAGTGATGAATGATTTCAGTCTGTTGCTTCCATTCCTACAAGAAATATCAGAAAATGTTGATAAAGGCTGTATATGTTGATTGAGAGCAAAAATATACAGCGAAGATGAAGGCACATAATACACTTGCCCTGACATTAATTTTTGATGAAGAATGCAAACTGTATGACAGAATAATTCCCTAAGTATTTCATATTTGTATGGAGAATTCAAGCACATTAGGAAAAGAGGACACTTCTTCCTGTCATGCTAACTTTCCGTAGGCAACCACGAACATTGAAACAGGTGATCATCACTATTTATACTTGAATACTAAAGTCTTGGCAAGGTTGCATTATAAACTTTAAAGTCATCCAAATGAGTGTCTATTATTCCACAATGGACTCCATTTTATCATTTTAGTATGGTAAAGGTTAAGTCCAGTCGTCTGGCTCTGGGGGCTGGTGCTCATCTCCATTTCTAAGCCTAAGAGCCAGCGTTGTCAGACACCTCCAAGATCATGTGTCGTTATCTTCCCGCAGGAGCAGTACCTATTGATCTATTCACATTGACATGTTTTTGAACATTAGGTTAGGTTGGCAGAAGCTGAGGTTAACAGCGGGAGCTCATGGTGCTCCCCCGGATTCGAACCTGCGACCTTTCGGTCAGTAAGTACAGCAGCTCAGCAGTTTAACCTACTATGTCACCAGTGGTCCATTTTAGTATAGAAAACTAGAAATTCATGAAAATCCAAGAATACAACACTGTATAAGAAAACATTGCACCATAATATTGAGACAAATCAGTCCACTTGGAGAAGACTGATTACTTTTTTGGCAGATAGGATTGTGTAGGCAAAGGTTCAAGTGTGCTGATCAAAGTAAGTCTTTTACAGCTGAGCCATTTAGGAAATGTCAACCTACTGAGAATATCTGCCATGCACTGTAAATAAACCCAGCATTAAGTCGATAGCCTGGCAAGAAAGAAGATAAAATGAATGTATTAAAGTGTGCATTAAAAACAGGCTTATAAAAATACAATTGCTCTCACCCTTAAGGGAAAAGTGTGCCTTGACAAATTAAGACATTCTGTTAAGAAAATGATTGATTGCTCCAACTTTTTTTGTGTTTCCAGCCCCTTTTCCAAAATTAATTCATTTGTATCATTACTGATCAGAAAAGAATGGCTGGAATTTTGTTAAGTTGCTACGTTGTCATAAACTGACTTATGATCAAGTAAAGTTGACATGTACCATTGCAAAATGTTTGTATGTTCATATGGGGAGCAGAGATGTAACTTATTTATTTATTTATTTACTTATTTATTTACTTATTTATTTGCCACACTTGTACCCTGCCCTTCTCACCCCAAAAGGGACTCAGAGCGGCCTTACAAAGACTCAGAGCGGGCTTACAAAGTGGGTTTCCATGGCTTGCATGTCATATTAAAAGGCACAGCTGTACCATTGTAAAATTATGAAGCATACTCTCTGAGGCAGGATGTTGGTCATATGTTTTGCCCAAAATTTGCAAATGCAAGGGTTGGCACCATGTACTGCAGTGATGGATTCGTAACCTAAACTACAGATCCATAACAGCTCTGCATTCAGTTTTCCTTTAAAGTCATGGGAGTGATTGGAGTATTTACGTACTTGTTCTGCCATGGAAACCCACTGAGTGACCTTGAGCACGTCATACACTTCGAGCCCCAGAAAACTCCATGAGAAGTTCACCTTAGGGTCCCCATAAATTGGAAATGACTTCAAAGCACACAACAAGCAAACAATTAACAAAAAAAATCATGATTATGGCACTATGAGAATAGAAAATTTTGATGGTTCTCTGCTATCAAGGCTGATTATAATTGATAAACATGATTTCCATTTGTTTTATTCCTTTTAAAAACCAACAAATGTACTGAATTCTAATGTTGTCTAGAAAGTCTATTATGACCACTGCATGGTGAGGCAAGACAGTGCCTATTGAAGCTACAGTCTCGGGGCAAACTTGCTAAGTTTAATTCCTATTCAGTTTTTCAGAGCAAGGATGCATAAAACGAGCTGTTTGGGGGGCTTTTTTGCTTTAAATTTTCTGTTGCACCCTAAAGTTGCACCTATAGTTTCAGAAATAATGCAATTTGACACCACTTTAATTGCTATGGCTTAATACTATGGAATCTTGGGATTTGTAGTTCAGTGAGGCACCAGCACTCTGGCAGAGAAGGCTAAAGATCTTGTAAAAAAACACTTGATTTCATAGCACTGAGGCATGACAATTAAAATGGTGTCAAACTTCATTTAACTCTATAGAGTAGGTGCAACCTTAGTGTGGAACAGAAAGTGAAAAGCAAGAAGATAGCACAGGCATGGGCAAACTTCGGCCCTTCTGGTGTTTTGGACTTCAACTCCCACAATTCCTAACAGTCAATAGTCCAAAACCCCTGGAGGGCCAAAGTTTGCCGATGGCTAAGATAGCCCTATTTCATACATTCTTACTCTGAAAAGCTCAATGGGGCTTGCCATTGAGCAGCCATAATTTATTTATTTATTTATTTGTATTTGTCTGTTGCCCTTCCCAATGGCTCGGGATGACTCACAACATGTTATAAAAACAGCCAATACAGTGAAAGTTAAAACCGCAATAAAACCACAGATAAAAAGGCACACTAGGTTGCACATTAAACACATTAAACACTGTGACAACAGAAGATAATACAAGATGGCGGTATGCAGAGGGAGACTGCATTTCATAATAGAAGTTAACTTGCTCCATCATAATCTGACAAGCTTTCTCCATAGTAGGCTCTCTAGCCAACATTGGTGAACAGTAGATTTATTGGTTTTAAAAGAGAATAAGACAAATGGAAGTCAGATTTGCCTATGATAGCACAGAATGAATAGAGCCAGCTCTGCTCATTTGCTTCTTGTGAACTCCCTGCGATAATAGGCCAATATAGAAAGTACGGTTTTGGACTAGATACATCTGGTGTCTGCTACAACAGAGGCGTTTTTTCCTTGTGGCATTGAAAGCTTTTCTCTTTCTACACTTTATGAAGATATATATCTAATGCACAATGTTGGCAGTAATATAGAGGTTGCACTTTGATTCAGCCAGGAAGATACTCAAACACAGAAAGAGCAAGCTTTTGTGAGCCTTATTGATTTCCCAGATCATTGTGGATTGCCAATCTTACATCAAGTAAGCAAGCGAGTAAGTCAGGCATGACATTTGGACACCAATGACAGGGAGTTAATGGAGGAATTTTGTTATTCTTACATTAACTTTTCTTTTTGTGAGCATCTTATATTTCTCAAATGATTACTCTTTCCCCAGCACTGATATAAGTATAAAAGATTTACTGTTACAGTTTGTGTGTGGCCAGGCAATGGCATATGGAAAACATGTTTCCTGCTATTTAATTTAATTACTCCAATCACGTGTCAGCCCCGGGCATGTCATGCTGGACCTGTGAGGCTCTTTGTCTGTCAAAGAGATGGACAATATCTTGCCTTTGTTTAGTTGTTCTGCAGCCTGCAGATAAAAAACACTGAAATGCCGACTGTTTGTTTAACCAAACTTTGCATTTTTTACCATTTGGCTTTGATTTCTTTTTGTTTTCCAAAAGAAAAAGAAAAGACAGAAAGAAAAGACTTTTGGGCCTGGCTGAGTTGAAAGAGAAATGTTTGGGAATAGGAAGATGAACTGCCACATTTCTGGGATTTCCAATATGAAAATAAAAGTATTTTGGTTAGATATGGGCTTTGTTAGCAGGATATAGAGACATGAATCACTACTAGCCATGGCACAATGGGGTGGGGAAAGTACTCTTGTCTGCTTTTAGTGCTCTGGTGGGGCAATTTTGTTGTCTTCGTATTTAGTGAGCAAAACAATCAAGGGGGAACATGTAGTGCATAACATCAAGCAATATTTGAAACTGCTTACTTTTGAAAGAATTTTTCAGAACATAGTCTTATATAACAAGAATGTCTCAAACTAACCCAGTATTTTCTCTTTAAGTGGTTCAGTTGAGTAAAGGGGGATGTGTAGTCCTTCTGACTATACTGGACTGCAACTCTCATTATCACTCACCATTGGCTGTGCTGGCTAAGGCTATGGAGAGTTGCAGTGAATGCATGTGTTTAAAACAGGTGTAACTAATGTGGAGTTCATAGTAAGATGAGGAGAAAATACAAACTTTTCAGCTCAGAAAAACCTAACAGATAAAATAGGGGAAAACAAAAGAATTGAGATTTGAAGGTAGAAGCCCCTAAATCTGGCTTCTCATTACAACATTGGTGTTTAATTTCCCACAATCTTTTTATTTCTATAGTCCCTTAAGCAGTACAGGAAAAGAGATTGGTGGTGGAGTAAGGTTGGATGGTATTTAGCCATCTCTGATTTTTCTCAGCCGATTGGCACAATCTTGGGGTAGGTAGCAAATAGGGGCATGCAATTCTGTTAAACTCCATGCCATTTTCAGTGTCTAGATGCCTCCCCCCCCCCCCCCCGATCAATTTTTGGGAGCTTCCTGAATATAGCCGGGGGGAATCTGCTTTTCGGTTCAGTAGCCAAAATATCTGGGAAGATCCAACCCATTGGTGGCAATAGAGAAGTTATGAGACTCCCCTTTCCATCCTTTTTAGGACATCAGACTTAAGCAAACACTGTTTCTAGTGTCCTTTCCTTTAATCTCCTTCAGCTTGCCCTAAGCTTTATAAAGCATCAGGCTTAAGAAACCACTGTTTTTGTTGTCCTTTCTTTTAATCTCCTTCAGCTAACCCTGGGTTAAAGCATCAGGTTTAAGAAACCACTGTTTCTGGCATCCTTTAATCTCATTCAGCTAACCTTGGGACCTCTCCATTGGTGCCCCCTTCTTGTGGGGGAGAGGCTTGCGTACTCTAATGAAGTTGTGAGCTATGCTGGCGGTGGGCCTCCCATGCCAGACAGGTCACAACCGAAGGGTCTGACAAAGAGCGTCAATGGGTAGGATGGGCTCTCTAGCCTTTTGGCAACCATCCTAAGAAAAGGAAAACTCTAATTTCAAACCTGGGCAGATGGTGCTCGTCTAACCCTGTAGGGTCAACCATCTAGAGAAGGAAACTCAAATCAAACCTACGACCTGAGGACCTTGCTGCCACTGTCCTAAGCTTGCTAGGCCCCAACAGACGGACCTTTGGTTTAAAGGGTGAGGCCAGTTCTGTGCACGCTGCGCTCCACCAGAAAAATCCATTGCACAGGCTCGAAGGACACATCCAACCTTCTTAGTCATCAATGTGGCAAGCGTGGGATGAGTCCGTCCTAAGAATTTTCGTTCATGAAGTAATGCCAGAGAACCTTGAGTTAAAACATCAGACTTTTTAAAAATTCACTCCTTCTTGCATCCTTTCCTTAAATCTCCTTCATCTAGCCCTGGGTTAAAGCATCAGGCTTAAGAAATCACTGTTTCTGGCATACTTTTTTCTAATATCCTTCAACTAGACCTGGGGGAGGGGGGGACTAAATCTTCCCCGTCGGGACTCAAGGGAGTCAGGCTATCCCTGCCCTTCAATAAACCACCCTAATATTTAAACAAATGCCCTTTCACAAACCATAAATGAAATTGCCAAAGGATAGATTGGTATTGAGTCCAAAAGCAAGATCTTAAGAGCAGCGAGATAGCAATGAGTGGCTTTCTTCTTCTGATTGGCTTAGGCAGGCAGCAGGGCTCACAGCTTCACAAAGAGACCTGTGCTTACGCAGCTGTATCACCTCTCCACACTCCACCCGCACTTCATGGGTAGCCAAAAGAAACTGAAGGCAGCCATTTTTGGCAGCCACATGGTCTGTTGCTGCTAGAAAAATGGTGACGCCGCCTATGCCATTAGGATTGGTGAAAACAGCCAAAACAGTCGGAGCCTGCTTTGAAAAATGGATCCATGCACAGCCCTAGTAGCAATCAGCCACAGTTAGAATATCTATAATTGGTCATTTTTTTCCAAACAATTATGCATATGCACACTTTAAAAAATTGATTTTGTGTATGTGTGTGTGTCAGGAGTGACTGGAGAAACTGAAAATCACTTCTGGTGTGAGTGAATTGGCTGTCGGCAAGAACTTTGCCCAGGGTACGCCTGGATGTTTTGACATTTTACCATCCTTGTGGGAGTCTGCATGGGGAGCTGGAGCTGACAGAGGGAGCTCATCCGTGTTCCTCTCAGATTCGAACCTCTGACTTGTTGGTCTTCAGTCCTGTTGGCACAAGGGTTTAACCAATTGCACCACCATTTAAAAATTGATTAAATGGGCAGAAGTCTCTGGCCCCATCTACACTGCCATATAATCCACTTTCCTATCCTACATTTTTTTCTTTGTACTGAATTACATGGCGGTGTAGACTCATATAATACAGTTCATAGCAGATAATCTGAGATCAGAGACAGTGTACAGTATATGGCAGTGTAGATCCAGGCTGCAAACAGAAGGGAAACACACTATCTGTTTTTGGATCACATTTGCTCCATTTTCAATTAACCCTATATTACCTACCTAGATTGATAGTGACTCTAAGGTTTCTGGCACACCTTAGGAAAGCTACATTTGTACAGCAGCTCACAGAATCCCACATTCAATTTGAGAGTTCTATCCCATACTATTATATCAAATCAGAGGTGCCATGCAAGGTCTTGTACAATGCCAATAAGTAAAGGCTTCGTTAAGAGACTTTAAAGGTGATGTTTCATCTATGTAATTATACAAGAAATTATCAAAAGAGCTTTGATGTACAGTAGCTTTAATGATTCAATTGAAACTGAGTTGAGAGTAAGTGAACTCAGTGGAGATTTCTGTGACCCCTTCTACAGTGCCATATAAAATTCAGATTATCTGCTTTGAACTGGATTATAGGCAGTGTAGACTCATATAATCCAGTTCAAATCACATAATGTGGGTTATCCACTTTAATAATCTGGATTATATGGAAGTGTAGAAGGGATCTGAGTAGACATGTAGAGACATGCAGTGTAGATGTTGCATTTTGTTCAGTGTTGCAGATTTCTCTTCTTGATATTAATGGCGTAGGGCCCTTTCACACTATCCACTTATGACACCACGATTCCACTGCCCTGGTAGCATCTGATAGAATACTGGTATCTGTAGTTCAAGGAATGAAATGTGGACTTGCCCACCCATACCCCGAATAACGAGCTGTACACAAATAAACACACTGACAACAGTGATTTGGGTCAAATTGGGGCAACCATTTATTGTTACCTATTTATATTCCTAACACTATCTCCAGGGGTGTCAGGAATCATACCCAACTCTCAAATTTTTTGGGTGAACACCAAGACTGATCTGACCAACAACCAGATCCAGTTTCAACAGGGAAATGAGTAAGAGGCCAACTCACCCGAGCTTGAGAATAGCCTCTTACCATTCCAGGGCCATTAACTCCACCCAACGGAACCAACACAACTTCAAGGTGAAGCTTTGAACTAACTGGCCCTCACCCCAAATGGGGTGCCTAAGTGAACACCAATTAGGGAATTTCCCTAACAACCAACCGCCACAAGTTGGGGGCAGGTGTCTACCTTGCTCCCAACCCCCACCGATCTTCTAACACCCCCACTATCGCTTGCTGCAAGTCTAATAGGAATATATGGTTCCCCTCATCAGACAAATGAACTCCATCGTTCCGAAACACCCCCGGATTCTCCGGGTCCAAAAACCTGTGGGACACATAGGAACCATTGGCACCATGTACCAACGTCCTCATCGCCTGGTTCACGCGTTTCAGCGGCCTCACCAAGAGCCTGAACTCGCCTCCACCGGGCCAACACATCCGTGGCACAATTGCCGACCAGACGATGTGTACCGCGGGCCATGCCCGCCAAATTGCATAGAGATCGGCCCGAGCCTGCAAATACAACGCCCGGCCAGTCAACAGTCCTAAATTATTACCCCCCAAATGGATAACTAGGACTTCCGGGGGTTGTACCCCCCTTCCATGAAATAACAAAGGACGGAGCCCGTCCCACCGCAGACCACGTCTGCCCAACCACTGAACATCCGCCCTGGATGCCAGGCCCAACTGACGTCCCAAAGGTGACTGCAGCGCCGCCCTCTCCGCCCAATACACATAGCTGTGCCCGCAGATGAGGACCCTCAGGCTTTTGGAACATCCACTCGGACCTGCAATGAGAAAAGAAACTGAGCAGCATCAAACAGCTTACAACTGAACATCACGAACATAAACTTTGTAAGCGTCTGATCGCCACCGTCCTATGGACCTAATTGTTTCGGCAGCATACCCCATTGCAGCTGCAGAGGACGCCGCGCCGATTCTGAAGGAGTGGGTTCCGAACTTCACTCCGTCCAAGCCCAATAATTTCAGGGCCCTTTTGGTGACTGCCCAAAAAATGAAATTTAGTAAGCGGCGTCCCATCCAGATGACAAAAAAGGTAACCGGTAGCCATGCCACGAACAGCCAAATAGTGTGACATGGCTAGCACCGGACACAACTCAACGTCACTAGCTCTCCCCAGCCAGACCAATGAGCCCTTACCCGCCTGATCAGTTTTTGAGAATCTGACATTCAAGGCCAAAACATCATGGTTCAAAGAAATGTCAGATATTTAAAAGGCCCGGTGAGAGGTGTCAGTTTTAGATGAAGCCACCAACTCACTCACTCTGAGGGCCCCAAAAAATGCGGTTAGGGCGGCCGAATGGAATAAAGCCTGTTCGTAACGGGAGTCACAAACCGATGACCACAGCCGCCCAAGCCCCCTCAAAATGTCTGGGGTTAAAGGTTCCCTGGGGTCAACAGACTTGCCAATTTGTCTGGACCATCCAGTCATCAATTTGTGCAGGCAAAAATCGTTAGTTGGGTCCTGCAAGCCCTGCGCTTTAAACCAATAGGCCAGCGCCGATAGCTTAACTCGAATTGTGTGGGCCGCCAGACCCCGCCTGTGATGATAAACTGGGCTATGTGGTCATACGGAACAGGGACGGTCTTAGGTAAACCATAATACTCCCTGAATTCCGCGAACTCCTTGACAGCCCTGAAGTACCCGAGCCGGGAGCTGGGAGCTAGGGCCGAAGCCATGCCGGCCGCTACCTCATCACTCCAGCCTGCCAAAGATGGTCTAGCATGCCTTTCGGGAGGACCACTGCGTCGGGCGCCAATTGCCTGAACCGCTCCCTCTGCATATGGGACAGATCGTCAGCCAATGAATTATCTAGCCCCGCAATGTGAAATGCTCGAAACAATATGTTCATTTCCAAACAGTGCAACGTGAATGCACGCAAAACATCCATCACCCTTTTGGACCGCGAGGTCAGGGTGTTGATAACATGAACCATGGCCATGTTATCACATCAAAAATGCACAGTGGAGTTGGCAAACCTATCGGTCCAAATGTGGACCGCCACAAAAATCGGAAAGAATTCCAGAAAAGTCAGGTCAGATGTAACACCCAAACCGTGCCACTCCCTGGGCCACAGCTGTGCACACCACTGGCCTTCAAAGAAAACTCCGAACCCCAAAGAGCCGGAAGCATCTGATGCTACCTGCAGAGCATCCTTAACTAGCAAGTCCTGACGCCAAAAGGAAATGCCATTGAAATTTGAAACAAAACGAAGCCAAATTTCCAGGTCCGACTTTATGTCCCTGGTAACACTGATATGGTGATGAGGCAAAACAGTGCCAGAAATAGCATCACACAACCTGCGCAGGAAAGCCCTGCCAGGAGCCACCACTTTGCATGCAAAGTTCAGGTGACCTATCAAAACCTGGAATTCTTTCAACGTGGCCTTTTTCTTGAGCATAAACTGCTCAATCCTGAACTTCAGGTCCGCCACCTTCCCCGGGGGCAGCCTGGAATACTGGTTCACCATATCCAACTCCACCCCAAGGAAGGTCAGAACCGAGGCCGGTCCCTCCGTTTTTCTTCTGCAAGGGGGACACCCAAGCTTCGGGTAAGGCGCTTGAACCCGTCCAACAACTATGCACAGTCGCCTGACCCAAAGCGCCCCACAAACAGGAAATCATCCAAATAATGAACCACCCCACTGAGGCCTGCCTCGGCTCTAACCGCCCATTCCAAAAATGTACTAAACGTCTCGAAAGCTGCGCACGACACAGAGCATCCCATGGGCAATGCTCGATCGATGTAGAAAAAACCATCGAACCGAAAACCCAGCAGATCAAAGTCTGCCGGGTGGACCGGGAGCAACCTAAAAGCCGATTTGATATCGCACTTAGCCAATTCCGCTCCCGGCCCGTGTCTTTTGACCACTCGCACAGCCCCATCGAAAGACGTGTAGTACACTGTGCACAACTCGTCGGGTATCGCGTCATTCACAGAGCTGCCCCGTGAATAGGACAGATGATGAATAAGGCGATACTCGTCCGGTGCCTTTTTGGGAACAATTCCCAACGGGGAAACACGTAAACTCGCCACCGGCGGAACAACAAATGGGCCTAACACCCGCCCTTCCCCTAACTCCTTAGCAATTTTCTGTCGCACCACGTCCTCCATACCAATTACAGATTTCAAATTGGGAGAAAGACGTGGCGCCCTAGGACCCAGGGCTGGAATACGAAAACCGAATGTGAAACCGCACAGTAGATACTGTGCTGCGGCTCTATCCGGATAGTGCTTCAGCCACTGGCCTAACGGGCCCAATCTAATTGGGCTGGGGCCCTTTTGGAAGGGATGACTGAGTCGGGGCCTTTTTGCCAAATTGCCCGTCCTTGGGTGCTCCCTTCCACGGCTTCCCCCGTGTGCACTGCTTGGTTCCGTGAGAGCCGCCACAGGCAGAGCAGGCGTGCAGGAATCTGCACACCTTTCTGGCACAGACCCCCTGGGAAGAAAACTCCCAGCACACGGGTCGCTGGTTCGGGGCCTGCCCCCCGGCGGCCCCCTGCCAAAAGGGCTGCACAGCCTTAGAGTTCTGTATCAAATATCCGCTGTCGGCCGGTTCACCCGGAGCGGCCTTGGCGGCGTTCATCACAGCTAGCCACAACTGCCCATCAATAAGATCCCATCTCTTCCGTGGGTCCAACGCGGCCGCGGCGCGAAAGTGCCTGTCATATTCCAGCCACGCATTTCCTAAAAACCGTACCTTAGCACCATAATTTATGTTAAGGTACCTAAACAATGCCTTCGCCCTGTAGGGCTGAGCATCTACTAAAATGCCTGAATACATCATATAACAGGCCAGCCAGTTCTCCCAAGTTTGTTCCACTTTACGTTTCTTTAATTTCTCCTTTCCTTCCTCATCTAATTCGTCCCTCTCCTTTTTATCCAACTCCCTGTAGTGCAGGGAAAACAAGTCAATAAACTCGTTCCGGAGTATCTTCTCCAAGGTTTTGGGGGCTAGATGGGCCCCCAACACTCCGTCTGTAGCTGCCGGCAAGATGGGCGCGGTCCATTTGTCCGTGCCCCAGAACTGACTCAAATCGCTCGTCCGAGCGGCTTCCACCGAAATGGGTGCAGCCAGGTACGCAGTCCCAGCCACGCCTGCCGAGACTCCCACACTGGCCGCAGCCCCCCCAGAAACGCCTGGCGCGCTGATCGGCCCTTGGGCCCCCAAACCCCCTGGCCGCCCCCGCATGCGTCCCCGCTACCAGGGGGAGGAAGCCCCCACCGGCCACCCAATGGACCCCCCTTGCCCCTGCATGCTATCCCATGGCCAGATCCCACTGGGGTCCTTACCCATTGAAGATGGGCCGACACCACAACCACTGCTGAACACACCGCTGACGCAACCTCCGCCACTGCACTCGGTCCGACTACCACCTCCCGGTCGACTTGCTCCACCAGCTCCATCTGGACCACCAGCCCTGTGTCCGGCACTGCCTCATCGACCGCCGCCATCGCCGCGGCGCCGTCCCGCTCCCGATCGGCTTCTAAAGCAGCAAGACGAGAAAGCATATTCTTTACCAAGCGGGCCTTGCTAACCCGCCCCACCTCCCCAGCCTCCGCTGCCCTTGCCGGCAGCCCCCTGCCCTTCTCAAGCTCTTGAATCCTGGCCATCATGGCCCTCAAAGTCGCAGATGAAACCGCTTTGTCGTCCGACGAAGATTCCGACACCAGCGGGGGCCTCTTCTCTGCGGATTTCCGGGCCGGTCCCTTCCCCTTCACACCGCCAACATTCTTGCGAGGCTCCATCCTGCAAATAATCCAACACGGCAAATTGAGTGACATGCCCTCCACCTAGAGAGGCGTGGGCAAGGGGGGGAAAGGGGGGTGGAGGGGGGATAAGAATAACCCAACCACGGCCATACAGCCTTATCATGCCTTCCAGGTTCCCTCCTGCAGCCGCAACCTCCACCATTATCAGCCATCATCTGCTTCCCAAGAAATCAGAAGGCAGTACCCTAGAATCATGGATTAAAAAGGACCCACCAGGGCCCCATGTCCAGCCAGCGCCTAGGCCGGAGAGCTGCCTGGAAACCCCCTGCCCAATGAAGTTCCTCCGATTCGCGCCTGACAGAGGCAGAAAGCACTTCCCTTCTATCTCAGTTTTTATTGACAAAGCCCCTCTGCTACTCCCCCCCCCGTCCCTTGAAAGGATTTGCGCCGGAGCAACCCCGCCGATGGGCATCCAGCACCCATTGCCAGCCACCCGAAATGGGCCTGATCCAGCCCAGGGTACCCAATACCCGGGCAACTTCTTATGGCTGCGAAAATGGCGGCCGCAGGCAACCCGCGCTGCGGGACAGCCCATCGGCCGCTCCCTGGCAGCCCAGCCGCCCAGCGCATCCCCGCCATACACCCCCGAGCCAACGGACCTAACCCGCCCCCCAGCCACCCGGCGCAGCATATCAATCCTCTTCCTCTTCTTTCTCCCACGCTCACCTCTATCCCACACAGAGAGGAAAAAAGGCACGTCCTCACTGTGTGGCTAGCAAGCGCAGAATGGCCTGCTGGGGCGGGGCCTCGCTGAAGGCCCCGCCCCCTCAGCCTGGAAGGTTCCACAGAACCTTAGCTCTGTCGTGGCAGGGGAGGGGCAAAGCCCTCTCATCCCAGCAAGCTGGGATGAAAGGTTGTTCTCAGAATTCTCTAGTGTCTCACTAAAGTGCAAACCTCAGCATTTCGTACTATGGTCCTATGACACCCCTAGAAGTTGAGTCATGTTAGTTGCTGTGCACTGACATAATTTGGATTATGAGACCTTGCAAATACACCTTCAGTGTAGTACTTTATATTTTTCCATCCTCCAGAACATTCTGGTTGCCTACACATTTAGTAAATGTTGGAACTTGTATTGGAACAACATTGGGAGGGGAGATGGCAATAGCACATCTTTCAGCCATTTCAGGCTCATAGGTGACCAGAATGAAGGGGGGGGGGATGAAACCCCATCCACTTGAAGTTGTCCTGTCCCATTATCTGTGGCTGATGTCAATGAGCCACAGGCATCCATACATGTAGCCCCTAGGCATGGGAAAAATGAAACGGACATTAAATGGATTCGTTAGAGATTCGTATGTAATGAGACTTTTGATGTTTTACGTATCGCTGTCGCGAACCAGGACGTAGACTTTCTTTTTACGGCACTTCGCGCCATTTTTGTATCTGGGTCGTAAAGCATTCGTATGGTTTCTTTGCCCTTAGTAAGCGTGTTTTGTCATTGGCTGATGGATACCAGGTGGACATACCCTCCCCTTCACTCCACCTTTCCTTTAGCCAATCAGAGGCAAAGAAACATGGATCGGGTGAGCGAGGGCCTCCTCCTCCTCTCTCGCCAATGACAGGCCTGCGAGAGAGGAGGAGAAAAAGCGCGCCCCTCTCTGCCCTCTCTCTAGCCTCGATCCATGCATCGGGGCTAGAGAGAGGCAGAGAGGCGCACGGGGCCCCTTTCCGCTAAAATATAAGCCGACCCAAGCCTGGGTCGGCTTATATTAGCTGGAAAGGGGCCTCAATCAGAGGAATTTCCTCCTGTTTCCCAGGCTGTCCCTCAGAGCGGAGGGACAGCCTGGGAAACAGGAGGAAATTCCTCCGATTGAGGCCCCTTTCCAGCTAAAATATAAGCCGACCCAGGCTTGGAGATCGGCTTATTTTTGCGGGAAAGGTGCCCACCCTCACCCCCTCGCCTCTCTCTGGCCTCGATCCATGGATCGAGGCTAGAGAATGGCAGAGAGGCGCGCGGGGGCCCTTTCCAGCTAAAATATAAGCCGACCCAGGCTTGGGTCGGTTATTTTTGCGGAAAGGTGCCCTCGCTCACCCCCGCCTCTCTCTGGCCTCGATCCATGGATCGAGGCTAGAGAGAGGCAGAGAGTCTTGCGCGGCCCTTTCCCACTAAAATATAAGCCGGCCCAAGCCTGGGTCGGAAGCATATTTTAGTGGAAAGGGGCCCCGTGCCTCTCTGCCACTCTCTAGCCTCGATCCATGGATCGAGGCTAGAGAGAGGCGAGGGGGGTGAGCGAGGCACCTTTCCCCGCTTATAAGCCGACCCAAGCCTGGGCTTTTTTTTAGCTGGAAAAGGCCTCAATCGGAGGAATTTCCTCCTGTTTCCCAGGCTGTCCCTCCACTTCTGAGGGACAGCCTGGGAAACAGGAGGAAATTACTCGATTGAGAATCGCAGGGGTTAAGGGAGGCAGATGCCTCCCTTAACCCCTGCGAGTTCTCAATCGGAGTAATTTCCTCCTGTTTCCCAGGCTGTCCCTCAGAGCGGAGGGACAGCCTGGGAAACAGGAGGAAATTCCTCCGATTGAGAACTCACAGGGGTTAAGGGAGGCATCTGCCTCCCTTAGCCCCTCGAGCTCAATCGAGGAGTAATTTCCTCCTGTTTCCCAGGCTGTCCCTCCGCTTCTGAGGGACAGCCTGGGAAACAGGAGGAAATTCCTCCGATTGAGGCCCCTTTCCAGCTAAAATATAAGCCGACCCGAAGGTGCCCTCGCTCACCCCCTCGCCTCTCTCTAGCCCGGTGCATGCATCGGGGCTAGAGAGAGAGAGGCGGGGGTGAGCGAGCCTCTCCTCTCTCGCCAGCCTGTCATTGGCGAGAGAGGAGGAGAAAGGCCCCCGCCCCCGCGCCCCTCTCTGCCTCTCTCTAGCCCCGATGCATGCACCGGGGCTAGAGAGAGGCGAGGGGGGGTGAGCGAGGGCGCCGCGCGCGGGGGGAAGAAGGCTGGAAGGGAGCTTGCTAGGGAGTTGATCTATGGTTCCCAACCTTTGTTCCGCCATCTGTTTGGGACTTCAACTCCCAGAAGCCTTAGCCATCACAACCAACAGTCAGGAATTCTGGGAGGTGTAGTCCAAAACACCAGGAGGAACAAAGGTTGGGAATCACTCCAGTACTTCATCGTTTGGGTTCACAGTGCTCTCCGGATGTAGGTGAACTACACTGTCAGTTCTTCTCAAACATCTCCAGTATTTTCTGTTGGTGATGGGAGTGTGTGTTCCAAGTTTGGTTCAATTCCTTTGTTGATAGTGTTCAGAATACTCTTTGATGGCAGGTGAACTATAAATCCAAGTAGCGCCAACTCTCAAATGTCAGTGTCTATTTCCCCCCAACCTCTCCAGTATTTTCTTTTTTTTTTTTCCATGGGATTTATATATGCCAAGTTTGGTTCAATTCCATCGTTGGTGGGGTGCAGAATGCTCTTTGATTGTAGGTGAATTATAAATCTCAGCAACTACAACTCCCAAATGTCAAGATCTATTTTCCCTAAACACCAGTGCTCAAATTTGGGCATAATGAATATTTGTGCCAAGTTAGGTCCAGATCCATAGTGGTTTGGGTTCACATTTGCTCTCTGGATGTAGGTGAACTACATCTCCCTAAATCACTGCCAAACCTCTCCAGTATATTCTGTTGGTTATGGCGGTTCTGTGTGCCAAGTTTGGTCTAGGTCTGTCATTTGTGGGGGACTCTGGTCTGTGGAAGTCAGAGCTGAATGGTTGAAGGTACTGCAAATCCCATCATCTGTTGTCCATACCCTAAACATATTGTTTTTGTGATTAATCCCTATGCTTTAACTTTGGTCAATTTGTAACAATGAAAATACATCCTGCATATTAGATATTTGCATTAGAATTCATAAGAGTAACAAAATTATGAAGTAGCAACGAAAATATGGATGGGGGTCACCACAACATGAGGAACCACTGCATTAATACATATCTCTCTCTCGGCATTACTTCACGAACGAAGATTCAGGAAGGACTCATCCCACGCTTTTTACAAGCGCTGATGACTAAAGAGGCCAATCTGAGATAGGCAAGTTCGGTTGCAGAAAGCACAGCAGAAAGTCTATATATTATACATATATCTTTCTGTTTAATTGCTATTAGGGAAATAAAACGTGAACAAAGGAAGGAAGGAGACAAAGGAAGAAGTAGAGAAAGGGGGAGGGAAGGAAGGAAAGAGAAAAGAAGAGATGGGGAACCAAAGAGCAAAGGAAGGAATGAAAGAAGAGGGTAGAGAAGGAAGAAAGGAGGGAAAGGGGAAATAATAAGGGGGAGAATCGTACTTCACTTTCACAATTGTCCTGAGAGCAAGTAGCTACTACCTCTTATATTTATGTTATACATGTACAGCTCCACTTAATTGCACTGCAGAGGTGAAGGGGAATGTTCCCCCCTTGATTTTTAACTGTTTCCCTGCTTTTCCTACTTTAGAACCACTTTAGAATTTCGTTAGTACTTAAGTTACATTTTAGAACTTTTTGGAAATGTTTTTGTAAGTCTTTGATATACTAATCAAAAAAAATCCCCCCCATTTGATTTTAGAATCCCGATTTTAGGATTTCCAAACCAACCCTAGTAGCCCCCTAAAGACTGTTCTTCAAGCCCCTATTTCTCAATCAGCCAATGATGAGATTTATAGCAAGCTGAGCAGAATCTGTACCCACAGGATGAGCTATTCTACAAGTTCAGGTGGCGTTTGGCTGTATATAGTAAAACTCCAGTGTAAATCCAGAGCTGGGTTGCTGTGGGATCTCCATTGTATTATTTACCCAGCTAGCTTCTGAAATGCCTTGAAGACAAATTGAGCACTGGTTTCTTTTCTGTTAGGAAGCCAGCATGTAATACCACAGATCACTGCTACCATTCAAAAGAAGGAAGCAGCATTTATCTCAATAAACCCAGTACTGAGGTCGGTAATGATTTAAACATAGTTTGCAAACAAATGTCTCTGTACACAGAATTCTGCCAAAGGGAATGAGGGGTGGGGGGAACTATACAAAGTATCAGCCTCAACTTATTAAAGGCATTTTACATTATAAAAGGAAATATAACCCGCTGTAAGAAATAGGAATCAACTTTAAACCAATGATCCAAGATTAACTCCCAGGCAGGCCCATAGCCATGATTTTGATTCGGGTGTGTGTGTGGGTGAGTTTGATTCACAGGGGGGGGGGGGCTGAGTGAGAGAGGATCTACCCTAGCAAACCTTTTGTATCATTATCCCAATACCCCCATGCATATGGGATATATTGACCATGGCCCGTAGCCAGGATTTTGATTTGGGGGGGGGGGTGAGTTTGGTTCAGGGGGAAGGGGCTGAGTCTGAGTGAGAGAGGATCTACCATAGCAAACCTTTTGTATCGTTATCCCAATACCCCCAGGAATATGGGATATATTGAGCATGGCCCATAGCCAGGATTTTGATTCGGGGGTGGGGGCTGAGTCTGAGTGAGAGAGGATCTACCATAGCAAACCTTTTGTATCATTATCCCAATACCCCCATGCATATGGGATATATTGAGCATGGTGATCAGATCATGATATGAATAAACATGTTTAAATAATGTACCAGTAAGACCTTCTCGCGGACCACCCTGAGAATTGGGGGGGGGTTAAACCCCTCAACCCCCCCCCCTTCCCGGGTACATGCCTGCTCCCAGAGTAACTCTCATTTGCAAAGTTGAGAATCAAAAGTGTCAAAATTAAAACTTCGTTGTGAAATAAACTCAACGGCTCTATTTCAAGCATTTGTACCCCATCCTTCTCACCCCCGAGAGGGGACTCAGGGCGACTTTACAATAGGCAACCATTAGATGCCATACATCAAATTAAAGAATCATAATTAAACAACAATTAAAACAGTTATAAACATTCAAAAAATAAAATTAATTTTTTTCTTAAATTCTGTCAGTTTAAAATCATGATCCACGATCAGTCCATTGCCGATCGCATAGGTCATCTTCATTCAAATCACTGGATCTATTGCTCAAAAGCTTGATCCCAAAGCCAGGTTGTAAGTTGTTTTCGAAAGGCCAGGAGAGAAGGGACAGATCTGATACCATTTGGGAGAGAGTTCCACAGCTGAGGAGCCACCACTGAGAAAGCCCTGTCTCTTAGCCCCTTTTAAACTAATTGAGTTAGCTGTAACTAATATCAATCTAATTGTTCTCAATGTTTTTATTTATTTTGGCATGTTCTTCATAAAAAATGTGCTAGAGAAGGAACAATACCAGCTATAAAAATGTCAGCAGAAGTTAATGTTGCTGACATTAGACATGTGAATTTTGATTTCTATGAGCTTGGACTGTGCCTTCCTGTTTTTGGTTGGTTGGTTATATTTATAGTCCACTTTTCCTCCAATAATACTTTGTCTCTATGCTCATTCCCCTCCCATGTGCCTTATTTCTGGTTGAGAGTAAGTGACCAGCCTAAAGTTGGTCAATGACTGCATGACTCAGTGGGCACTAGAACTTGTAGTTTAATGGTAGTCTGTGCCTATACACTAACCACACTAGGTCTCTTTCATCATATCAACTATGGTAGTTTAGTTGAATTGTGCAGTTAAGAGTGCTGACTAGATGCGATAACCAATAAAATGTCTTTGCGGCACATTAAAGATCGATATATTTATTTATTTATTTAAAATGTATTTATTAAAGATTTTTCAGTTGACAATGATAGTGGTAGAATAATTTTTGGTATAGGATAGTAGGAAATGAGGAAGGGATAGAGAGGGTGTGAAGGGTGTAAGAGGGGGCTTGGGGGGGTAGGGCGGGCGAGGGGTTTGAGGGGGAGGGATGGTGCAGGACAGAGAGGGAGGGAAGGGGGGGTTGTTGGTTTCCGGTATGTCCTTGCAGTTTCCGTTGTTTAGTTCTTTCAGTGTTCCCATGTGAAAAGATAGTGAGGGGTGGGTGGGGTGAAAGGGTGTCATTTGTCTCGTGAGAGAGGTGAGTAGGTGGGGAAAAGTGCCACTTGGGATTTCAGACTTGTTGTTATATTCTGGTTTCTTTTCCCTATCAGACGTCTTGAGGGTGTTGATTTGTGGATCGTTTTTGTAGATAGGCTCTGAAGAGTGCCCAGTCCGTTTTGATCAGTCCATTTCCTACCTGATCGATACATTTATTGAGTATTAGCTTTCATAGATTATAATCCACTTCATTAGTTAGTCTTATAAGTTTTTTAAGGTGCCTCTAGACTGTTGTTTTTGCTGTTACATATAGCTTTTCCCTGCCCACCCAGGTTTTTTTCCTTTCTTTAGCATAAATCACTTCCCACACCCAAAAGGTAGCCTGAAGCAACTGAATAAAAGGAGAGAAACACACAAGATATAATAACACATTTGTTTGAAACTATGCAAATTATAGAACTATCGTCTTTTAAAAAATAATGTAAAGGGCAGAACCCACCCAGCATAAAAGAAAATGAATAATCAAAGCTACGCCGTTCAGTGCCTGCGGTAAGAGAAATGTTTTTCCTTGCTATGTAAAAGGAGGCAAATTTGGCACCAAGCAAACATCCCATTTGGAGTAAAATCTGAATGGTAAACAGCAAACAAAGCATCAAAGGAATATCATGATTTTGTGACTCATGGAAACAGCAGAAGTCTATAATTCTGTTGTTCTGCCCCCAGCTCTACTTAGACTGATTATTGGGAGGCAAGGAGAGGGTGAGGAGGTATGTGGTATGAGGTCACAACTTGGATACTTCCCTCAGTTATGAGATGGCCTCAGGTCATGGAGCTCATTTCACTAGGATGGTGAACCTGATGGTCTACTATAAGAAGGTTTTATATAATAATAATAATAATAATAATAATAACATTATGAACACGAGGCACTCCTTTTCATGAATTATGACAGTGTATGTTTGATTCATGCCATCACAATTCACTTGTACAGTCATGGAGCAGATTGGAAGTTTCTTCCAATTATTATTATTATTATTATTATTATTATTATTTCGTGCATTTATAACCTACCCTTCTCACCCCCTGAAGGGGGAGTCAGGGTGGCCTCACAGCAAGCACGAATGGTGCTTTCACATAAACATTCAACAAATACAATTAAAACATTAAAATAGTTAATTAAAAAGCAATTAATTAAACACGCCAATTAAAATCCAACTATACAAGGTTGAAAGTTCACCCCCAAAAGGAGAAGAGAAGGGCAAGGATTGCTCTTAACCTACCTGATTTAGACTACAACTTTCCCCCAAGACTGGGATTCAAGGTGGCTTACAGTTGAAAAGAAATATATGTAGAACCAGAAATGTACAAGAAGTCAAGGTAAAAATAGTATAAAACTGCCTATAGAATTAAAAGATTCAAACCATAGAATAAGAGCATGGATGTTTCCTGCCTAAAGACTAACATAGGATATCTTAGCTCCCCTATACAGTATATCAAAGGTAAGAATGACTGAGCATTCCAGATATTGGTGGACTGAATGTCCCATTCATCGTCAGAGGTGATGATGAGTATGATTGTCTTCAAAAAGTAGAGTCTAGGCCAGGCATGTGAAAAGTTTGGGCCCCCTCCAGGTGTTTTAGACCTCAACTCCCACAATACCTAACAGCTGGTAAGATGACTGGGATTTCTGGGAATTGAAGTCAAAAACAACTGGTAGACCAAAGTTTGCCCATGCCTGGTCTAGGCGGTGGGTCTGTAAGTGATCTATTCTGGACCTGCATGGTCTATCACAATGAAGACATAGATTTCCAGATGAAAGTTGGTTCTTTCTGTTTTTCATGAGCATGGATGTTAGTCTTGCTTGCAGTTTCTATTTTTCTTTTTTTTTTTTAATGATCTGTGACTATTTGAACCTTTCCTTGAAGACAGTTTATAGAGAAAACAGATATCTGCCTACTTTGTGGTACACCACAGTTTCTAGAGGATAATATGACAGGCTTGGGCTTCACTGGCATTAACTTTTGCTGAAACAGCTTCATATGTGTTTCTTTGGCCCATCTGTATCATAGTTATCAATGCATTTGTACCAATAGGAGGAGGGGTTGAAGACTAAGTACTGCTTATTTCTTTATAACAAGCACCACAGACTAAAGTAGAGTCTAACTGACATTTGTATATCATTAAGAAAACACCTATGGAATGTAAGCAGAAAGGTAGTAGTGTTATGTTAGGTGCCACCTAAAAATCATTGTTAGAGTTCATTGGCAATGCTGTCAAAATATTTTGGAAATAGCGAATGGCTTTTTCATCAAACCAAGTTTTGGAGAGGGGGGAATACTCATTTGTCACTCAAAGGTCAAAGGCCATGTTAAATTCCATGTGAGTTAGAAACAAATCTTTGGCCACAGTTCTCTATGATCTACTCTAGGAAAAATCTCAGGAGAATTCTTAGAACTACTATAACAGTCCATGTAAAAAGTTCTGGCTACTGGAGCTGCCTTTGAATATCTAGAGGTAATAAACTGCAAAGAACTGAATGCAACCTCCCTTGCTCACACTTCCATGGGCCCTTCCAGATGCTTTTTGACTCCAGTCTATATCAATTTCAGCCAGGAAGAAAGTCCCTTCCTTGTGCGTTTCCATCAGCAGGTTAACATGTTTTTATTTAAGCTGGGCTTAGAGTGATATTTAATGATATTGCTGAATAATGCTGAGTTTCAATTATGTTTTAAGTGTATTTTATTCTGTTCTTAATTATAGACTTTTAGGTCTTGCTGTTGCTTGCTATTGGGTATTTTCAACTTAGATAGATAGATAGATAGATATTGCACTTTTCTCACCCCTGAGGGGTCTCAAAGCGGTTTCCAACATAATAGTGGCAAAATTTAATGCTGTACATACATGTGAAAACTAAAACATAGTTTCTAGGCAATAACATATACTATAAATTAAGAACCCTAATTATATTGCACATATCAGCATAAAACAACATATATATATAAAATTGCATCATTTAAAAATATCAATTAAAACAGTTATTTAAAATCACACAATCCAGGAGCATAAGTGAGCAGCCATTCCAATTGTCATCTGTAATTGTTCATTATTGCATTGAGATATCAATTGTTGCACTATCACTGTAAAAATGCTTGGTTCCACAACCAGGATTTAACTTTCTTCCTAAAAGATAGGAGGAAGGGGGTTGATCTAGTTACCCTGGGGAGGGAGTTCCACAGCCAAGGGGCCATCACCGAGAAGGCCCTGTCTCTCATCCTCACCAGACATGCCTGCAAAGGGGGTGGGATCAAGAGCAGGGCCTCCCCGGTCGATCTTAATCTCCAGGATGGTTCATAGGAGGAGATAAGTTTGGACAGGTAAGCTGGGCTGGAACTGTTTAGGGCTTGATAGACTTAAGCCAGCACTTTGAATTGTACTCAGTAGCAGACAATGGAGCTGGTGCAACAAGGGAGTTGTGTGCTCCCTGGGTCCTGTTCTAGTTAGAGACCTGGCTGCCTCCTGTTGGACTACTTGAAGCTTCTGAACAGTCTTCAAAGGCAACCCCATGTAGAGTGTGTTTCAGTAGTTGTTCTTTTGCAGGCCACAATTTCTCAATCTAATCTACTTTCTCACATGCCCCCCCCCCCCCTCTCATGTACATGGAAAGAGTAGATGTTAATCTAATCTTATTTGGGATGGGGAGAAAGAACATGATGTAAATTTAACAACTAAATACATTTGACAAATATTTCTTATATTACCTCATGTTAGTTTGGAAGAAGGTGCCTCATTTAGTGATCAGGACACCAAAATTAGATATGACTGGGTTGGTTCCAGGTTCACCAATTTGTTTGTCCTACTGATGAAAGCGAGAAGAATGAGAAGCATGGTTTGCACTTACGTAGTTATTTAACTAATCTTGTAACTTAACTTCTTAAGTCCTATTAATTTACATAAGATTTCAGTGTGTATAACTGGGAACAGAGCTTTAATGCCAGCAAACAAGGCTGCACATTTTCAGAAGTCTAAGCATATAATGTGAAAAATGGGTGGGAAACAATAGTATGAAATATAACCTGAAAGGTGCTGGAGGAAATGGAGTTAGGTGTTACACTACTGTAAGTTGTTCTAGCAACCAACCACTTTTTGCTGAGGTTGCTATAATAGCTGGGTTCAGGCACTAGAGAAGTAGCTAGCAGTGTCCTAGATGAGAGATTTATAGCTTATGTTAAGCATAACGGTATGAGAGCATTTGACTGCCAAATGGGTCTGTGATTTAAAGTGGGCGCCTTTGGTCTGATAGGTGGTATATTTGTTCTGTGGCTAGAATTCTCTCAAGGAAAGGATTTTTTTGTTTTTGATGTGTTGGCCAATGATAACTGTCTGGGAAAATGGAGAAATCCAAATCCTCCCAGTTTTGGTGAGAGGGCATAATAAAATACTTGAATGTGAATGGAGGGAGGTGGGGATGGGAAGCCAAACCCTACAGCAATGTGAGGAGAGTAGACTCAAAGAGCACTTATGTGGTTTATCACCTCTGGAAAGTCCAACTTGTGGCAGTTTGAAATTGTAAGCAGTATCCTTTTCTTTCGAGGGAAGGCTGCCTGAATAGAGGAGACAGTGAATTTGGGCAATGTCCCCAAGCATTTCTCTTTCTTTTTTCCTCCATTCCAAGAAAAAAAAACCCAAATAGCCTCTTACTCTTGGCTTTACTTTGCTTTTGAGATGGTTGTCCTACTTTGAAATCTTTTCAACAAGACCTCTTTTGGCTGACCAGTATGAATCACTGCAGAGGAAATTAACACAGTATTTTCCCAAGTGCCCAATCTGGTTTGGATTTGATTTTTAGCATCAGAAATATAAACAGAAGCAAAAAAGGAGATGGTTTTATAAGATCACAGGCTGTGGCTGCATTTCAGCTTAATACAGCTGTGAGACTACCTTGAACTGAAAGCGCTTGTAATTCTTCGAAAAAGATGTGTCTGCTCTGACCCAGAACTGCATCTTTGAACTTTGACTGGGACTCTTCATTTGCCCAAGAGAACAAAGTTATGCATTTAACATCTTATCCTAGTAAATCATGGGCTTAATGCGTTCCCCTTTTTGGACTCCTCTTTATAGCTAATGTTAGGCTTTAGTGATAAAGCCTGTATTTCTTCTCTCGCACTTCACGTTCTCTTGAGCAAAGCATGCCTTTCGAAATGGAAAATAATTACTTGGATTGGATTTTAAAAATTCAAACCACAAACTGTCACAAGCCTTTATTGGGATGTATTGATTATCTCTCCTATTGTTTAAATTAGATGAACGAGGAGGCTGAAATCTCATCCTCCTTTAAATAATTTAGATTTCAAAGAATCCTATAGACTCCTATAGGATTTAAAGTTTTCTGTGAGGAAAACGTTGATGGGTTTCATTTCCAAATGAAGTGAAATAAAAATTTAAAAAACAATGCCCGTTTCATATTTTGGAAACTGAAAGAGACAAACAGCAGACATTTTAGTAAACAGGCTGATATACACCACTATAAGAGTCAATACAATGCCTATTATAAACAAAAACAATATTAATCTCTGCATTATTTTGCTAGTCTATATAGAACGGTGCATAGAAACTCACCAGTGGATTTTTTAAAAAGCCAAATTAAAATGTTTCAGTTTTGTCGTATGGTTATTTCATGCTGAAAATAAATTTATAACTGGGTTTCATATTGCAAAAGTTAATAACAATTCACCTGTATCTATCTGGGTCATTTCTAAAACAATAATTTGCAAATTTCCCTTTAACGTGAAATGCAACAGGCATATATTGACTGAATAGTCACAAACCGTGACTAGAGTCCATAAAATTAGGATTGGGGAGACAAAACAGAGTTAGGAGACTGTGATGTGTCCACAAGCAAAATAGGTTTTAGATAAGTTCACTCTCAAGCACAATGAAACAAAGTACAAAGATGCATTTACTGGAAGAAGAAATAAGCATATGTCTCCAGAACGGTTTTCTGCAGGGGAAAATCCTAAATACATTTACTTGGAAGTAAGGCTCATTTATTTCAGTGGAATTCGCTTTCAAGTAATTATATTTATTCTGTTGCCATTTTTATAATTATTTTTTGCAATGTATTGCAAATCATTCTGGCATTAACATCTACTGAGAAGGTGCAGTAAGCAGCATAATATAAGGTTATGTTATTTTTTCCATGGACTATTAATATCTTGTTACTCAGTCTGTTCTGGTTGGTGGTTTCTGGTTTGTGGTGTTTGGCTTCAAGGTAAAGGAAGGGGAGGGGAAACAGAAGACCACCTCCAGTAGGAATATTTACCTCCAACTGCTACTTAACATAAATTACTGTTGGTTATTCCAATACTTACGAAACTGAACTTTTGAAGTCGTCTCAGTCAAACTGCATGGAAATCCTCCACAAAACTATCTTGTGTTTGTTGATAGCATGATTAATTTCAGCCTGTCTGTGCAATTTTTCAAATGCTGGAAGACAGACTGTGGATTGCTTAATATTCATTATATCAGTCTAGAATTGCCAGAGGTGATGTCTCCCAAGATCTTCTCCAGGAGACACTAAGAATAGCTGAGGAAGTGTTGTGCTAAATGAGTCCCATATGGACACTACCTCTAAACATCAGGTTTCATTTTCACACTGGGCTGCTCTAAGATGTGCTTCAATCTCATGCAATGTGACTTGGCTCATTTGTATGGTTCAGAAGTTTCTGACAGGATGCCAAATGACTCATTGTGGTCCGTATAGTTAACTTTAGCCTCAGCTAAATTAAACAGTATAGTTTCCACTGCATCATTTTTGTAGCTGATAGAAAACATGGCCTAATAGTTACAGCTGCAGCATCACACTAGACCATGGATCCAGTATAAATTTGGTTTCTGCCTCCTGAAGAATTCTGGGGTTTGTAGTTTAGTGAGGCCCAGGACATGCCTTACTGAGCAGTTTAAAGGCCCTTCCCTAAACTACAAGCCCTAGAATTCTGCAAGAGGCAGAAACTGGATTTAAAGTGGATTCATGCTCTAGTGTGATGAAGTCCTTAATTTCAGCTTTAGAATGACCAAGGGTGCAGCTACAATATAGAATTAATGCAGTTTGACACCACTTTAACTACTTTGGATCAATGGTATGGATTCATAAGGTGTAGTTTTAAAAGGCCTGTAGCCTTCTCTGCCAAAGCGTGCTGGTGTCTCACCAAGCTATTCCAGGATTCCATAGGATTAAGTCATGACATTAAAATGGTGTCAAATTACATTAATTCTGCAGTGTAGATGCCGCCTATGTGCAGAGCAAGTTCGAGGAACCTTCAGTTCCTGAGCCACATGCAGACTGTAGATATACCACCTTTTGTCCACTAGACTTAACTTTATGATGCATTCATCTACTTAACCCTGCCCCTTCCATAGCTTTGCTTTCCTCACACTATAAATGTTCTCAATGTATTAATTCAGCAGTGATAATGGAAGATATGACAGAGAATGAATGAAGGGAGAGCACAATACACAGAAATTATATAAAAAAAGAGGGATGCTAGCAGATACAAGACCTACTGTTGAGATGTTGATTGAGCATGAGTTAACCCTTGGGTTCCAACATTTCGCACTAACTGCGGTTTTAAGGGCAGCTCCGGATACAATAATTACATTAATTAGGTTTGGTGGTAGCAAGGGCATGATGAATGTGTGGCACAGTCCAACTTCATCAGAAGGTATTGTAGCTGGTGGGCTAGACAAAGCTGGCTTTTATTACAGAAGTCACCTGAGTATCTAATAGGAGCAGCAGAACAAGTAGCATTCATCCAAATCTAACACTTCACAAGGAATGCAGCCTCATCCAAAACAAGCAGCACATTAAAAAACAGATCAAATGTCAAATGGTCCAGCCATTAAAAATATTTCTGTTCTAACAAAATCGTATTATTAGTTTTGAGTGGAGTAGAGCTATTGAAATAATTAGATTTGTGTATATATTGACTCACCAATCAACAATTCATTGAATGGATCCTAGTTGACCTGGGACTAACCCACAGGTTTCCAGATTCCATTTTATCTGCATCAAGTTTCAGTTTGTTCTACCTCATCCATGCAGTTTGAGTTTTCTATTTCCCCCTTTGTATGAAAATCTAATTGAGACACAGATCTGAGTATAATTTACTTCCAGATCTCCAGATGCTGTACCAGAGTAATTTCATGAAAAAACTGCACCTTGCTGGTTTTAGCTTTTATACTGATATAGTATTATTAAATGAAATTGCCTTCTAAAATCCAAACTTACACAGATCTACATTTATTAAATCTGACATTTGTCTTGTTGAATGCAGAAGGAACACATGCTGAATTTTAAAAAGCTTGGAATCCAGTAATTTTGATGTGATAGCAGGGGGTTGAACTAGTTGGCCCAAATGCTCTTCCAACTCTATAGTCTATGATTCTATGATGTATCTTGCATTTTATTAGGAAAATAAATTAATTCAGGAGACCTAATTGAAAGGAATAGTAGCAATAGGATGGTGACAGTATTGCCAGTATCGCAGAGAGGGCTAATTCACACAGAGCCAAATATTAAATGTTTTCCTAGAATATGCAGTTCTGTAGCATTTCCTTGAAGATATTGCCATGTAAAAATTATGTGAACATGAGCAATCTCTGTGTCGGCTTTTCTATTGTATGTCCAACATTGCAGTCAACCTGCTCATAGTCAAGGCTGGGTATACTCTATGGCTTGTTTCTGTTTTAAATTTGGAAAAGAAGCAATCCATTTGTGTGAATTCAAAATAATCTGGGTGAAGGCCAAAAGAGGATGCCAGACAGAGAAGGACAGTCCATTTTATGGAGGGGGGGGGGGAGTTGAAAAATGAAAACACATTTCCCCGTTTTCGCTGCTTATTCCTCCTCTCCTTTTCCCATTTCATAAACAAGGGTTGCTTCCATGACGGAGGCATGTGTGCAGGGAATAACAGGAAAACAGGGAACTAACTTTTCTCCTTCCCACTCCCCCCCCCATAAAATGGACTATCATTCTCTTTCTAGCACTATGTTTTTGTCTCCATCCAGATAATGGAACAGTACCAAATTAATATTTCGGTTTCTACATATTAAGGAAATGGCATAAATGAGCAGAAGGTCTCTTTTTTTCATTTAATACTAGAGATTGCATTCACTGCATTGTATAAAATTTTAAGGGATAGTGCATCAAAGATTTGCACAGGCACCAAAGTTCCATCTCTAACTGCTGGAAAATATTCCACCAGCTCTTTGACCCTGCAGTAGGAGAGATAAATAATGCGATCAGAGTGACCTGTCGGCAACATTTCGAGTTTAGAGGCGATGGAATTTTTAATCATAAAGCCTACTCCTGAACAGGCATGTAGCCGGGGGGGGTTGGGGGCTTCAGCCCCCCCCCAAAAAAATTCTCAGGGTGGTCCGCGATAAGGCCTTACTGGTACATTATTTAAACTGCTATGTGTATTTATATCATGATCTGATCACTATGCTCAGTATATCCCATATGCATGGGGGTATTGGAATAACAATACAAAAGGTTTGCTAGGGTAGACCCTCTCTCACTCAGATTCAGCCCCCAATCAGATGCAGCCCCCAATCAGATTCAGCCCCGGATCAAACTCAGCCCCCCCCCCGAATCAAAATCCTGGCTACGGCCCTGCTCCTGAAAGACGTTTTTCAGTTTTGGGTTTGAGAGTGTGTAGCCGGCACGGTGTTCTTTAAGGCTGCCTTCCTCATGGAGACAAACTTCACTAAGAGCAGCGAAGTCAATATTAAGCCACGATAGTTCATGGGCTATTAGAGCAGAACGATGCTCAGGATGTCCACTATCTGCAGAATCTTACATGGTTCTGATATTCCAGCATGCAAGTGTCAGTCTATTTGCACCTTTGCAGGCAGGTGTTGTTTCTTTGTCTTTGTTCGACCGCATCGGAAGATGCTCATTGGCCGCGGCTAGCCAACCAGGTAGATGGAGATGAGCTTTCGTTAGGCCACCTTTTCTAGGCCCCTCTCCATATGGAGCAAGCAGTGCTCTCCTTTAAAAAGGCTTCTTGGTCATTCAGGATGCTGCCGAACAAGACTGTCATCTCCTGAGTCAGTCTCAAGCGACCAAAGTCCTGAACCGCCTGCATGCAGGGTTGGGTCTGCGGCTTCCAGTGCATCTTTACACCTGCCGTTTCATCCCTCGCCTATCGCTACAGGGCTTTTCCAGAAGTTGGATGTGTCCTTCGAGCCTGTGCAATGGATTTTTCTGGTGGAGCGCAGCGTGCACAGAACTGGCCTCACCCTTTAATCCAAAGGTCCGTCTGCCGGGGCCTAGCAAGCTGGGACGGTGGCAGCAAGGTCCTCAGGTCGTAGGTTTGGTTCGAGTTTCTTTCTCTAGATGGTTGGCCTTACAGGGTTAGACGAGCACCATCTGCCCTGGTTTGAAATTAGAGTTTTCCTTCTCTTAGGATGGTTGCCAAAAGGCTAGAGAGCCCATCCTGCCCGTTGACGCTCTTTGTCAGACCCTTTGGTTGTAACCTGTCTGGCATGGGAGGCCCTACAAGTGACTAGTATGCCACCGCCAGCATAGCTCACGACTTCATTAGGGTACGCAAGCCTCTCCCCCACTGCAAGGGGGGCGCCAATGGAGAGGAACCCTGCAGTAGGAACTGACTGATAAATAGATAGCATATTTTAATTATCATCAAGGCAAGAAAACCCTAGTCTCTCTGCCTTGCTCTTCCCTTCTTTACATGAAGCTTAAATGCTTCAACAGATATATTCTGCACCCAGTATCTGTGCCTCTGCTGTTGACATCCATACAGGATTGCATATAGTCATTGATTGAACTTGGAAAAAACTTTTAAGGACTATAACTTGAAGAATTATTTGGTCAGCACAGCCGGGTGGCTGGGTGATGTCGATTTCCATGTTTTTGGTCACTGAGAAGGTCAGTACCAATAAGGCACTGCTGCAGGGAAAGGAAAAAAAAGAGTAGACCACAAAATAAGCAGTGATATATTCCAGCAACCGTAATCTTTGGTTAACAGAATATAACTGCACAGATATACCCTGAGAGTTGGCTTTAAGCCTGAGTAAATTTATGGACTGGGGTTCTGAGTTTGGCCTACAGAAACATATTCAGGCTAATCTTTCTCACTGAATGAAAGAACTTTGACATCCATGTGAAACAAAAGAGTGGATGAAAGAAAGACGATTTGTGGTCTCCCAGCGGGCGAGTCAAGGCACAGCATCCCATAGCGTCCAGCAGGTGTTGCTGTAAGAGCAGCAGAGTCTAATGTCTTTTCCAAGAGATTCAAATGCAATCACAGCCTGGGATTCCCAGGTCCACTATAAAATGCAGGCATCTCACTTGGCAATGCAAGAAGCCACTGCTGTGCTACTGAAGTGACCCCACTTCTCAGGCATGCCGAGCCGAAAAAGCCATGCAGTAGACAAAATAATAGCAATAATAATCAATGTATCACAAAGAAATGAGCCTTTTTGGTCAAGGGCTTCCAAGCATCCTCCTGGCCCCTTCTAAAATGCAGTCCAGTACGGAATAAAATGCAAATACGAGTTAAGGGAGAGGAGACACACCACTGTGCTTTTCTTCCACACTAAATCAAAGTTTCATTAAATTGTTTTTAAAATGCAAATGTGCTGAATGAAATTCAGGGCAAGAGTCAGGTAGGAGCCAATGAAAGCAAGCACAGCTGGGATGCTAGTGACCGATTACGGGTTCAGCATCCAAGCAAAACATCTTGAATTGCTGGTACTGTAATAAATTACAGTTTTCACTTTCCTATTTTGCAAGTGAAAACAGCACTACATCAAACCAGAGAAAGGGAGATGAAATGATGACCTTTTCTTCTGCCCTCCCTGGTTTCTAACTGAGAAGCTGAACTACTGCAGCTGGTTGCATAGTGGATTAATCAGGGGAGGTCAATACTCGTCCACACATGGAATGGACAGATCTCTCTCTAAACATAGTGACACGAGGCAGTCCATGTTACTGTACATTGTCAGGTAGCCACAGGCAAATGCCAATGTGCCTGTAGGATGATCACCTCCAATGTAGTGTAGAAGTGTAGATCTTAATTTACTTCATTCTAACTATACAGCAGAAATATTTTTGTCAAGTTTAGCAGCTTACCTGTTGGAACGTATCTCCCTCTACGTCAGTGGTTTTGGGCTTCAACTCCCAGAAATCCTAACAGCTGGTAAAGCTTGCACAGCTGGTACGGAATTATGGGCTGGAGTGTCACCAATATGCGGATGATACCCAGCTCATTCTGAGGATGGAGGGCAGGCTGGGATCCGTCCCCGATAATTTCCAGCACTGCCTCGAAGCCATCACTGGATGGCTGCGAGCCAGTAGGTTGAGGGTGAATCCGGCGAAGACGGAGATCTTGTGGCTGGGCCGCCCGGGTGGGGTGGATGTCCAGCTTCCGACCCTGGACGGTGCGGCGCTATGCCCATCGTCTTCCATGAAGAGCCTGGGAGTCCAGCTGGACTCTCAGCTGACCATGGAGGCCCAGGTCTCTGCGGTCAGTAAGGTGGCCTTTTTCCATCTCCGACAGGCAAGGAGGCTGGCCCCCTACCTCTCCCGGAACGCCACGGTGATCCAAGCCACGGTCATCTCAAGACTAGATTACTGCAACGCGCTCTACGTTGGCCTTCCTATGTCGGCGATCCGGAAGCTCAAGCTGGTGCAGAACACTGCCGCCCGGCTCCTGTCTGGCTCTCCAGCAGGTTGCCATATAACACCTGTTTTGCAGGATCTGCACTGGCTGCCAATTGAGCACCGAATCGCCTTCAAAGTGTTGGTTCTTACCTTTAAGGCCTTGCACGGCCTGGGGCCGGCGTATCTGAGGGACCATCTCATTCCATATTGCCCTTTGAGATCACTGCGGTCCGAGGATGCTAATTTCTTGGAGGTACCTTCGGCGAAGCTGGCACGGCTGACATCCACCCGCCGGAGGGCGTTTTCTGTCATAGCCCCCACGCTGTGGAACGCCCTCCCGGCCGACACCCGGGCAATGAAGGACCTGCTCCCATTCAGGTGGGCTTGTAAAACCTATTTGTTTAGGCAGGCCTTCGATGGGTAGGCCCGTGTGTTCTTGGTTGCGCCACCACATCAAATGTTGTTGTTTCTATTGTGCTGTTTTGTTTTGAATTGTTTTTAACCTTCTGTATTTTACTGTGCCTTCGGCTCTGTAAGCCGCCTCGAGCCTCCGGGAGTCGGCGGCATAGAAACCCAAAAAAATAAATAAATAAATAAACTGGGTGGGATTTCTGGGAGTTGTAGGCCAAAACACCTGGGGACCCACGGGTTGAGAACCACTGCTATACATCCTGCCTCGCAGTTTAAACTTGTCCTCCCTACTCTCAGTCCCACCAGCTTCGCAAATGAGTTTGGTGGGGATGAGGGACAGGGCCTTCTCAGTGGTGGCCCCCACCTGTAGAACTTCTGCCCAGTGAGATTAGGTTGGCTTCATCCCTCTTTTTTTTTTTAAGGAAGAAGCTTAAATCAGGGTTTTGGGACCAGGCTTTTGGACAGCAGGCATGACAGCACTTTGGATATTGAATCAGACTGGAAATTGCTATATGGTTTGATAATAATGTTTTAATTTATTTTAACTTAATGTTTTATCTATTGTTTTAAATTGTTGTTATATTTGTTTGTATGTTGAGGCATCGAATTGTTGTCTGTCGTAAGCCACCCTGAGTCCTCCCTCAGGGGTTGAGAAGGACGGGATGGAATAATAAGAAATAAAGAAGTTTTCATCTCTTCTGGAGGATGAGATTATAAGAATGTATTGTCAAAGGCTTTCATGGCCAGAATAACTGAGTTGTTGTGTGTTTTCAGGGCTGTATGGCCATGTTCCAGAAGCATTCTCTCCTGACGTTTTGCCTGCATCTATGGCAGGCATCGTCAGAGGTTGTGAGGTCCTCATAACCTCTGAGTATGCCTGCCATAGATGCAGGTGAAACGTCGGGAGAGAATGCTTCTGGAACATGGCCATACAGCCCGGAAAACACACAACAACTGAGATTATAAGAACTTTTATGCATTTTCCAGTGGTTTTGACATGGCAGTAGTTTTGGTCTTTGGAATAAGTAGTGTGCTTTCACATAGAACCACTGTTTTCCGTGAAAAAAAATGTAACTGATATAGAAGAGGTAGAAAACCCTTGTCGGTGCAAAAATACTGATTTTTAATACAAAAGAATTTTTTTGTGAGAAAAAGTCCTAATCTGTAAAAATGCTTAAAGAGGGGGAAATAATCATTGTCTTCTAACCCCAGTATGTCTAGGTTAATTCATGTCCTTCCCAGTATTAATTTTTCCTTTTTGACTTTAATGGGGGAAACTCTGAGAGTGAGAGATTGTCTTAGCATAGTCAAAGGGCATGAAGTGACTATGAACTGCTTTATCTCAGTCTTTGATTAGTCCATCGGAGGGATGATATAACACAAAACCTGTCTTGTGTAATGAAGGAGGGATTACTTTAGAGGTAAATGAATGGAAAAGTGCTGCCTCCCCCACTTTTAGGAACAAATCAGGGCATTCATCTTTTCAGGAAAAGATTTACTTTTGCTATAGTGACAGTGATTTATTTACTGATTGCAACCTGGGCTATATCTATTTTGATTGACTCCCTTGATCTTGACACAAGTAACTGGGTTTTCAAACAAAGGGAGAAAATACAAGATAATGGAAGAGCCATTAGAAAGGTCCTTAGGGTTTATTGTAAATAGAGCATTATCTTCAAAGGCAAATCTCCCCAATGTGACAAGGGACAATTATGCACCATTGCATAAAGTATCCTAGCGATTTGGCTACACAGATTTTTTTCAGGTTAAGGACTACTCTACATATTGGTGAAATTATAGTGGCAAGTAAGATGCCTGAAGCAATTTTTATGACGTGTCAATATGTAATGATGACAAATCAATAATGGAAAGTTCAGAATATTCATTTTAAAATCAGTGCCATTTACTAGGAACTAACAAAATAGATAACATGTTAGTATTGTGTTCTCTTTTTAAATTTCCCTGAGATAACCTAGCATTAGTTGTAGGTAATGCTTGACTAGAGTCACGAGGTGGACTTTGTCCAGTCTGTATACCTCTGAGTCCCCGTCCCCCTCGGGGGTTGAGAAGGGCGGGGTAGAAATACTGTAAATAAATAAATGACCTCCATAACTCAACTAGATAAGCCTCTTCTAATTCATTTAATTTTTCATACTATTATATCTCTCATAGCAACAAGGTAAAATCCATAGTAAAAGAGAAAGCCTATCTGCCAGGACATGGTGTTAGACATCTCAACTTTTGACAGAATAGATTGCTGTAAGTTTTCTGGACTGCATGGCCATGTTCCAGAAGCATTCTCTCATGACGTTTCACCCACATCTATGGCAGACAATCTCTGAGGATGCCTGTCATAGACATGGGTGAAATGTCAGGAAATAATGCTTCTGGAACATGGCCATATAGCCTGGAAAACTCACAGCAACCCAGTGATTCCAACCATGAAAACCTTCGACAACACACTTGACAGAATGTTTGGCTGGTGTCCAAGTCACATTGCTAGATTTCAAGCCACAAACTAAAGGGGAAAGAGTTTTCTAGAAAGAAAATAGAACAATGATATGATATGGGAAATCATATTAGGTACCTCAATATTTGACATTGTGCGTTTTGCTGTCATCTATGTGACAGCATGCAGTTTCCAGTTAAATGGTCAAAATTCCAAATGTGTAACTTAGTATAAGCAAAAGTGGGGGCAGCTGGTAATATAAAATAATAATAGTAATAATAATAGTAATAATAATAGGAAAATCTGGCACAATATGAGGATTTAAAGATCAAACTGCAAAGACTCTGGCACAAGCCAGCAATGGTGGTCCCAGTGGTCATTGGCACACTGGGTGCAATGCCTAAAGACCTTGGCCTGCACTTAAACACAATTGATGCTGAAAAAATTATCATCTGTCAGTTACAAAAGGCCACCCTACTCAAATCTGCACACATTTTTCACCAATACATCATACAGTTCTAGACACTTGGGAAGTGTCCAACGTGTGATCAATTACAAAAGCCAGCATAGTGATCTTGTTTGCTGTGTACTAATCTTGTTCTGTTTCAAATAATAATAATAATAATAATAATACTTTATTTCTAGACTGCCCCCTCTCCCCGAAGGGATCTAGGGCAGTTTAGAGACACAAAACAAAAGGCAAACATTCAATTCCTAAAATGAATACAAGCACATCAAAATAATACAAGATAATGCACAGAAACAACAGCAAACTTACAACAAAGAATTAAGCATTAAGATGAAAATAATAAACATCTCAGATCATCTTTAGTTATTGTCCAGTTGCAATTCCCGAGTTGGCATGGATCGTTTTGAATGGTTAGTGTTGGACTATGATTCTGGAGACACTATTTGAATCTCCTCTCAGCCATAGAAACCCACGGGGTGATCTTGGCAAGTCACATTTTCTCAGCCTCAGAGGAAGGCAATAGTAGCAACCTCCTTCTGAGCAAACCTCCCCAACAAAACCCTAAGATATATTCACATTAGGCTTGTCATAATGACTTGAAGGCACCCTGAGGTATGGTCCTAAGTTTCCCAAGGCAGAAAAGGGGGGGGAGGGCTATGGCATTGGTGGTGTGTCTGTCAAGGTTTTAAAATGGAATTGGGAAAGAGGATGGGGCTCTCCGAGGTATTTTTTTTTTAAGATTACTGAAGTAAAGTGTGGTGAAGGAAAACACCCTTTTACAAAATCAGGAGAGGGCAAAGAAACTTCTGCTTAGAATAGCAAATTTTAAAAGAGGAACACGAAAGCAGGGAAGGATTTCCAGAGGTATTTCTCAGATAAAGTGATGGGAGAGAATACTTTTGTGATATTAGGTATAGACCCTGGGTAGAGCCTGATAAAACTCAGCCAAAACAGACTATGAGACAGAGGCAACGGCAAAAATAAAGGGCCCAGTAATCGTTTGCTAAGATTCCTGAGGTTAAGAAGTGGTGAACAAAAGGGGAGATGATGCTCTGACATACTGCTGAAAAGATTCCTGAGATTTTTTAAAAAGATAAATAGATGGGAGCAGGAAAACAGGAAGTCCTATGGACTCCTATGGACTCCTATGGGGTGTTAAGTATGAACTTAAGCAGTGCCAGGTACACTGACTAATCAACTATAAAACAAAACCTATAAACTAAGTGTAACAGTAAAACTCAGGAACTACTAAAAATAGACTGGTCACACCAGCCATCTAAGAATAAACCAATTTAAAATAGCCATGCTGCTTGGAAGGTTTGGGGACTTATGCTCCAAACACATTATTTCCAAGCCTTCTTTTTATTCTTAAAACAACATATCTTCAGGAGTTAAATGCTGATGTTGGTAGCAAGGACCGATGGTCAAAATAAAGCATCACATTTATCACATGAACAGTATCTAGTATAGGAAAGGGAGATAACCAAGTTGATTTGCATTATACTGGCAAGGGTCAAAAATGTGGGGTTCAAAACAAATGGAAGTGAACAAGTAGACTGAATTTGAATAAGTCAAGTTATGAAAGAAACTTTTCCCCCACCCCGTATTCTAATCCAACTGAGTAGATAAGAACAAGTCAAAAGGAGATAGAAGTGTTCATGGTTTGATTCGGAAATAATGTAGTTCATTATGTAAAAGGGTCTAGTGTGAAAAAACTTCACTGAAAGTCTTTTACATGGGCTTTAGCAGATGTTATATCCAAGCCTTGAGTATGCTTCAGCATGTGAGTTAATGGCAAAGGAAAGCTTGACCATATTAATTAGACTAACATTTATCCTAGAAGTGACCTCCAAGGAATAAGCACTGTGCAATTAGGCTCTCCACAATGGCTCTTGCCAGATTTTCTCCTGGACCCCAGAAGAGCAACTGCTTCTTTGGAAATGAGAAAAGGGCACGGCTTGAATAGACTCCATTCCATTCTTCATACAATGGCCTCGAGGGGGCACTTGCTTGCCATCCTGCCAATTACCACAAGGCAGGCAAAACAATGTAAAAAGGCAGAAAGTATGGGAAGGCCTGGTTTTCCAAGATTATGAGCCACCCCAAGAGCCCAAAGTAATAGAATTTCATCTTTGCATGTTCTGCTTGGCTCCCATCTAGTATAAATTCGTCATAGACCAAAATAGTAAGGATGGCAAGCAATTAAAGGGTTTTGGTGGGTTGGTTTACCATCTGCTTTTAAACTGATGAAATCAGTCAAGCTGAATACATTTCAATACATTTACATTTTACCAAGGCCTCAGTACAAAAATATCACAGGAAATGTGGGATAGCTTATATGGGAGAAAGGAAAAGTTTATGACTCATTGGTAGAGCATAAGGTGGAAACCAATTAACCAAGATAAAGCAATGTATTGTCGAAGGCTTTCATGGCTGGAATCACTGGGTTGTTGTAGGTGTTTCAGGCTATATGGCCATGTTCTAGAAGTTGTAGGATTTTCGGGCTATATGGCCATTTTCTAGAACATGGCCATATAGCCCTAAAAACCTACAACAACCCAAGATAAAGCAGTTGCCAAGGCCCCGCATCATGGGCTGCAATGTGTGAATTTATGATGTCAGAGTCAAGTTGTTGATATAATATACAACCATGTTAGAGAATTGTGATGTTGCTCAATGTGGCATTGGGTGCTCCCACTGTGTAATGGGGAACTGTACACAAAACTCTCTTGTACGACGGGAAACTGTGCAAGACACTTGTTTGTGCAACAAGGGCTCCTGCCACACAATGAGATATGATAATTCTCCCACCATGATCATATAATCACTGCACAACATTTCTAAACTATGCAGTTGTCAATTTGGTTACAATGACATAAATTCCCAACAGAACACCAGCAACTGTATTCCTATATCCATTCCCACTGATAAAAATGGGACCACACCAGTAAATCAAGACTACAGTAAGATAACAATCATTTTAGTCAAACAAAATATTTTATTGTGAATATTTATTTATTGTGTCAGAAGCAACTTGAAAGTACAGTTAACATGTATTTTAAAAAACACAAAGTTTTAAAATTCGGCATTATGCTAAATGTCCTTTGACCAGAAGCTGGCCACTTGGAGTGCCTCTGGTGTCACTGTGAGAAGGTCCTCCATTGTGCATGTGGCAGGGCTCAGGTTGCATTGTAGTAGATGGTCTACGGATGAAATTAGTGAGATTTTAAAATCCTGTGGGCATGTCTACATCTTTAATGTTCCTTGCTAGGCGAAAAGATGTGTTCATGTCCTCAAGCCATTACATGTACCAGAATCATGTCATTGTGCACAAAATTGCATTTCCCTCCACCACCATGTAGCAGTGGTGAGGAAATAGGTTGCCAGATCAGAATCAGGACACGACTAGTGTATCTTTATGTCTTAGCAGGACAAGATTCTGTAAAGCTCCAACAAGCAGGATGAAGGTACCTGTGGCCTTTCTCCTTCCAAAAGTAAAATTTCGACTGTAGCTGTACCCACTCACAATGATTATTGCTCACTGGTGAAGGGGGGTGTGTGCAGAGATGCCCAGCTCTATCCTTATTTTCAGGTGCTCACTTCACTTTTCTCTGGCAAGGCATTAGCCATGTTGGGAGGGGACAGTTGCAACTGGAATTTGGGACTTGGAACATGAGGAAGAGTAAGTATCTTCGTCCTGCTTGATGAAGCTTTGGTTCCTGGACTTCATTCTGTTTCAAGATCACTTAAGGATCAAAGTTACATGAATCTCACTGCGGATCCAATCTGGCAGTCCTACTAGAGATGGCAAACAAAATCTGCTCAGTCCATTTCTGTAATGTGCTAGTTATTTCATCAATGCTTTGCCCATGACCTTTTTCTTCCTGCCACCATAATCAACACCACCTATTCTGACATAGTCATACCAGCGTGTTGCATCAAAAGGTTCCAGTCATACTGGACTTTAGGTACACAATTCAACAGCTGTTACAAAATTCTGGCAAAAGACAAAGAAGCGAGTAACATTTACTGTAATGCTACCAACCTTTTTGCTGAGACTGTCACACCCTAGGCCTGAAGCCATCTATGACCATAGCATCACACAAGAGTCCAGAGTAGAAGCAAACAGTTTGTTGCAAAAGCCACACAAAAGATATGTAGTAAAAAAAGCAGGGATAATAAAATAAGTTATAGAATCCAAAAAGTCTCTTATAAATCCAAAAGCAATACAGTGCAAAGATAGTCCCAAAATTCAAAGGCAGCTTAAGTCCATAAGCAAAACCTGAACAAGAGTACTAAATAAAAACATGGAAAACTCCCAGAATATTTAAATCCAAAACCAAGACTTGAAACAAGAAGTAAGGAACCCAGGCCTACTTGAAAGCCACGTTGCTTGAACTGAACTAAACTCCTTATCTAGAGAGGATGATTCCAATTCCTGTGACGGGCCTTGAGGTTCGAAGGCAATTACATTCTCAGGCCCGGCATCTGTGCCTGCATTCCTATCTGAAACAATTTCACTTTCTTGGCCTGCATCAGAATGAATCCCAGGAAAACCTACAATCATGTCTGACCCTAAGTCATCAGTGAACCCATCAGCCCCTGGCTACTGAGCTACCCGAGACTGGGACTCCTCCTCTTATTTTAAATAGAAGAATAAATTACACAGATATGCAAATAGAACTTTGAGATACTTATATAGTGAGAAAAATTTCCATTTAGAAAAAAGTGAAAAATAACAAGATAAAATGGAAGTGGCAGGAGAAAGAAAGAAAATGATATTCTTTTGTATTGAGTTACTCTTTCCAAATGCTGATTGAAATGTGTAGGAACTGCCAAAAAGCCATTTTTGTGACAACAGAATGTCACCATTGTACTTTAGCACAGTTTTTCAAAGTCACATATTTTGTGAATCATGCTAAATTTCAGCCTATGATGAAATTTTTGGATACTAGGCCATTGAAATGATACAAAATTGGTATGTTTCAAAAAGAACTACCCAGCTGTAGAGATTATTATGGGAAGGACACAAATATGCAGAGACTGTGACTGAGATGGAGTTTGGCCCGTGAATCTTTCCAGCCTGACAAAGGTGAGGGAACCACATTAGCCCTCTAGAAGACCTGGAAGGGTTGCTTTTCCCTCCTGCAAAAATATTATATAATATACAGTAACATAACATATGCTGAAATGCCTTTAGAGAGGGTTTGGGGCATTTTCACCTTGTTTAAGGGTTCAAAAAAGACTCTTTGTGCAAAACTGGCTATGGGGCCCTAAAAATATAGTGGATACTCACTCCATAAAACCATGGACATTTTGAAGCATATCTGGGCCAAAAAAATAGTTTGGGAATTTTTTATAACATTGTTTTAAACACCTTGTAGGCCCAAGGGATTTTTAAGTGTAGTGGATCCCCCAGTTCTATCCAGATTACATTTTGAGGCATTCTGGTGGAAAAGCAAATTTCGGGGGGTGAAGTGGAAGTGGGGTGTTTTTGTTTTTAAAAATGTTTACTTCCTGGGAAGATTGGGGGGAATACAAATGTCCTTGGAGCTGCATGTTGCACAAATTCTATGCTATTATTCTGACCAGAACTACACTGGCTCTCAAAATTTATTTTGCAATAAAAGACAAGTTACGCCTCACTTTGTCTACTTTTTGTCACGATCACGGACTTAGCGGGCCCCTTAATCACACACACAGAGACGTACTGAAGGCTAACTACTTTATTGAGTATAAAAACAGCTTCAAAGAATATATAGTCCAATAATATGCAATTGTCCAAAAGGTAGTAAGCAAGATTGTCCAAAAGTAACGTAGCATATAAGCTGGAAGCTTAGCAAGGCTCCGCAATCCAATGCGGTTCAGGAACCAGGGCAAGGCTCCGCAATCCAATGCGGATCAGGAAACAGGGCAAGGCTCCGCAACCCAATGCGGATCAGGAAACAAGGCAAATGCAAGGCAAGGCTTGATGACCACGGCTGGCTTGTGGTCCCACTCCGCTTCACGCCTATTCAGGAAAGACGTGGCCGGAGAACTGAGGATGCGTTCTCACGGACCCTATACTTAATCCTTCGGCCGAGGTCCGCAACGCTCTAGGCTTCTCCGTCTCCAATCTCTGCTCACGGACCTCGGTCAGTCTAGGACCCTAGACCAAGCCCTCCTGGTAGACTCAATGTCCCGTCTCCTATCGAAGGAGCGACCTTGCCTCTCCGCAGCTGTGTCGCTCTCTTCCTGAGAACGTTCCTCCCTAGCACTTTCCCATTCGGCTTCGTCCATGGTTACACTTTCAAACTCCTGGGAATTCCTCCCCCGGGGTGTTCATAACTCCTTCGCTGCTTCCCATCTCCACCTGGTGATCGGAATCTATGCTAGGCCCAAACAACATCTCATCCCATGCCAAGCTCTCTGTGGGCGAATGAGGCCCATCCGAAGGGCCCTGTGCTTCGCCCCAATCATCTAGCTCATCCTCTGAATCCACATCTGCTGCTGCAGGCCCTAATGCTAATGGAACCCCAGGACCTATTCCCTGCCCTCCAGGCACGAACGAGAACTGCTGTGCTACACTACCCCCCCCCCCTCAGGGCCCCTCCGAGGCCGCCCTCGAGGTTTGGGTTTGTCAGGGTACTTGCGGTGAAAACGAGCCACCAGATCCGGAGCATGGACATCCCGAGCCCGGGTCCATGAACGTTCTTCCAGGCCCAGCCCCTTCCAGTCAAGCAAGTACTCCAACTTCCGGTAGCGGATCGAGCATCCAAGATGTCCTGGACCTCCAAGCCGGGCGGAGCAACGAACGATGAAACACCGGGTGGAGCTTCATGTCCGCTGGGAGTTGTAGTTTGAAGGAAACAGGCCCCACCTTCTCCAAAACTTTGTAGGGACCCAAAAATCTCGCGTCCAGCTTGCGGCTGGGGCGCTGCGTAGGCAAATTCTTGGTGGACAGCCAAACCTTATCCCCCACGAGGATCTCAGGACCCTCCTGGCGCCGCCGATCAGCCATCCGCTTGTAGTCAGCTTTTGCCTGCTCCAAGTGGGTGCGTAGCAAGTCTTGGAGTGCAGTGAGCTCTCCAAGCCAATCCTTAGCCTCTGAAACGTCCCCAGACGGATCCACCGGCGGGTAGAACTGAGGGTGGTGTCCATAGTTAGCAAAGAAAGGAGTCTCTTTGATGGATTCCTGCGTCGCATTATTTGTGTTGTAGGCAAACTCTGCCAAAGACAACAAGGGCGCCCAGTTGTTTTGCTGATAGTTGACATAGCAGCGCAGGTACTGCTCCAAAGTGGCATTAACCCTTTCGGTCTGCCCATCGGTCTGCGGGTGATGAGCCGTGGACATCCGCACATCAATTCCCAGCAACTTCTGGACAGCCTTCCAGAACTGGGAAGTGAATTGGGTGCCCCGGTCCGTCACTAGGCTCTGTGGAAGTCCATGCAGCCGAAACACATGTTGCACAAACATATCAGCAGTCTCCTTGGCAGTAGGCACCCCCACACAGGGGATGAAGTGTCCCATCTTGGTGAAACAGTCCACCACGACCAGTATCGTGGTGAAACCCTTGGACTTGGGGAGGTCGGTGATGAAATCATCCGAAATCATCTTCCAGGGAGCAGAGGGGGTCGGGAGCGGCTGGAGCAAACCGGCCGGCTTGCCCCCCTGGTTCTTAGCCCGCTGGCACACAGGGCAAGATCCCACATAGTCCTCCACATCCCTCCGCACTTTAAGCCACCAAAAGTCCCGTAGGACCAGCTGCAGAGTCTTGAAAAGCCCAAAATGGCCGGCGGCCCGGCTATCGTGGCAAAGCTTGAGAATGTCCGCCCGTTCGGGCCCAGGGGAAACATAAACCGAGTCCCGATGGTAGAGCACCCCGTTCTTAACCTGGAAAGGGGCTTGGGGCCCCTTAGTCAGCTGCTCTTGTACCCACGGGTCGGTCTGCTGGCGAGCGTGGACACGAACATGCAAAGGTCTCTTGTCTCCAGGGGCCGGCGGGGCCGCTGGAGGATGGACAGGGAGCGCCCGAGCAGCCGCAGAGTTCTCCGGCCAGCTGTCACAATCACGGACTTAGCGGGCCCCTTAATCACACACACAGAGACGTACTGAAGGCTAACTACTTTATTGAGTATAAAAACAGCTTCAAAGAATATATAGTCCAATAATATGCAATTGTCCAAAAGGTAGTAAGTAAGATTGTCCAAAAGTAACGTAGCATATAAGCTGGAAGCTTAGCAAGGCTCCGCAATCCAATGCGGTTCAGGAACCAGGGCAAGGCTCCGCAATCCAATGCGGATCAGGAAAACAGGGCAAGGCTCCACACCCAATGCGGATCAGGAAACAAGGCAAATGCAAGGCAAGGCTTGATGACCACGGCTGGCTTGTGGTCCCACTCCGCTTCACGCCTATCCAGGAAAGACGTGGCCGGAGAACTGAGGATGCGTTCCCACGGACCCTATACTTAATCCTTCGGCCGAGGTCCGCGACGCTCTAGGCTTCTCCGTCTCAATCTCTGCTCACGGACCTCGGCGGTCTAGGACCCTAGACCAAGCCCTCCTGGTAGACTCAATGTCCCGTCTCCTATCGAAGGAGCGACCTTGCCTCTCCGCAGCTGTGTCGCTATCTTCCTGAGAACTTTCCTCCCTAGCACTTTCCCATTCGGCTTCGTCCATGTTTACACTTTCAAACTCTTGGGAATTCCTCCCCCCGGGGTGTTCGTAACTGCGCTGCTTCCCATCTCCACCTGGTGATCGGAATCTATGCTAGGCCCAAACAACATCTCATCCCATGCCAAGCTCTCTGTGGGCGAATGAGGCCCATCCGAAGGGCCCTGTGCTTCGCCCCAATCATCTAGCTCATCCTCTGAATCCACATCTGCTGCTGCAGGCCCTAATGCTAATGGAACCCCAGGACCTATTCCCTGCCCTCCAGGCACGAACGAGAACTGCTGTGCTACACTTTTAAATGTCCAGTATCAGTTAAATTCTCCAGCTTACAATATAAAATGAAATCCTGCAGGCTAACAAGGCTGCTCTGCAGGCACGTGCATAAACAATCTTTATGGTTTGACTGTTCTTGCTGACTGAACTGGAAAGATATGGCTTAATGTTATTTATCATTTATTTTAAAATAAATTTTAAGAGCCAGTGTAGTTCTGGCCAGAATAAGAAAAAATGGCGTAGAATTTGTGTGCCTGAGGGCTCTTCCAGACAGGTCCTATATCCCAAGATCCGATCCCAGGTTTTCTGTTTATCCTTGATTATCTGGCAGTGTGGGCTCTTATAATCTAGTTTTAAGCAGAAAACCTGGGATCAGATCCTAGGGCCCAAAGTAAAGTTATTTTGAAAGTGATGTGCCATATAAGAGAGATGTGGGATAAGGCTGACTTCCTAAGGCTAAATACTAGAAGCAAAGGCTAACTAAAATATGAAACTTACTTCTGAATAATGGTCCGTGAATTTTTCATAATGCCTAGGGAATTATGGGAGATATAGTCCAAAAGGTAACATTTTCAAACTTGGACATTAGTATAGATATTTAGAGCCAGGGAAGAAGAGATACAACATGCATATCCGACCTGATAGATTTTTAAAGTAAATATGAAATAAAATCACCTGTTGATTTGATATGGCAAGGATACATACACAAATAGGGAAGGGATTTCAGCAAAGTGATTCAATGTAAATATATTGGGAAGAGTGTTGCATAATTAGTTCCAGTAACCATGAATCAAATCACAGATTATTTAAGACCAATGAATACTCTATGCTGAGTAATGTGGACACATAGGAAGTATTCATTTGTGTAATATTTATGTATTTCCTCGCCTCTAACTTGTAATCATTCCACCCAAGAAAAGATATGTCTGTTAGTAAAAATTCTGCTGCTCCCATGAATTGTGAGGATTGCAATTAAGTCCAGAAGAGTCAGGAAACCTTGAAAATATGACAGATACCATTATCCTTGGGTATCAAAATGCACCACCCTTGGATTCACTATTACAATGACCTGTTGACACATGGTGAGCTTGTTTTAGGATTTTATTGGCTAGATTTATTTAGAGTAGTGTGTTGTTGCCTTCCTTTTAGGTTGAGTGTGGCTGGGGTCTCATCTACATTTGAATGGCTTTATATGGTCACTGTACACCCACTCAATGCCATTCAATCAAACTTATTTGGCAGTGTAGATCCAATCTCTGTATAACTTGCCCAGTGTTACCCAGCGAGATTCCATGGCTGAACCTTGTCTCCTGAAGTCATAGTCCAGTCCTCAAACCACCTACATCACAATAGCTCAAAGATCAGATATGATACTTTGAAAACTGATGATGGTGTTAATTATACAGTAGCTCTGTGCATTCTTTACACAATAGATCCATTCTAGGAACCTTCATGAAATACAATTTTTGCATACAATAGTGAATCCTATTTTTCTTACTTGAAAGGATAAATGTTCTAAGGTTCCAGCCAACACATACTATAGAATCACTCTGGGGTTCTTAGCAATGCCAAAGCTCTCTAGCATGATTATGTGGCCAATACTATGGCATTTAAAGTTCTTCATGTATAAATGAAACTGTGTTCAATGAGCTCACACTATATGTGGGCCTGCTTTAATAATAATTTTAATATTAAACCATTATATATAGGTAATGATCCCAAGAGCACATTCTTGGAAATACATTGCTCGCTCTGCTGTATCATTTATGGATTCTGTGACATTTCCAAGGAACTGGAGAGAGTAACATAAATCCTTCAACTAGTCTGTTGAAATCTTTTTGTTCAACTGACTTCTGCCAGTGTCTATAAATCCCACTTCTAAAATACCATTAAAACATTAAGTTATTAAATATTGTCCTGGCCTATGATTGTCCAATTTAAAAAGTGTTTAAATACTGAGAAACACGGAGACATATCTGTTTGGGATTTATGTGCATGCACACCCACAATCATCCCATTCATAAATATACCAAATGTTGCTTTTTTCTTATGGTTTCCAAACAGATGTCCCCCTCCCTTCCCCATGTTCAAAGTATCTTATGAAAATTCCTTTGTCTCAATACTCTTAAAAATGCACGGCTTCAGAAAATTAAATTACACTCTTTTTTATCTGTTTGGGATCAGTCTTGTTTCCTCCTTCTCTTTGTGTTTACTTTCCTGCAGTAGCTCACATCAAAATGTTTTCTGGAATGCCAGAGCTAAATAAGTTATGCTTAACTCAATATCTAATACAAATAGCTGCTGGGAAGCTTTAGCCACACAATCATAAAAGCTGCATTTTCTTTTAATAGCTCGCCACACTTTGCCGATATAGTATTTCTCTAATCACCAATCTTTATGTGCCTTCCTGACCTTGCCGCTCTTTGCCCAAATGACTAGGCGGGTATCAAAGGTCTGTGTCATTGGAAGAGTGAATGGCTTTCATTTTCCTCTTTCTTGAAACTTCCGGTTCCTGGCATCTGCAAAGAATTATTCCAAGGAGAGTTTTTGCTGCCTTGCGGCTAGTGCCCTGTAGTGGCCTGCTTGATGGAAGTTGCTTTTCCCATTTTTTTTAAAAGGTTCTTGTGGCCAGAAAATAGATGGATGATGTTGTGATGTTTAACATGGAGGGCACCCTGCTTATTTAAGGAATTCCTTAGCTCTCCAAATGACATCTCAGCATTTGGGAGGCTTCTATGATACAGAGTGTCTTTGTGTCCACCCGTCCACCCACCACAAAAGGAATAAATATTCTACCATTGCACACAATCAGCTGAGACATTTTGCATCAAAGGAACTGAAATAATTCAGTGGAATGATTTTCCACTTAGAATCACAGAATCATAGCCAAGCAAGACAACCTTGGCACGAGGCCGTCTTCAGAACTTTGTGTCAAGGAGAAATAGAGGAGAGTGTTTGCTGAATTTTTGAAAAGTAAAAATTGTACAATAACATATTGAATATAGAAGAGAGCAGACCAAATGAGTGAGGGAAAATACCTCCCATTCCAAAAGGCAAATTGTTTCACAAAATACATGCTTACCCAAAAAAAAGGAAGCATGAATATTAGAAAATCCTTAAAGTCACATAAAACTGGAGAATTTCCAAGTCTAGCAAAAGTAGGCACTATATAGTATCATTTCTATATTGTACATTTGTTTTATTAAGTTTATATGTTTTAGACTAGATACTCTCCATCTTATACTAGATATACAATCTTATTTTTTTTGTATATGAAATTTAGAATTAAAATCATTTTCAAGCCCTCTCTTCATCACCTAGAATAGATAAGAAATAAGAAAGCTATTTCTATCCCATAAGCATTATTTGAAAGTGTTGGAATAAACATGTGGTATGAGTATTAAAAGTATTCGTTTTTGGACTGCAACTCACAGAATCCCCAAGACAATAAGATAAGTAGGCATGTTGGCCTGAATTTTCCCTCAAGTAACCTTTCCAAGCTTTTAATCTTACCCATGTAAGTTCACTTCGAGGACCAGAGATTGCAAGCTGTTGAAACAAAACAGTTAAAAACATGCTTTCAAATAGTGTAAAGCCATTAAAAATAGAAAACACCAAACATAATTGAGAAAAATAATAATTTTATCAAATAATTTTAACATTATAACTAGGTTGTACAGAAGAACCCGGACGTGATCATCTGATGGGAGTTTTTGAATACTTATTGTTGGGGAACAATATATTGCCCAAATCCCATAAGGATCTGATTGGTAGGGTCCAAGCTTCTGGGAAGCAGCCCCCATGGGTTTTGGGTCCTGAGACCCAGCCTGGCTTGAAAACTCATTACCATGATGGGAAAAGTGATGTTAAGTGTGCATCTACACTGTAGAATTTGCACAGTTTGACATCTCTTTAATTGCCATGGTTCAAGGCTATGGAATACTGAGGGCCTTTCCAGGCAGGGCTTTATCCCAGGAGCATTTATGTTTAAAAAAAACACGAATGTTCCTGGAGCCCTGTCCACATACACCCCAGAAAGCACAGGTTTTCTGAAGTGGGTGTCCAGATGTTCTACTGGGACTTCCCAGTAGAACACCGGGACACCACAACTCCCTCCCCAAAAGTCCCCTAAACAGAGTTTTAAAAGAAAATAACTCACCCGGCCTCCATGGGAGTGCACAAATGATGCACCAGGAGAAGGGGGGATTGTTACTTCCTCCCCCTTTTCCTGGTGCATCATTTGTACACTCCATGAGAACTCCAGCAGCCGTCCCATGGAGGCAGGGTGGGTTCTTTTCTTTTTAAACTCTGTTTAGGGGCTTTTGGGGAGGAGGTTACGATGTCCCGATGTTCTACTGGGAAGTCCCAATAGAACATCTGGACACCCACTCCAGAAAGCATGTGCATTTGAACGCCAAGTGTATAGGGCAGGGGGAAGTAATACAGTGCAGGAGCTGATGGTAACTTACAGTTAGGCAAGAATATATAATCAAAGCACCCCCTAAAGATGGCCATTCAGTCTCTGCTTAAAACCTGCCAGAGAAGGAGACTCCACCGTATTCTGAGGTAGAGAGTCCCACTATTGAACAGATCTTACTGTCAGGAAGTTCTTCCTAATGTTTAGGAATTCTAATGAAATGTTATTTATAATAACATTTAAATATTTATTATTTATTATTTTTATATTTTTATAATATTTATAATTCTATTTATTAATATATTATTATAATATTTATGATTCTTTATAATAATATTTATTTGTTGTTATGTGCCTTGAAGTTGACTCTGTCTTATGGTGGTCCTGTTTTAGCATTTTCTTGGCAAGATTTATTTAGAGGAAGTGTGTCATTGTCTTCCTTAAAAGCAGTGTGGCTGGGGTCCTATCTACAGTAGAACGGCCTTATATGGTCATCTGGAAAAGCCCCATTTTTATTGCAGTAACCCCTGCAATAAAGGGGCTGTCTAGATCTGCCTTGGGAATTGTGGATTGGTAAGGCAACAACATTTTTTCACAGTGAAAGCCAAAATCCTTATAAAATGATAACTCCCAGGATTCTGTAGCATTGAGCCATAGCAGTTAAGCTGGATGTCAAACAGCATTGCTGTGTACTGTAGATGCACCCTAGGATAATTGTTGAAAGTATTTATTTCACTGTCTTTGCAAATCCATTGCACATCCTGAATAGCACTTTCAAACCTATCAACAGCCACTGAGTAGATAGGTATCTTGGTAATGTTCCATTATCCGGGTGGAGGCTAAAAGGGGGTGCTAGTGAGAGAAGGATAGTCCATTTTAAAGGAGGGCAGAGTTGAAGGAGGAAAACAATTTTCCCTTTTTTGCTGGTTAATCCCCCTCCACACTTCCCATGTCATAAACAAGGGTTGTTTCCATGCCAGGGACATGGGTGGGGGGAATAACAGGAAAACAGGAGAAAATGGTTTTACTACTTCAACCTAGCCTCCACCCCTGTAAAGTGGACTATCTTTCTCTCTCTAGCACACCCTTATAGCCTCCGCCCAGAGAATGGAACATTATCAGCATCTCTGCCAAGGTCTTCAACAGAGTGGGAAAAGGTTCCCTTGTTCCCATTTCCTTTCTTTCTCTTGTCTCCTTATATCCATTCATTACAAGTCATGGCTCTTTTTAAAAATCAAAATCACATAAAATTGTGCCACATGATTCCAGTTCTTTGTGGTCTTGAAAGGCAGATATAAAAAAGAAATAAACAACTAAACAAATAATTTGGAACTCTTGCTATTTGGTGGGATAGACAAGAAATGCAAAAAGTTGGAGGGTCTACTGAAATAGTAATGAGAGAATAAAATTACACAGTTGAACTCTCAATCCCAGTCTCACATATCCCTCACTTTCCCCTAATTTGCAGATATGATTTTGACTTTATGTACAAATGAAAGAAAAGAATACCTTTAGAGATATGGTTCCCAATTCCTCCAAAAAATAAACATGAAAACAAATATGCACTCTACCAATTCTTGGACTTCCTTCATTTCTCTAACCTTCTCCACAGCAGAATCCTTTTTATTAGGGAAGCAGAGACCACCTGCTTCTGTCTTTGTTGGGATCAGAGGTCACTGACATGGTTATTTCTTTTTCTTTTTCGGGACTCAAAGTTGAAGGAAAGGAGAAACTGTATGAAGTCATATCCCCTGCTGGTTGTTTTAGCTTCCCTTCCCCTCCTCTAGAGAAGCAAGTTACATTAGGAGGAGGAGGGAAGAAGAAGAAGAAGCACTAGTAAGAGTACAAGTAGTCATTGTCCTACTTGTACTCTTAGTTTGTGTCTCAGAACAAATTTTTACTTGGATCCCTTGAGGTCCTAAAGACCATAAACAGATTGCATAGCAGACTTATGACCTTATGACCATCCAAGTGTTTCTGTCCATCCATCTCTTTATAAGCCAAAAAGTAAAATAACTGAAATAATTTCATTCCTAACTAGCCAAGTTTTTATTGAGGGATAACGTCTTAGGGCACTTCCAGACTTCACTTAAACATTATCTGAAGCAGGTTTAAGTCCCCACAGCTCCTCCCAAAACCCACACTTTATTTATTTATTTATTTATTTACTACATTTGTATACTGCCCCTCTCAGCCTAGGGGCGACTTGGAGCAATGAACAGTCGGCAACAATTTGATGCCAAAACAAATTACAATGATAAAAACACTAATAAAACACTATTAAAACATTTGCAGCAATATAAACATGAAGCCTAAAAGCCGTACAAGCCTTAAAACATCATAAGCGTCTCCATAGAAAATCACTGTCCAATTGCATCATCAAAATAGTTCTATAATACCGTATGTCTATGCTGTAGTTGGAAAGGCCTGCTCGAAAAAACAGGTTTTCACCTTTCTTTGAAAAGTCAGGAGGGAGAGGGCCGATCTTATTTCTTTAGGCAGGGTGTTTCACAGTTGAGGGTCCATCGCTGAGAAAGCCCTGTCTCTCGTCCCCACCAGCCGCATTTGTGAGGAAGGCGGGAGTGGATGTAGGGCCTCCCCAGAAGATCTTAATGTCCTAGTTGGTTCGTAAGGAGAGATACGTTCAGATTGGTAAGTTGGACTGAAACTGTTTAGGGGTTTATAGGTTAAATTCAAAAATGAATTTCAAAGGGTTAGCTGCAACACAAAGAATGTCTTTCTCATTTTCTTTAGTATATATTTCTTTATTGGTAGTATCTTTTCAAAATCACTTGGCGTGGAACATATATTTCTTCCCAAATGGGGATGTGGAATCGTTGAATCATTCAAAAAATCATACTCAAAGAACTCCCAAACCGGATACATCCAAAAATAATCATATATAACCATACATTATAGGCTTGTATTATAATCCGGATTAAGGGGCTCTGTGGGGTCGACGGACTGTATATCTAAAGGCCTCTCCGTTTCGCCAGAGAACTGGCTTCATCGGGACCGAAAATAGTATTATTGATTTTAAATTCCACTGGTCCGATCATCATTTGTAGTATTCACATTAAAATAAATCTGAGAGTGGACGCAGCCACTACTTCTCCTGGTAGTCAACTCTCAGATTTATTTTCATGTGAATACTACAAATGATGATCGGACCAGTGGAATTTAAAATCAATAATACTATTTTCCGTCGACCCCACAGAGCCCCTTAATCCGGATTATAATACAAGCCTATAATGTATGGTTATATATGATTATTTTTGGATGTATCCGGTTTGGGAGTTCTTTGAGTATGATTTTTTGAATGATTCAACGATTCCACATCCCCATTTGGGAAGAAATATATGTTCCACGCCAAGTGATTTTGAAAAGATACTACCAATAAAGAAATATATACTAAAGAAAATGAGAAAGACATTCTTTGTGTTGCAGCTAACCCTTTGAAATTCATTTTTGATGCTGCTTTGAGGACACCCTTCCTCTTTCTTCATATAGACTCTGTTTATAGGTTAAAGCCAGCACTTTGAATTGTGCCTGGAAGCAAATTGACAGCCAGTGGAGCTGGCGCAACAGAGGAGTTGTATGCTCCCTGAGCAGCACTCCTGCTCACAACCTGGCTGATGCCCATTGGACCATTTGCAGCTTCCAAGCAGTCTTCAGAGGCAACCCTACATAGAGCACGTTGCAGTAGTCTATATGGGATGTAACCAGAGTGTGGACTACCGTGGCCAAGTTAGACTTCTCAAGGTACGGGCGCAGCTGACGCACAAGTTTTAACTGTGCAAATGCTCCCCCGGACAGCTCCTCTTCACTGCCACCATCATCCCATCCCTGACAGAAAACCAAATCTAATGTGTGTCCAGCACTGTGAGTAGGGTCAGATACAAATTGGGACAGCCCCATGGTTGCCATGGAAACATTAAGTCCTGAGCTGCTCCTAATAGGGTGGTCTCAGTGTGGATGTTGAAGTCCCCCAATAGAATTAGCCGTTGGAACTCTAACGCCAGGCTCTAGACCAACCCAGCTAGCTCAGGTAGGGAGACTGCAGTGCAGCGGGGTGGATGGTACACTAGCAGAATCCCTATTCTGTCCCAGTCACCTACCCTCAGGTGGACACATTCAAAAATGGTTGACTGTGGGATGGGACACCTGGTCATGGAGATGGAATCCCTATAGACCACTGCAACCCCCCCCCCCCCCCTCCAGGTCTCGGCTTGTGCTGTATGGAGAAACCTGGTGGGCAAAGCTGGGTTGGATTTACACCTCCAGCCTTGTCCAGTCAGGTCTCCGTAATGCATACCAAATCTGCCTGCTCAACCAGAATTCAGTCCTAGATGAAAGCTTTCCCAGGGGGTTGTCCAGATGCCCTCCTAGTAACTTCCAGGAGGACACACAGACATTCAGAAGCCCTCCAAAATAAGCCCTTAAAATTAAAACAACTTATCCAGGGCAAGGGTGATGAGGAAAATATCTCATCACCCCCTCCCCCGGTGCATCATTTCTACAGTACCTTAATGGTGGTGGAGTAAGTTGTTTTCATTTTTGAAGGCTTATTTTAGGGTTTTTGGAGAAGGGTGTGTGCCCTCTTGGTTTTCCGGGCTCATGGAACCCACAAAAACCAAGACGTCTGTGTGGATTGGGCCCAAGGATCGCGTGATGCAGTCCTTGGGTCCAATCCACACTAGGCCCACACCTGGAAAGACCCAGATCTCATGAAAGATCTGGGTCTTACCAGGTATCTAATTCAGGACAAAGCATGGTTGACCTGTTTTGTCCCGAATTGATTCAGTTTTACTGGAGACATCATTTGGACACCTCTCAGGGTAAAGGCCTGTCTGGATGGGCCCTTAAACAAACAGGTGAGAAATGTATGATCAATTTCCAATATAGTTATTTTGAAAATGTCTAAGAAAGGAGAAATCACAAAGAATTATAACTTATTTCTCAACTGCCAAAGACTTCTGAGCACTTCTTGAAGATTTCCCCCTGATTCAACCATACAGCAGACCAACAATATGGCTAATCATTCCCAGTGAATCCACACTCTTCACTCATGAGAATTTTTAAAAAAAATATGTATGTCTTGATCAGCCATATGGGAAACAAGCCCTTGGGCAGTGTGCCTGATCTCCCTTACTTCCCTTAATTTGAGTAGGCAAAGGCCCAGGGAATGTAATCAGGAATGCTGGCAATTCTCAAAGACATATAGGGCTGAATAATTAGCTGTAAGGTCAATCAGGTTTGAGTCTCAAAGGAACAAGTAGAGATTTCAAAGTAGCTAATCATCCATTTCTTCCAAAGAGTGTCCCCGCATCCCAAAAATCAGGTTTGCTCATGATAGAAGACATCCTAAGATCCTCACTTGTGTCCAGCTGGGGAAGGAAGAAGTCAAATCTGAAAGAAACCCCTAAAAAGTCAATTGCATCCTTTTCTTGGCCACTTTTAAGCCCTAGAGAGTTATTATTTGCTTTCTTTGGGTGTGTCTGCACTGTTTGGAAAATCCAGGGACAGTCTGGAGCAGAAATGCTCTGGATAGATTCCAGAGGTGCCCACATGTCCCCTCCCAAACCCTTTCATGGTCCAACTGGGCCAAGATCATTTTGGCCCCACTTAATAGTCAGTCACCTTACTGTCATGCATGCACTGTTGCTATTCCCAGCTGGCTGCAGAGCTCTGTGTGAGTTCCTGGCCATTGCAGATACCTTGTGCTGATATCGGCAGAGGTGCCCATGTGACTAGGAAAAATGGGGGTGCAATCCCACCATCTTCTTGGTGGTAGTGCTGGAATCTCTGCTGACATCAGCATGGAGGCATCTATGATGGAACTCATTCAGATCTTTGCGGCTGACTGGGAGTGGGAATGGTGGCAACTCAGGCATGACCTATCTCCTTTTCCCTGCCTGGTTGAACTCGGCGAAATGGGATGAAGTGGTATTGTCCTGTGTGGACAGTGGAATCAGACCTGATCCTGTTGTCCACAGTGCCCTGAAGCTGCAGGGATACTCTAGAGTTTCAATCAAATTATGGAGCATCTCCTGACTTTTATTAAGGCAGACTTAAGCCAGATTAACCCATGATACTTACAGAAATGGAGTAACATTGCAGGGCCAGTCAGAAGTGAACTCATGATGGGTTTGAGTTTTGATACCCTTGTTAAACGTTCTCTGCTCCACCAGAGAACCTGTTCATAATTCTTGGGAAAGCAGGGAAAGTTTAACAAGTGAAGAAAGTTATAACCATGGATAACCCTTCTCAGATGTGGCACACTTTCATTTAGACACCAGTAGCACTTTTAGCTGATTCTTGGGTCTGTTTACTTTGATTGTATTACTATTTTTCTATTCAATTCCTATCTGGAATTTTGGGTTTTTTCCCTTCTACATGGCTAAAAAAACAGTATAGCAAGAAAGTCCCATGAATCACTACTCTTATCATAGTTTTATATGTATTTGAGATCTACATTGAAATGTCACAGATGTATTGCATTTCACAGCAGTTCAACTTGACCATTTAGAATGAACTTTTTTCTATACCCATTTAGGCTGATGACATAAATATCTTTTATAAAAGGGTAAAACTCCAAACTCCAAACATCTGACAGAGTACATGAAAGCAAATGCTACATTTAAATCTAAGTACTATAATACTCTTAATTCAAAATGTTTGGGGCTACTTAGTAAATAGAGACTCTTGTGAATTTATTATGTAGGTAAATCCTAGAGACAAATAGGAAAATCCAAAAATGACTTATAGTTCAGTGTCAATTAAAATGAAAACAACTGTTAGAAGCAAATACAGAAGACTGTCTTTCAGCATACATGGATTTGCAGTTTGTGAGGTTTTCTTTTTATATTTTTAAACACTGAGTAATTTAGTTTGTCACTTGCCCAAAATGAAAACTCACGGGGAACACTGTAATATTTTTCTGAGTGAACACAGGACCCAGATAATTAGGAATAAAGAGGTGAGCTTCAAGAAGAGTCATCTGTATAATTTCACTTGGTAAAAGTGAGGATGTCAGGTAGGAAATCTGTGCAATACCAAACTTGTCACAAACCAAGGCCAGCTAAATAGAACAATTAGAATTAACATTTCACGTGACCTGGAATTCTAAGTCAAGGCACTCTTACCCCTCAAAATTTATTTTAAAAATCCATTGTAATCTTGGCATTTCGTAATGTTCAGATTAATTTCTTGAAAAGTAGCTCTAAAAATAGTCCTAGTTCAAGATCAGATTCCAGTTCTGAAAAAAGCACAATTCTCTTCACCCCCATAAAGGTGATTTTTTAAAAGTGAAATATATATTCTGGCTTTACAGCAGATCAACAGCATAATCCTATCGATACCGATACAGAAGTATGCTTCATAGATTTCATAAGGTTTAGTCCCAAGGAAGAAATGATATTATTTCATTGTAAATTAATTCCAGCCTACAAATGTCTGCATAATCTCTGCAGTACACATTATCACACTGCACCCCAAATATGCTGGTTTTGCTTAATTCCATTCCCCTTCTATTAATGAAGATGATTTCTTGCCTTAATGTCACATCCATGTAAGAAAATTAGATGTGGATTACAAGGGATGAAACAAAGTATGTGCAACCAATTCAGCATAAGATGTAACATGCTTGTCATGCCCCATGAAAACCCTCACAGTTTACCTCCAGTTAAGCCATTTTTAGTTAGAGGGATTAATATTTTATGTACAGTTTCTTAGGGGTCAGTCTAGACAGCCTCTTTGCATTTGAAGCCTTCATTACCCTGACTCTTTAAGAATCCCCTCAGGTCCGAACCTCAGGCAAGGTACTTCTGGTTATTGAAAGAGTTGACCTTGCGACTGAAAGGTCTACAAATAGCACATCCAGTCAGAGCTGTATGAGTTGTATTCAAGTCCAGTTGGATCTGTATTCAAGTACAGCCAGAATTAAATATTGAGACCATTTTAGAGACAGTTGAACACCACATAAGAAAAGGACAATAAGAAGAAATAAAGATTTAAGAGTCTCAATTTGGCTAGAACTGTGTCTATCTCTTAAAGACTTTATCTCTCCTCACTTTGTAGTGAGACTCAGGAGGACAGAAAGTCTAAAATTCTTGCCAGTTAATAAATTCTGGTTTTGCTTCAACTATATAGTCTCCGACCTGTTCCCCGCATAGCCAGTTCACCTTCCAAGTACTTAAGATAGCGTGGGGGCAGAACAACACTCATATGTTATTATTTCCAAGGATATACATGCAATAAGGTTTCTCCAACAGGGCTTCCTACCACAAGTTATAGGTGCGTTTATTACACTTTGACTGTATACACACTTACACATACACAGAAGCAGAGTATATATGTTTTTGATGGTTGCCAACATTGATACTCTCTTCCACATCCTGTAGCAACAAAAGCAGCTTACCAGACTCTCTTCTTGAGATCTCTGCAGGACTCTATGTCCTAATGGAATGGTTTACATTTAGAACACATTTTTGTGAAATGTTTCACTTGTCAGGCTGAGGCAGAGCTTGCAAAAGTTACTCTTGGGGACTATAGCTTCCAGAATTTCTCAGCACACAAAATCATAGAGTTAGAAGAGACCTTGTGAGCCATCCAGTCCAATTCCCTGCCGAGAAGCAGGCAAATCACATTCAAAACACTCCTGACAGATGGCCATCCAGCCTCTGTTTACAAGCTCTCAAGGAAGGAGCTTCCATGACACTCTGAGGCAAAGAGTTCCACTGCTGAACAGATCCTACAGAAGTTTTTCCTAATGTTCAGGTGGAATCTCCTTTCCTGTAATTTGAACTCATTGTTGAGTCCTAGTCTCCATTCCAGGGTAACAGAAATAAGCCTATTCCCTCTTCCTTATGATATCCTTTCATATATTTATACATGGCTATCATGTCTCCTCTCAGCCTTCTCTTCTTCAGATAAAGACATTACAGTCCCAGCTCTTTAAGATGCTCCTTATAGATAATGGTCTCCAGACCTCTGATCATTTTAGTCACTGTCCTCTGGACAAGTTCCATCTTTCAATATCTTTCTTTAACTGTGGTGCCCATAATTCGATACAGTGTTCCAGGTGAGACATAAGGTCCAAGCAGAATAGAGAGGCACCATTACTTCCCTTGAATTAGACACTATATTCCTTTTGATGCAGCCCAAATTCCTATTGACTTTTTTTTAGCTGCTGCATCACATTGTTGGCTTAAGTTCAACTTGTTTTCCACAAACACTCTAAGATCTTTTTCATATGGATTGTTGTTAAGCGAGGAGGCACCCATCCTGTATCTATGCATGCCATTTTTTCTGCCTAAGCGTAGTATCGTACATTTCTCCTTGTTGAAATTCATTTTGTTAATTTTGACCCAACTCTCTAATCTTTTAAGGCTGTTTTGAATTCTGATTTTGTCTTCTGAAATAAGCTATACCTCCTAATTTGTTGTCATCTGCAAACTTGATAAGCATGTCCTCTAAACCTTTATACAATTCATTAGTAAAGATGTTGAACAGAACTGGACCCAGGCTCGAACCCTGCAACATTCCACTAGTTAACTTCTTTTCAGGATGCAAAGGAACCATTGGTGAGCCCCCTTTGCGTTCGGTTGCTTAACCAATTACAAATCTACCTACCTACCATAGACAGACTCTCTCTGCATCCAGCATAGATTATTATATTCTCTTGCCAGGAAAGTTCTGCAGTGGCTCAAAAGGGAATCTAAGATGATTGCATGGGAAAATGTAGCATAGTTCACCTGCAGAACTATCACGCCATGCTTATACCATACAGTATCTTGGCCACTGAGTTTACTTGTGGTTTGCTTGCACAGGAATCATGTTAATTTAAGTACACTACATTATGTTAAGTGCCTCAATTGTTTTCTATGGCTTCTGCAACAGTGCATCATTAGTTTGGAGGTAGTAACATTATTGAAATCTTGTTTATTTAGGACATGTACTTGTTTCTGTGTCCTATCCAACTGTAGACACAGAAACAGGCATAGAGCAGACAGTTAGTGAGATAATATAAAACTTTACAAAATCATGAAGGGGCAGTGCATGTTTTCTTGTTGTTAACTATATTTAAACTGATGTTGACTTATGGACACCATATATAATAATAAAATTTTATTTGTATACCACTCCATCTCTCCGAGGGGACTCAGGGCAGTTTCCAGTATAGGGCAAAGCCCTCAATTACCAACACAAAATCATACAAAATGACCATTATAAAACATAAACATAATACTATTAAAACAATCACAAAACTTTAAAACTTTGCCAGTTCCAATATTATTCAATCAGACAAGATTCAAATTACCAAAGGCCAGAATTTCAAAGTGGGCCTAGTCAGCTATGAGAAGGCTTGGCCAGGGCTAGTGCAACGAAGTAGCATCGGGCTGGGGAAGTGGATAAAATGCAAAACAAGGTCCTACCTGATGGCCAGGGTAGAGCCCGGGGCTAATCATTCTCAAGGGAAGGCTGGAACCACCAAGTTTTCAGGTCCCTGTGGAAGGAGGGTAATGATGAGGCTTGTCTTATCTCTCTGGGGAGGACTTTTCAAAGGCAGGAGGCCACCACCAAGAAGGCCCTCTCACTTAGTCCCACCTATCATGCTTGGGACAGTGGTGGGAGCAATAGGAGGGCCTCCCCAGAAGATCTAAGAGTCCGCACCGGTTCATAGGGAGAAATGCGATTATAGAGAGAGGCGTGGCCCAAACTGTTTAGAGCTTTGTAGGTCATAACCTGCACCTTGAATTGTGCCCGGCAACTTATCGGCAGCCAGTGGAGCTGCTTTAGTAGGGGCGTTGTACATTCCCTATAATTAGTTCCAGTTGGAAGCCTGACTGCCAACCTTTGTACCAGTTGGAATTTCTGGGCCATCTTCAATGGCAGCCCTATGTAGAGTGTGTTGCAATCATCTAATCTGGATGTAACCAAGGCTTGGACCACCATGTCTATGTCTGACTTAATGAGGTATGGTCACAGCTGGCGCACAAGCTTTAGCTGTGCAAAGACACACACACACACCCAAGCTACCACTGACACAAACATCAGCACTGAATTTAGGAGAACCCCCAAGCTGTGGATCTGTGTCCTCAGGGTGACTGTAGCCCCGTGGAGCACAGGTTGACAACCAATACCCTGATTGTCCTCATGACTGACCAGGAGGATCTGTCTTGTCTGGATTAAGTTTTAACTTGTTAGCCCTCATCCAGTCCATCACAGCTGCCAGACACTGGTTTAGAGTCTGGGGCTTCTCTGGAGTTCAGTGGAAAGGAGTGGTAGAGTTGGGTGTCATCTGCGTACAGATGGCACCAGACTCCAAAACTCCAGGTGACTTCACCCAGTGGTTTCACGTAGATGGTAAAAAGCATGGGGGATAGAATGGAACCTTGTGGGACCTCACAGGTCAATAGCCAGGGGTCCAAGCAGGTGAACGAGAATTTTTCACATTGCTCTATCTTCAGCAGCCCTGGCTTTTTAGATCGATCCTATCCATCTGGAATGTAGTCTTTTCCTTTTCCTATTATCTTCCACTTTACCAAGCATTTTCCAATGACTCATCTCTTGTTATGATATGATCAAAGTATAACAGTCTCAGTTAAACCAGCTTGGCTTCTAGGGAGAGTTATGTGCACACCACACACAGAGAGGTTTGGACACACTAATTTCACACCATGTGTGGCTTACCTATCCAGAATTCATTGCCAACTTTGATTGTTTACTCCTAAGAATTCAGTGCTCACAGGTAAGAAACCAAAGGAAGGAAGCCTGCAATTGCATAAAAAGATGAGGCTCAATATATCACAATCCTTTAAGGATGTCACTTGGGTACCAAAGTATCTACCTCCTTTGATTGGAAATGTGTTGGACTATTGAAGTTCATCTTTCTAATAACCATTTGGACTTTACCTTCTCTCTCTCCATCCCCCGTTCTCCCAAGTAAAGTTAAAGCTTGAGCATCCATTAACTTCTACTAATCTTTCTGATACAATCACATAATTCCACCTTTCTCAATTACTATGATTACTTCAAAATGCATTCTGCTTTCCTTGGACCCGAGAAGCTGCAAAGTACAACTTTACTGTGCAGCCTGTAATATAGTATGTGCTAACACAGCCCTAATTTTATTTTCCACATTTGATCCTCCAGTTATACCTAGGTCAGCAAGTACAGACAGCCCCACTTCTCCTTGCCCAACCCCAAATTAAGTCACTCTGGCAAGGAGTGATCGCACATTACACACAGACAAACCTGCCCCCAAAGATTCCACTGCCTGAAATGGTGAACACATTAAAGTACCTCTGTAGCTTCCAAGACCATTTTAGCTAAGTTTGAAAACCTGATTTATTATCTAATTCTGTTTCATCAAGGTATCTTTTCATGTCCTATTAGGATTGTTAATACTTTGTCGAATGTCTCACTGTCAGGCTTTGGCAGAGCTTAGGAAAGTTACTTTTCAGGGCTATAACTTACAAAAAAAATTCAGCAAGCATGGCTCTGGAACATAGGAAAGAGATGGCAGTAATAATTATAGACCTTGATGCATCAACCGCTAAGGCTGTAAAAGAAATAAAGGGAACAGTCCACCAAGTTGGTTCAATTTATTTCTAGTAACCTCCCTGGCTGTGTGTATGGTTTTGGGGGTTTTTTTGGTTTTGGGGGGGGGGTTAACCCAGGCCGCTTCCACACAGGTCAAGGTATGGTATGAATTGACATTAAATATTGTTTCATGCCACATTTTGAGGTCACACTTGGGAGTAAAACCCCACCTCATTGGCAGGATGGAGGTGGCCATACATCCCCACCTATGCTTATGTGGTCTCAGCACAGATCAGTGTTTCTCCCCCCCCCCCCTTCTCTGCTTGAGAAGGTAAGGAGGCTTTTTCTTAAATGTGGAGGGGGGGAGGTGGCAGGGAGGAGACGGAGATATTGACATCCTGTCTCCCCAGACAGCCTGAACCTGGGAGCGCGGGACGGCTGTGGAGACAGAGCACCTGCAAAGATCTGGTTCTTCCAGGAGTGGAGGGCATTGCCAAGGAACACTAGATCTGGATCTTTGTTGGTGCTTTTTATAACCTGGGATAAACTCTCATTAACAGGTTTATCTCAGGTTAATCTGCATTAGCCTGGTTGCATTGTTTGGATGCCCCAAGCGAATGTGATGGCTTGCTATTACATATTAGATGGCATTATAGACGGGGCTTCAGCCAGAGAAATGACAGTAGGGAGAAATAGAAGGGTCATATGAGTGATGGTCTTCTGTGTCAATGGGAGGGATTGCTTTTTAATGTCTTCTACATTTTTGTCAACATTGCCAGGGTACAGGATTTGAATTGTGCACCTGAGAGAACTTTCCTATGCTTTCTAGTGGTGTGAGAGCAATAGTAGCTTATGATAGTCAGCATCATCTTTCTGGACTGCAGAAACAGTAAGAAGTAATGATCGGAATAATGAATAAAATGACTGTTCTTTTCAAAAGCAGCTATTCAAATTATTGACTGAAGCAGATTGTAGCACAATTGAGGTTTAGAGATTATCAAGTTGTTCGTAGTTTGGTGGACTTTTTGAGGCTATGACTGCAGATGGAGCTATTTGATATATCATGTCACTGAGGAGAAAGGCTGCAAGGCAGAAAAGGGGGGAAATCACTGAGAGCTGCTTTTTGATGATCAGTTGCTCAGTCTAGTAGCCTAAACAATTAGAAATTAGAGGCTGGGGAAGTGAGATAATTTTTTAACTTTACATTTTATATGGATAAGCTGGAGTTTACACTATGAAACCAATGGGTGAACCAAAGTTATCTTTAGAAATATATGCTTCCTGAAATTTGAAGAAAGTAAAAAATGAAACTGCATATAACAGCAAAAAAATATCATCCAAAAGGCAGTGAAATAAGAACATTGATTGTAATATATTTGCTTTTTTAACACAACTCAGTAAAAAAGGCATTGAGAAGTAGAAGAAAGCCACATATTTTCAGCTGAAGTTTTAAAGCAAGCATTCTCAAAATCTGGGATGGACCAAATGGAAAAGTGCTCAATTGTGGTCAAATTGAAGGGTAGAAAATGAAAAACTAAGACAATCGATACATTTATGCCTTTTACCACTGGGGATGGATAATAGTTCATCCACATTTAGAGTATTACTGGTTCCCATAGGTTAAAAAAAATACAGTCTCTGCTAGCTGTGTGTCTGTCGACAGCATCAGCAGCTTTGCAGGAGGTTTCACTTTCAATGACAATGTGCCATTGCCCACCAAAAGAAAGGCACTGAACAAATAAGGCTGCTGCTGGAGATCAAATAAGAGATAAAGTCTGAACAATTGTTCCAAAATTTTAGATTGGTAATGGCCATTTCAACTTCTTCCATGTCCCATATGGTTCACCAAATGGTTTGGGCTGATACCATATGGCCCACTGATGGTTTTGACTGATATTGTAAAAATAAATAAATAGATGAATCTAAGAATACAGCATACTAAGCAGGAACTTATAGCATCACTAGGTTTTGTAACTTGGCTTGTCTTTAATTCAATTTCATTAGGATGCTTTTTGCACAACTGTGGTAAAAGCAGCCTCAGGTTTGCTAACATAGGTTCTTAAGTGCTATGTGAAGGTCATAGAATCATAGGATCCCAGAGTTTGAAGAAACTGCTTGGGCCATCCAGTCCAACCCCCTGCCAAGAAGCAGGAAAATCACATTCAACGCACCTCTGACAGATGGCCATCCAGCCTCTGTTGAAAAATCCCCAAGTCCCTGTAGTAATGTGTGAATGACTGTAGAAATGTGTGAAAGGAGAGGTTTGCTATTTGTATGTCCTATTTCACATAACTTATACTGGTCTCAAGCTATGTTCCTGACTGTCATGGCAATTACTGACCCATAAATATGTGTGAAGGTAGGATTGCAGGATATTTGCATTATGAGTAGATATGGTTATAGCACTTTACATTAGGGTGCTTTCTGGTCTTATGAAGAATATTTTGCATTAGGTATTTCTCTTAATCTGAATTTCTTAAACAAAACTTAACCAATCTCAATTGTCTATTGTGTAAGTACCTGTTGTTGTTTATTTGTTCAGTTGCTTCCGACTCTTTGTGACCTCATGGACCAGCCCACATCAGAGCTCCCTGTTGGCCGTCACCACCCCCAGCTCCTTCAGAGTCAAGCCAGTCACTTCAAGGATACCATCCATCCATCTTGCCCTTGGTCGGCCCCTCTTTCTTTTTCCTTCCATTTCCCCCAGCATCATTGTCTTCTTTAAGCTTTCCTGTCTTCTCATGATGTGGCCTAAATACTTCATCTTTGCCTCTAATATCCCTCCCTCCAATGAGCAGTCGGGCTTTATTTCCTGAAGTATGGACTAGTTGGATCTTCTCGCAAGTACCTAACCATTTGGAAAGCCCCATCAGTAGATGAGTCAACTGAAAGTCTCAGAGCCATTTTTTCACAATGATGTTCACACCAAGCTAGGAGTCTGTGGGATTTATTAAGAGAGGACTTTAGTAGGTTCAATCACGTTATTTTATTACCCTAGTATAAGCCAAGCTTCCCCTATGTAAAGTTTTTTTAACACAGAAAAGTTGTTTCATTAAATCTATATTACTTGACAATGATTAGAATGAGAACTGAAATGTAAACAAATGTTGTCTTTGGCACATTTAGAAACTTCCTTAGAATACATGGGAACTGGGTCAAGTGGTAAATGTTTCAATGGGAAAGAGCAACTCTCTTAATGAAATGGATTCCATGTACACTTTTCTTTTCAGTGCACATAAATTGTTTCCTCCAGTTACAGGCAGCTCACTAGAGTAGTTACACTTACCCCAAAGAAAAAATACATAATAAAAAAGGACTAAAGGGGGGTGCAGATTTTCATTGTGTTTGCATATACTAGTGGATATGTAAGTCACATTTCTATCTACTGTGCTTCTTTCTTGACAGCAGGGGATCCTGGAGCATCAGCGTATCCAGCAGTTGGAAACATACCGGGCTCAGATGGCTGCATTTGGCATGACACAATCCAACAAACGTCAGCCTATTGCCAGGACACAGTCTTCCCCAGCTACTTCTGCACTGCCCTATCCAGCAATGGATCAGCCCATGCAATATACCCGCATGACTGGTAGGATTCCCTACAGATTCTGCTTAATAGGCAGAGTAAATGCACAATTCATGTAGGATTAATTGATTTAAATGCCATGAATGCCTCTTTTAGCTAGAGCAATGCATTCATTTTTACTCTCAATTCTACTGGACTTTATGGTGTTACAATAGCTTAGAGTCAACTAGTGCAGCTGATAATATCCACCCAAAAAAATCATACTGTTGACTGGCTCCACCAATCAATCAACAAGTGCATTTGTGGAGCTCTCCAGCCATTTGCCATTTTCCCCCCTGACTTTCTTTTCTCTCCCTCTTTTTGCTATATTTTTGTATTAGTTGAGACAAACCACAAATTGAAACAAAATCCCTACTAAATTGCATGATCAGAGTCTGTAATTATGGGGTCTACAATAAGCCTCCAATAGGAATGCTAATGTATGCAAATGATGTGTTCTTCACCATGACAAATAATAAACCCTTGACCAAAACACAAATGATCAGATCCATTCCTGAGAAGTAGGGATTTCAATATTTATTCATTTCATGCTTCCATGCTGGAGCAAAGCATTTGACATCTTTTCTTTATGGTGGATAAGATTACAAGAGTTTTTGCACATTTGTGATAACAACATTTTGGGACTTTCTCCCCAAGATATTCATTTATACAAAAATAATTATTTTATACGTATAGCAGTGTGTTCACTGAAAAACATGGCCTTGGTCCAGAGAAACATTTTTAAACTAATTCATTTTTTATCGAAAAAGGAGATGCCATTAAAAAAAATTAGAGGTTTATCCTTTTTTTTTCAAGGCAGTGTCTCAATGTGTTGAATCACCTTTCCTGCTTTCGGCAAGAAACCGTGCAAGTATTCTTTGCATCCCTACTGGGAAGTGACATCTTCTATCAGCAAAGAGTGATTGGCGTGAACTTCTGGTCCTTGTAGATGAAAATGCACACATGGTGTTTGAATTAAAGAACATTTTGGATGGACTTTAGGTTTCTTTTGTTTTCTTGAAATGGGGGTGTGAGCCAAAGTCCACTAAACTTCATAAACAACAGTTCCTTATACATGACTACAGTGGCAATGAAATTGATTGACGGAATGCTGACAATCATTTTGTGCAATGCTCATGATGAAGGATGATATTTGAGATGTATTTGGGTTGAATTGAACTGCATATAATGAAATAATTCCCAGATTCCCAAGTCATCTGTGAGCTAACTGAAGTGTGTGCTGTTTAATATTTACTTACTTACTTACTTCATTTATATCCCATTCTTCTCACCCCGCAGGGGACTCAGAGCGGCATACAACATATATTAAGGCAAACATTCAATGTCTCAATTATACAACTATTGAAAACATAACATAAAATCATTAAAACCAATAACATTAAACATAATCAATCTAATACACAATTACCACATTGCACCAATCCTTAGTCATAATTCAGCTGCTTAATTTCCAACTGTGTCATGCAGGGCCGTAGCCAGGATTTTGATTCGGGGAGGGGGGGCTGAGTTTGGTTCAGAGGGGCTGAGACTGGGTGGAAGAGGGTCTACCCTAGCAAACCTTTTGTATTGTTATCCCAATAACCCCATGAATGTGGGATATAATGAGCATGGTGATCAGATCATGATATGAATAAACATAACAGTTTAAATAATGTACCAGTAAGGCCTTCTCGTGGACCAGCCTGAGAATTTGGGGGGGCTGAAGCCCCCTAAGCACCCCCCCCCCCCTGGCTACATGCCTGGTGTCATGACAGGCTGTTAGTTTGCATTTCTGTCACTCTGGGAAAGCCTGTTTGAATATTGATATCAAGTTTTTGAAAACATAAACTTGCACTATTTGCAGCACTGTCAATATTATGAATGACTGAAATTTCAATATAATTCAATATACTGTATTTTTGTTTTTAACAAAGGAATTGATCTTTTGTGTCATTGTTTAATTTTGAGTGTTCTCATGTATTTCTCCCATTAAATATCAGGACTAGAGCTGATGGGAATTGTGGTACAGTAATATCTGGAAGGCTGCTGTTTGTTCTGTTTAGTCAGGATAGTGGGGTTTCAATTTAGATAGACTTGTGGATATGATGTCTGACTTTAAAATGACCTTTAACCTTTCCACAACCTGAGAGCTATAAGTGCTATTGGGTGGCATTTCCCATTATCCCCAGTCTGTATGGCAGATAATCAAAAGTGATGGGAGTTGTCATTCAATAACATCTTGGGACCTCAAAACTAAAGAGCACTTACTACTGTGTAAAAAAATATATAACTGACTTTCTCCGTCCATGGATACAATGGCCTTTGAAGGCAACCATAAGGCTGATGCAGCCCTCAATGAAAATGACTTTGATACCCATGTTCTAAACCAGGGCTGCCCAGCTGGCGGCCCGGGGGGCCATACACGCCCCCCTGCCTGTTGGACACGGCCCCCGCTATGCCCCTAGCCACCATTTTTAATTTTTTTTAAAAAAAAAATCTATTTTTTTAAAAATGGCGGCTGGGGAGGGGGAGGCAGGGCAGGGAAGAGGAAGTGAGCCAGCTCTTCCTCCCTGCACCACCCTCTTCTTCCCTCTCTCGCCGGCGCCGATGCAAACCGGATCACATCGGCGCCGGTGAGAGAGGGAAGAAGAGGGCGGTGCAGGGAGGAGGAAGAGAGCTAGCTCCTCCTCCCTGCACCGCCCCCTCCGTCCCTCTCTCCGCGCCGCCGCTGCGAGATCGCAGCAACGGGCGGGAAAGAGGGGGAGGAGGAGGAGGAGGAGCAGGGAGGGAGAGGAAGGGAGCCAGCTCCTCCTCCTCGTTGCGTTGCCCCCTCCGTCCCTCTCTCCGCCCCGCCGCTGCGATCCGGTTTGCAGCGGCGGGGGAGGGAGGGGAGGAGGAGGAATCCTCCCTTCCTCCTCCTCCTCCTTCCCGGCGCCGCTGGTGTCCCGATCGCCGTGGCGCCGGGGAAGGAGGAGGAATCCTCCCTCCCTCCTTCTCCTTCCCCGGCGCCGCGTATTTGGGACACTGGCGGCGCCGGGAGGGCGGGAGGGAGCGAGGGGGCAGGCCTTCCAGGGAGGCCTGTGGGAGGAGGATTTTAGCCCGGCTCTCGCGTCCCACTGACCAGGTCAGAGGGGCGCGAGAGCCGGCGAAAATCCCGCAAGCCTGGATGGCTCGCGGGGAAGCGGCACCCGGTTCTCGCTTCCCCGCGAGCCATCCAGGCCTGCGGGAGAGTTTTGCCCGGCTCTCGCGTCCCTCTGACCAGAGGGACATGAGAGCCGGGTGAAAAACCCTCCCGCAAGCCTGGATGGCTCGCGGGGAAGTGAGAACCGGGCGCTCGCTTCCCCCGCGAGCCATCCAGGCCTGCGGGCGAGGGGGCGGAGCCGCGGAAGCCTCCTCGCGGCTTCTCCCTCTCCCCCAAAGTGTCACAACAGCTGTTGTGATGCTTTGGGCGAGGGGGCGGAGCCGCGGAAGGCTCCCCGTGGCTCCTCCTTCTCTCCCAAAGCATCACAACAGCCTCAGAAGTGGGTGAAATCCCCGCTTCCAAGGCTATGTGACAGTTTGGGAGAGGGGCGAGAGCCGTGTGGCTGGCGTGGGGGGGGCGTGGCCAGGGGCGTGGCCAGAGGGCGTGGCCACTCACCAGAAGTCCGGCCCTTGGGTCGGCAGAAGTTGGACAGCACTGTTCTAAACCACTGATTCTCAAAGTGGGCGGTACTGCCCTCTGGTGGGCGGTGAGGCAATCCAAGGGGGCGGTGGGAGGCTCAGGGGAATTTGGGGCGTGGTGAACATCTTTAAGGGGGCGGTGAACAATTGGCCATTTAGGAGGGGTTGCGCGGCCCTCTTCTTTGGTCCCGTCCCCTTCACTTTGACTTGCATATTAGATATTTGGATTAGAATGTGCCGCGGCACACCTGCGGCACACCTAAGAGTAGCAAAATTATTTACGAAAATATGGTTGAGCCCCTGGCTCTTTTCCACAACATGAGGAACCTTATTTAGGGGTCATGGCATTAGAAAGGTTGAGAATCACTGCATTAATACATATATCTTTCTGTTTAATTGCTATTAAATTTTTTAAAAATCTAGGGGGCGGTGAGTAAATTTTTTTTTCTGGAAAGGGGGCGGTAGGCCAAAAATGTTTGGGAACCACTGTTCTAAACTATCGAGAACTATGCAAATAAAATAGGAAATGTATTATGCCTAGTTTGTTGATGAGACCATCAAATCAGAGCTTGGAAATGTTATTGTATTGGGCCAAATCTTGTAGACTCCACCAACCAGCATGGAGTTGTAGAGAGGAACTTTTCCAAGCTCTAGATTTAGTTTAGCATCATGTGTACCAATGGAGGAAGAATCATTAGCCCATGTGGCTCATCTGGTTTGTTTGAATCTGCCAATTTAGACTCCAGAGTTCTTCAGCTACTGACTTTCCCAAAATTACATCCCTGCAGATGAACCAAGACCACTGGAAAATGTAGAGTTGTGTTTGTTAATAGCTGCACTGTTGTTGTTGTTTTTTTTGGGGGGGGGGTGTCTGGGAGTTGCAGTTTGAACAAATAAATTCTGTACCTGTAATCAGACCATTTTCTGACAGCAATGGAACACATGACTTGGGTGGCACCTTTGTGAGTGAAGAAGAAACTTGGATCCCCCCCCCCCCCTACTAGTTGCAATGAATATTCTTATAAGTTGTCACCCATTGTGTATTAAGGATAATACACTGATACATCAAAATAAGCATGAACTAAACAATTAAATGAACATTTGTCTAACCTTTTAAAAAGTCTATAGAAAGGGAAGCAGCAAGTTAATATCTTGGCCCTTTCGGTTTCAATGGGGAGTTTTGCCATTGGCTTGAATGAAGACAACATTCCAAGCAGAGTAATTATCTTCCACTAACATTCCACAGCAGCCAGCAATTGAAAACAGTTGTCTCTTCTGCCTGGAGTTTTTCAGAGGTGGGGTAGTATTGGCTGGCTTGAGTTAGGGAATCCACAGGACTATTTTTAGTAGGCAGCTTCGTTGCTATGTTGTGGTACTGTAGCACACGTGCTGTGTGACCCACAGCTGCAGAAGTGAATTATTTGCACATCCTAAATCAATTTAGATATTTGAAGTGAGTGGGAAAGGGGGGGTACATTCAGGTTTCATTTTAAATCCGACATTAAGAGTGAGGATATTTGACCATTTGATAATCTGATTGCTGATGTTAGGGCCCCAGGTCTCAGCATTTGACGTGATTGAAGCTATTTTTAAAATTAATTCCTTGGACAAAGTAACAAAATCTGCAGTCTTGTGCACACTTATTTTGGAATGAATTCAACATTCATTTTGAGCAGAGATTGTAAACCTTCCTCCCTTTTTGCATTACATTTCTCAAAATCTCCATCCAAAATGGCCAGGAGCCATATTGGGATCGTGGGAATTTTGTGTGTGTATGTTGGGGGGGGGGGGGGGCTTGACCACATTCTTATTCTGTATAGTTATATAGTTTAGTACATTTTACTCTTTATATAGGACAAATAAGCCATAGAAACGGTTGGATTGAATTATATTCACATATGTCAATCCATTATGGGAGGGATGGACAATGACAATGGGTTCACGACACATTACATATATTAATACAAGAGTCCTCATTATTGCATGCACTGGAAAAGAAATCTTCTGAGGGAGTTTTGAATTCTGTGAAACTGACTTTTGTTAAGCAGATTGATTGCTCCCACACATCAGCCTGACCATTGTAAAGATCTCAAAGACTCGTGTCATGTTGCCCAGCCCTTTAAAAATGTATCTTATAATTTCATTAACTTTCTATGCAGAGATTCTGAGACTAAAGTTCAAAATTGTGGATGTGACCATGAGTCTGATGGGTAGGAAATGCTCCTTTTCAACATATTGAAATGTCTGAGAAAGCTATTGTTGTTCATTGTTTACGTTTCATATTAGACATTGTCTAGAAGTTTTTTTTCACTGCTATTTTGTATTTTTGGAATAGAATTGGATTTTTTTAAAAATCCAAATAGGACCTGGATCGAATTAAGACAGATAATCACTAATACTTCCCATCTATTTAAATTTCTTTCAGCCATATGCAATAGATGGGCAATTTGAATCAGGGCTATGGCATTTATTTACCTTACATCATATCCCTCAGTGGGCACTCCAGTAGTCGAGTTAGATTATTTAAGTCTTAAGACTCAATACTCTCTCTTATTAGATAGTAACATGCACTATGTTGTTTCAAAATATGGTATAAGTCATCCCACATTTGCAGGCCTTTGTCCTCTTTCTCATAAACAGTAAACTGGTCTTCTACCAAAAATGAATTGTTCTATCTCCAATAGCTGAAACCTAAGACTGTAGGTTTAATAGTCCATAGGAAAGCTATAACTCCTATCCTCACAAGACTTCTGGTCTAGATTCTACTCTGCTTGTGCTTTGAAGAAAATTAAAAGAGACTGTAAGATAATCATGTACTTTAATTGTTGCTTAAAGTTTGGCCCTTGTTCTATTTGATGTACAACTGGAATAACTAAATCTGATTACAACTGGCTGAATATACTCTGTACTAGTAGCAAATGTCATCCTTCCATCCATTTACATCAGTGGTTCTCAACCTTCCAAATGCCATGATCCCTTAATACAGTTCCTCATGTTGTGGTGACTCCCAACCATTAAATTGTTTTCATTGCTACTCATAAAAGTAATTTTGCTACTGTTATTAATCGTAATGTAAATATCTGGTATGCAGGATGTATTTTCATTCACTGGACCAAATTTGGCACAAATACCCAATATGCCCAAATTTAAATACTGGTAGGGTTGGGAAGCAATCGATTTTGTCATTTGGGATTTATAGTTCACCTACAATCAAAGAGCATTCTGAACTCCACCAACGATGGAATTGAACCACACTTGGCATACAGAATTCCCATGACCAACAGAAAATATTGGAATGGTCTGGTGGGCATTGACCTTGAGTTTTGGAGTTGTCATTCACCTACAGCCAGAGAGCATTGTGGACTCAAACAGTGAGGGATCTGGACCAAACTTGGCATGAATACCCAATATACCCAAATGTGAACACTGGTGGAGTTTGGGGAGAACAGACCTTGATATTTGGGAGTTGTAGTTGTTGGGATTCATAATTCACCTACAATCAAAAATCATTCTGCACCCAACCAATGATAGAATTAGGTCAAATTTCCCACAAAGAACCCCCCATGACCAACAGAAAATACTGTATATTCTGATGTTCTTTGGTGACCCCTCTGACACCCTCTCACAACAACACCCCCCCCCCCAGTGTCCCGATCCCCCAGGTTGAGAAACACTGGTCTACATCAAGCTGTGAAATAGTCCAGGAAAGAGAGAGAGAGTTTCTCAAGCAAATCTCCTCTTTTCTAACAGTAAAAAATACAACAACAACAACAACAACAACAACATTGTTACATCTACATCAGCTGGCTTTGAGGTGGTGTAATGGTAACATCGACCCCAATTATTATGCAGCATTTATTATAGTGTAGGTATCATTTCTTATTATGTATGTTTGTTTTTGTATTGAAGGTATTGCGTATGATGCCCTCATGTTGAAACACCAGTGTATGTGTGGCGGTTACAGCAACCACCCAGAGCATGCTGGAAGAATACAGAGCATCTGGTCAAGGCTGCAAGAAAGTGGGTTGATAAACAAGTGTGAGGTAATCACAGTCATTGTCATAGAAATGCAACTCTGTTAAGAATCACAATATTTAGCTTGATAGCTTTTCTGTAAGTATCAAGCAGGTAATAATGGGAATATACTTTGTATTTCCTAACTGGAAAGAAAATAGACTGGAGACTCTGTACACGTAACACTCACAAGATGAAGTCACCTTTCTTGTGTCACTGTCCATGATATGTGATTCCCCTGCACAAATGGAATAATTAAATTAGGGGATTTCAAGTCACATTCAAACTATTTCATGGGATACTGTGAAAGAAGCCGCTATTCTACTGAAGTAATGAGGTAACAAATAAAAACGAGGAACCACTAGTCCTTTAAAAACTCGCAAATCTTCATGTATTTCTACAGTACCTCCCAGTGAAATATGGGTATTATGATTTCACTGTGTTCTTAACACAGTGGCTAGGATCTAGCAAATTATTTTTGCTGACTGCAAAAAGTTACTCTTGGGACTACTCTTGTTGCTGCCTGCAAAAAGAAATAAAAGCAAAATATTGGGTTGGAGCCAGCTTAAGTTGTATTCAGAGTATCCCCACTGAAAATAGAAAGTTTGTAAATTGGTCATGAAAACTTAATTCCCATTGTGGAGATGGGTCTATTGTAAATACAGTTGCCCATATAGATTGCTGGTGTTAGGAGCACAAGACACCTGTGAAAGTGAAAAACCACAACATTAAAAATATACTGTATTTTTTTTTAACCTGAGAGAACATCGCTCTAGGAATTTCTAAGTCTTTTAGCATGTCTCTGTGGATAACTTCTGCTGGAAACTAATAATAGAATCACATTGAAGAATTGAGAGATTCCTCGAGAGGTGGTCTCTCTAGAAATCTCTAGATCCTCCAGCATGACTATAGGAAATTAAGCATGCAGTCATACTGGAGAACCTAGAGATACTTAACGTGAACATTTATAATCAAATCTGTGAATAATCAGTTCCACAGAAGTCAAAACCACAAATGTGGAGGGATGTCCAAGTTGGTGTTCATTCCATTGTGTCTTAGAACAGTGGTTCTCAACCTTCCTAATGCCATGACCCCTTAACACAGTTCCTCATGTTGTGGTGACCCCCAACCATAAAATTACTTTTGTTGCTACTTCATAATTGTAATTTTGGTACTGTTATGAATCATAATGAAAATATCTGATATTCAGGATGTATTTTCATTCACTGGCCCAAATTGGTCCAAATTCACATACGCCAAATTTGAATACTGGTGGGGTTGGGAAGCAATTGATTTTGTCATTTGAGAGGTGTAGTTGCTGGGATTTATACAAATAGCATTCTGGACTCCACCAACAATGGAATTGAACCACACTTGGCACACAGAATTCCCATAACCAACAGAAAATACTGGAAGGGTTTGGTGGGCATTGACCTCGAGTTTTGGAGTTGTAGTTCAGCTACAGCCAGAGAGCACTGTGGACTCAAGCAATGGTGATCTGGACTAAACTTGGAATGGATACTCAATATGCCCAAATGTGAACACAAATGGAGTTTGGGGGAAATAGACCTTGACATTCAGGAGTTGTAGTTGCTGAGATTTCTAGTTCATCTACAATAAAAGAGCATTCTGAACCCCACCAATGATAGATTTGAGCCAAACTTCCCACACAGAACCCCCATGACCAACGGAAAATTTCTGATGGCCTTTGGTGATGCCTCAGACACCCCCTCACAACTCCCCCAGGGGTCCCAATCCCCAGGCTGAGAAACACTGTCTTAGAGAGATGGGCCAAAGCTAACAAAATTAAGTTCAACAGGGACAAATGCAAAATATTCCACTTAGACAGAAAAACTGAAACACAAAGATACAGAATGGGGAATTCCTGGCTCGACAGCAGTACATGTGAGAAAGATCTTGGAGTCCTCATGGAGAACAAGTTAAACATGATCCAACAATGTCATGCAGTGACTAAAAATGCCTATGGGATTTTGGCCTGCATAAATAGCAGTATAGATCCAGGGAAGTCATGCTACTCCTCTATTCTGCCATGGTCAAACCACAAGTGGAATGGTTCAATTCTGGGCACCACAATCGAAGAGAAATGTTGACAAGCTGGAATGTGTCCAGAGGAGAGGTACTAAAATGATCAAGGGTCTGGAGAACAAGTCCCATGAGGAGCAGTTTAAAAAGCTGGGTCTGTTTATCCTGCAGAAGAGAAGGCTGAGAGGATACATGATGGCCGTGTATAAATATGTGAGGGGAAGTCATAGGAAGGAGGAAGAAAGCTTGTTTTTTGCCACTCTGGAGACTAGGACATGGAATAATCTCTTCAAACTACAGGAAAGGAAATTCTACTTGAACATTAGGAAGAACTTTATATCTGTGAGAGCTATTCAACAGTGGTACTCTGTCTCAGAGTGTGGTGGGGGCTCCTTCTTTGGAGGGTATTAAACAGAGGCTGGGTGGCCATCTGTCGGGGGTGCTTTGAACGTGATTTTCCTGCATCTTGGCAGAATGGGGTTGGACTGGATGGCCCAAGAGGTCTCTTCCAAGTCTATGATTCTATAAGTGAGGCATTGCCTTGTATTTTCTAAAATTAGATTAATTTTAACTTCTGGTTTGGATAAAAATAAACCGCTGCAGTTCATTGTGAGCTTCTACAGACTAAAACAGGTTAGATAGACTACTTTTAATAAAATCCACAATGAGGTGTGTAATCATTAGGCAGAGAAGATGGTGCAGACAGCATTGCTAGTTAGAATTCATTCAAGAATCTAATAAGAATATTACCTCATCACAGTATAAATGCCATGAATCAAATATAGCCAAAGCTTGAAAAGATTAAATTTTAGACTACAACTCTAAAAGTCCCCAGGCCAGCCCATGGGCATTCTTGCTAAAGGATTCTGATTTTATATTTAAGCTGTAATTTTAAAAAGTAACTTTTCAAAACTCACGTGTTTTTATTTTCTTTTAGGCCAATCATCATGCTGTCATAGTGTTCATACATATGTGTTCCCACAAGAACTGTGTGGTCTGTGAAAGAGTAAAATGATAGGTATTGGATTAGGAAGTCAGGATTTATGTTTCCACATTCTTTATGTACAATCAGAAAAGTTATTTATTATAAGTGTTAAAGTTTTAATGCCTATGCTGTGTTCCTATTCAACTTTTCCAGAGCCAAGGGAATGCTCCATGTTCTTTCAAGTACTGGAGCAACAAGCAAGATGGGCAATTTGTGGTATTCTAGATTTGTCAGGCTGCAACTCAAACCGCCACAGTATTGCTGGTGGGAGTTACAATGGGAGAATGGTGTGTACACAAGAAGGACAAAAGTGTGTACCCTGACCCAGAAATTCACAATACATTTATCCACAGCATGGGAATCTTTTAGGTGCTATTCTTGGAATGTCTGAGGTCTAATACATAGGACTAAAATACAGGCATTAGGAAGTCCTCATGAGAATGGAACAATGATAACACACATTTAGTGACTCCTTAGTTTTACTGTTTCTTGAAATAAACCTGCATCTTCTATATCCACGATTAATCCATGGAGAAAACATCAGCAAACCCATGAGCCACTGTTATTCCCTTCTGTTGGATGATTCTAATTTTTTTCCAATTTCCTATATTAGAATAAATAAATTATGTTATTTATTTATATATTAATCTCCTATATTGGAGCCCCCATTGGCACAGTGGGTTAGACCACTGAGCTGATAAACATGTTGACCGAATTCAGGGAGTGGCGTGAGCTTCCGCTGTCAGCCCCAGCTTCTGTCAACCTAGAAGTTTGAAAACATGCAAATGCAAGTAGACCAATAAGTACTGCTCTGGCGGGAAGGCAATGGCACTCCTTGCAGTCATACCAGCCACATGACCTTGGAGGTGTCTCTACAGACAATGCTGGCTCTTTTGCTTAGAAATGGAGATGAGCACCAACCCCCAGAGTCGGACTCAACTGGACTTAATGCCAGGCGAAAACCTTTACCTTTAAAAAAATCTCCTATATTGATCTGATATTCCCAACTTCTGACCTCTGAGAAAGTTGCTTCTCGTGACTTGAGGACAGGTATGTCCCTGAGGGAGCATGTGCATTCAGAAGCAGAATTACATATGGAGCAATGCACACATGTGCCTCTTCCATGCTATAGGCATTGCCAGCCATCCCTAAGGATTCGTCTATTAGGACATCATGGTTATGTTGTTATTCTTGTGGTTTATTTCTTCTGGAGCAAATCATTGGTAATTAGCCCTTTCAAGCCTTCCAGTACAAGTCTCTCTTTTGAACATTAAAAAAATAATTGGAGAAGGGTTACAAGCCCTGAGCATAATCATCAGGAAGTAAGTCCCATTGAACTCAGTGGGGCTTAGTTCTGGGTAAACATATTCAGGGCTGGCCTACAAATCATTCCAAAGGTCTTTTGACAAACAGACAATCTGTTGTTTTTATCTCCTCAAGTAGAGTCAAGTTTATAGCACTTCAGAGTGTCTGGGTTAATAGACAAAAGTGCTACAATGACTAATAATTACCCCAGCCTCTTAAATATTTCAATTAGCTTTTACTCAGTGCAAATGAAGGGGTCTCCTACAGTACCAACCACCTGGGGTTTCCTCATTGATTTGCTATGCGGTCATCTGAAACACATTCCAGGAAAAACATTTATATTATACCACATCCCTTTTCCCTTCCTTCAAGAAAATACATATAACATTTAGGAGAATGAAAGTATGTTATCAATCACCTGGCCTATGAAGATCCGTGTTTTTTAAAGTAGCCCCAGAAGAACCATTACGAAGTTTATTGTCTCAACTCAGTAACAGCATGTTCTTGATTTTATGCAACTATGTTCCAGGCATCGTTTCTCTGGTACACATTCTCTTGTGAATGGGGAAAGGTGAATAAATTAGGGATTTAAAATTCCATCTCATGGAAGTGGTTTTTTTTGTCTGTTAAGCTAAAAAACAATAATTTGTCAGAGGTTCCACCAAGGTGGGAGGTGATATAACATTTTAGCACCCTTGAACAAAGCAGAGGAATGAGGGAAAAGCCAACAGCTTTCTTTATTCTGGACTCAATGCACAGGGTCCTGGACTCAATGCACAAGGCTGTTGCCACCAACTTTCTTCAGGAACTCTCCAAATTCTAGCCCCTCGGTTGCAAAGGATTGATATACAGCAGGGGTCCTCAATCTAAGGCCCTCCGAGGTCATTTACCCAGCCCTCACTCAGGGTCAATCTAAATCTGAAATGACTTGAAAGCACACAACAACAACAACAACAACAGCAGCAGCAGCAGCAGCAGCACAGCAGCAACAGCAGCAGAAGCAGCAGAAGCCCTATCTCATGAGTCAAAAGCAGGCCCACATTTCCCATTGAAATACTAATAAGTTTATATTGGTTAAATTGTTCTTCATTTTAATTATTGTATTGTTTTAAGTGTATATGTAGTGTGCATAGGAATTCATTCATGTTTTTGTTTTGTTTTTTGGAAATTATAATCCGGCCCTCCAACAGTTTGAGGGACTGTGACCTGACCCTCTGTTTAAAAAGTTTGAGGACCCCTGATATGCAGTTATAAGATCTGACATTTCACTTTGAACAGCATTTGGATGTGAACTGGGTTTGAATTTTTTCTCAGGCAAAGTATCACAGAATATATAGCGGAAGCCTAAAGAATTTTAATAAGATTAGCAAAATTTCTCAGGGGGAAATATCACCCATCACTAAAATAAATAATTGATTCCTGCATAAAGGTGTTTCAACATAAGTTATAAGTCTTTTGGATAGTGGAAATTGTATTTTCCATTCTTGGGTACGTTCCAGTTTAAAATTGTGAAAAGAAAATAAAGGCTTCCATTACTTCCTTTGGAGACCATTTTGAGACTTAGTCCAAGTGTTAGGAAATATATTTGAATTATTTAAGTGGGGGAACACAAATTCAATTCATTAGGTCAAGCTGACAGTCTGTTGACAGTCACCGAAATGGTCTCGTTCCCCAAAGGTTTGTTTGCCTTTGAAAACAAAAAAATGTTAGCGTTGGAATACTAGAGTGGACTATAAATCTTTGTGAAAGTTGTTTCCTTCTGGCTCACACAACATCAATTACACTACAGAACCTGTTACCAGAACCTTATATAAAACAGTCTTGATTTTTAGTAGTGGGGAAAAAACAAACCTAATTGGCCAAGATGGCAGATAGGTGATACTAGTGAAGCTGAAGCTGTAGGATCCAAATCATTCCTGTCCTGAAAACTGGGCCAAAGAGTGGCTCATAGTCCACTTGTAACCCATGGTGATTTAATCTGCAGCCCCTCAAGCTCCCTTATGACTCCCAACCTCATAGCTGTTACATTGGGTCCCCTGGTGGCAGAATGGGTTCAAATTCAGGGAGAGCAGGTTGAGCTCCCTTTCAGCTCCAGCTCCCCATGCAGGGACATGAGAGAAGCCTCCCACAAGGATGGTAAAACATCAAACATCCGGGCGTCCCCTGGGCAACGTCCTTGCAGACAGCCAATTCTCTCACACCAGAAGTGACTTCCAGTTTCTCAAGTTGCTTCTGACACAGAAAAAAGCTCTTACATTGTAAACATACTGTAATGCTATTTGAAGGAAAGTTTTCACCCCAAAATAAATTCAAAAATGGTCACAAATACAACAGTTTGCTTCTGATACCTTTATAATTTCTTCTGAGGTGGTAGTTTAGTAAACTTCTATTACCATCAAGCTATTGCTAGTATCCTTTCTACATTTCCTTCCTTAGCACTTTAAATCCACTCACACTGGCTTTCCTCAAGGGAACAGTGGACAATTATTCTTCAGTACACAAACTTTTCTAAACTTGAGAGATAAATAAACATATACACTGAAACTTATAGGCCATCCATTGCGGCCTTAATGCTGATGGTGGTTCTTTCCTATCTCATAACTTAGAGTGGCTCTCCTCTCACACTAAATTTCAGTAGACTATTCTTCTAAGGCAGCAGTTCTCAACCTGGGGGTCGTGACCCCCAGAGGTTCAAAACAGAGTGGCTCTCCTCTCAATATTTCAGTAGACTATTCTTCTAAGGCAGCAGTTTATTCTCAGATATTTCTTCAGATATGGCTCTCACATTCATAATTGCTCACCACTGGCCATGCTGACTGTGGCTGGTGGCAGATGTAGTGCAATAATATTCAGAGAATGCCATGTGTTCTAATCATGGTATGCTTCAAATAAAATGTCAACTCACCAAGTTGGAGGTGAATGGGAGGCATTTATTGTTTGGTATGTAAAGTGCTGTGCTAATTTAACTTGTTTGCTTTGTTGTGAGATCAATGTATTGAGTAAAAATTCCCCATGCTTTTACTCCCTTGCATAGTATTAAATAAACTGAGTGTCACATTCCTGTATGATGCAATTATTACTATCAATGATTAATCCGATTAAATGTTATTTTGTATTTGCTTTCTTTCCCCCTCCCTGTCAATTATCAGTAGAATAGTATAAACCTCTGCTGCTTTCTTTCAGCGGATCCGAGGTCGAAAAGCCAGTTTGGAAGAAATACAGCTGGTCCATTCTGAACATCATTCATTGCTGTATGGCACCATTTCCCTAAACAGACAGAAGCTGGACCCCAGGAAAATCCTAGGTCTGTAAAGGGTTCTATTCTACTGAGAACAGCACATTCCAGCACTGCCATTAGTCATAGCTGGTGTCAGTTTAAAATACTTGGCAAGCAGTATAAAAAACAAAAACGAGTATCACTTTTTCCAAATGCAATGCATTGTGGAAATAAAATGTTTTAGCAGAGGCCAACATAGAATAGGAAAAGGTCCAGCAAGTAAAGTTTGCTCTCTCTCTCTCTCTCTCTCTCTCTCTCTCTCTCTCTCTCTCTCTCTCTCTCTCTGATGATCATGTATAAATATTAAGAGTTTTTGGTATTCATATCTACATTGCAATGAATTCTCTAGTGAAAGGATGAACAAACACCCATAGTAAAGGTAAAGGTTTTTCCCTAACATTAAGTCTAGTCGTATCCAACTCTGAGGTTGGTGCTTATCTCCATTTCTAAGCTGAAGAGCTGCTGTTGTCTGTAGACACCTCCAGGGACATGTGGCCGGCATGACTGTATGGAGCGCTGTTACCTTCCTGCCGGAGCGGTATATACTGATTTAGTCACATTTGCATGTTTTTGAACTGCTAGGTTGGCAGAAGTTGGGACTAACAGCAGGAGCTGTTAGTCCCAGCTTCTGCCAACCTAGCAGTTCAAAAACTATGCATGTTTCAGCAGATCAACCCTACCATATAGCAGTATGAAGACACCTGTTTCAGGCGGCAGTGCTCAGATGGAAGTGGTTGGGGAAGATAAATGAATTAAAGAAGTGCTATCCGAAGATTTCAACACCATTTCTAATGTGCTATTGACACCAAGCACAGGATTTTGCAGTAGGTATGGCATTGTGCATGGCTCTAGATGTTGCTGGATTGCACTGCCCATCATTCATCACCATTGGTTGTGTTAGAGCTGAGGGGGTCCTGAAGCCCAACATCTGTTAGAAGGATATGTGAGTCCATCTCTGAATTGTAGCTACTGAATATGTAAACTTAACACAATACGATCAACAGTTTTCATTACTGTGCGAACACATTTGCCATGATTGTCCCAACTTTTTGCCAGCCATCAGCTGTGTCCAGAAACAATTTAATAAATAGATTTCCTAGTTGCCTACATTATATAGCTAGATATACACAAAGTTACACCAATGTAACAGGTTATGTAGTATGCCAGCAATTAATAATAGCAAAGGATATCTAAAAGTTTTTGGAAAGCAAAGATAATACAGGAACCAGAAACAATTGCCTTTAACTTAAGAAAAGTGTATCTTTAGTTCATTGCAATGGGCTATATACCATTCCAAAAAATTGAAGTTATCATACTTCCAAAACTACACCATAACAATTCCTTTAATAAGGACAATTCAGGGTTATTGTCTGTTTTGGGTTTCTGTCCCCTCTATTCCTGATAATGGCAAAGCAATAACTGCTAAAGTTGCGCATCAAGCCATCTCAGTGGGTAATGCTTCATTTTAAGTAGATCTGACATATAAGGAATGCACACTGTATGTGTGAATATATTACAGCTCCAGGGCATCCTTTTCATGCTCTTTACCAGAATCACTACTGGCCTGATGGTGATGATAATAGAAACCACTAAAGACCTTCAGACCTTTCCTGCTTCTGATTAACTTGTACATAATGCAATGTGTGTGCATTGACAAACACTGGCACAAGAGCACCATGCTATAAGCTTGGAGCAAACTATAATATTGTGCATTATAGATTCAGCCACAGTACTAAGTAGATAACGATAGCCTATTTTAAAAGATTGGGGTTTCTTGACACAAGACAGAAGAACCAAGATTGTACTCATAATTTTGCCAGTTTCCAAATATTATTCACTCTGCCAAAAGACTGTGCAGATCTATCTTGTTTGCATCATTCCTTCACTGAACAATTTTCTCCCTTCCCCTGGTGGCACAGCAGATTAAACCACTGAGCTGCTGAATTTGCTGACCAAAAGGTTGGCAGTTAGAATCCAATGAGTGGATGATCTTGAAGGTGTCTACGGAAAATGGCGGCTCTTCGAGATAAGCACCACCGCCCAGAGTCGGACATGACTAGACTTAATGTCAGGGGAAACCTTTACTTGTAGAGCAGAGTAGAGGCCAATCCTACAGGATCTGTGGAGCTTGCACCTTATCCTATCATAGCGATGAGTTGTTCAACTCATTGGCAGATAGTTATTTGGGCTCAGTAAGATTTTAATTTACTCCAGGGTTATGACACACTGTGACCTTGAATATGTAGGTTGACCTAGAACAGGATGGGCAAAATGTGGGCTTTCAGATGTGATTTAACAACTCCCATCATTTCTCACTGCTGCCTATATTGGCTAGCGCTATTAGGAGTTGCATCCCTATGACATTTGGAAGACTGCTCTTTCCCCTATGCTGAGAAGTCTTTACTTGCTTTATCTTATCTTGCTGTGAGGACAAATATCCCCCTTTTGTTTTGCTTCCAGGCACTTTATATCATTTGTCTTCAAATCATCTTTTATGACTTCAACACATGAAGGCCAAGAAGCGTTTTCTCCCCACTTCTCAAGGCTGCTGGCATCCGGCAGGCATGGAGTCCTCTGGAGACCATCAGATAATGCAGGGTTAATTCTGGTGGGAGTCTGTTGGGCTCCATGCCGGCAGTGTGCTAGCAAAGCAGAGACACAGAGCCCTGAGGAATCAGGTGTACACCTGACTTCTCATAGAAGAAGCCAGGGAGGATGGGGGAAGAAGCCGGGAACAGTGGTAAAACGTCATGGGAAAGGATCCCATGACAAACCTTGGTAAAGGGACGCAGGAGTACATTGCCACATGGTTCCCCCCATTATTTCCCACTGTCCCCCAGCTTCTCAACCCCCATGTGATAAGGTCCTTAGCCGTTTCAGGGTCCCTGAAAGCCATTTTCCTCCTTTCTTTGCCTTCACATAATAAATTTGTGTTAACATCTGTATCACAGCAGTTGGGTTATTGACAGCTTTTGTTTCTGCTCAAGTATTAAATAAACCAGACGTTGCCAGTCCTTACTGGGTTTCTAGACTTTGGGGATTTCAAGTCTCAAGTGCAAATCTTACTGTATTTTGAAGTATGTGTGAATCATTGTATATTATCAGTGGTTATGTTAGTGTATTTTATTAAAAATTAAACCTGCTTGTTGAAATGTTATCCTTATGGAACAACAGATATGCCAAATTAAATGTTGATGACCAAGGCAGTAAGTAAATACCAAATTTCATAATCTTTTAGGTTCCATTCTTAAACCCTTGCAAAAACAAGAAGACCTATGTCTACAATTTTGCTTAAATTATCCTGCACGGTAAAGTTTAACAAGTTCAGCATTTTGAATCTTTTATATTGATGAAAATGATTTAAGTGGTGAATTGTATGTTGACAAATGGTTGAAATGCTTAAAGTACTTAAATAGCAGACCTTTGTCTTGTGTACTATTTTTTCTCCCTTCTTTTAAATGTAGGAAGTGTGCCTCAAAAACTCTTTTCATTGCTGCCCTGTGGAGGCCTTGGGGTAAGTGGAATTTGTTTCCATGCAATAGGATGGTGTAGAGATTTCATACTATGATCTACTTATAAATGTAGGATAGAAATGTTAAATATCATTAGAAGCTGCAAGATGAAGTTGATGTTTTCACTTATCCTTTTAATTGTGATATATTTAAATGTGTACACCACGTATTTTAAACCTCATCAGGCAGATATTGTAATTGGTTGAAAAATGCTATCATGATAGAGACAATGTTGTTACACACCCTTGGTTTTGTAAATGGAAGTCATATATTAAACCACACATGTGCTCTATGGCCTGACTCAGTACCAACAAGAATGAAATAATTGAAGCAACTGGATTTACCTCTTTCTTAATTCACCATTCAACAATTGATTCAAAGGTTTTGTTGTAGATGGGACTACCAATGGTTTTCATACCTGTATACTGCTAAGTAATTGTTCCAAAAAAAAATTCTTGCTCAATGTGCATAAAACCTTTTCAAGCATATATGGGAGAAATCAAAACTGGAAAGGAAAAATATACAGATATATTTTATAAACTTAAAGATTGGGTAAAATTAGAAGATACATGGAAAATAAAAAAATACACATGAAACGTAAAGATTAAGAAGGCATTTGGAAGATAGGAGAGAAGGGGGGTGTTGGTTGCTCCAATAGTGGGCAGCAATACACTCATTTATTGATGACATGTGAAAATTAAAATAAGAGGGTAGTCATAACTCTTGCTGAGTATCTCCAATAGATGTCAGATGAGTCCTATCTACATCAGGAAATTATAGCACTATACTCCTATCAAACAGCAGTTGTATGATCATTGATAACAGAAACATACCAGAATGAATAACCTTGCTACTGCACCACTCACTCTGCATTTGCACAACTGCACCAATCGTTGATCCATGGTTCTGTTGCTCTGCTTCTGCTTAACTTTTTAAACTCCACCCTCATGTAGTTTTGCTTCTCTGTAATATTTTTTAAAAGTAATTTCACAATTACAGCTAAGTTTATTTTTTAAAATCAAAAATAAAATTCAAATGAAAGAATAACTGTCTCAGGAATAGTGAAGGGGAGTGGAGGAGAATAGAAGAATGGGAGAAATGAAGGATCCTACTTCTTGATGTCACTTCAGTTTTGGCATGCTGACATAAAAGCTGAATGCTCTCATTGCACCAGATGCATGTGGCTATTAATGAAGTTTTCCTTCAATAACAAGGTAGATAGGCAATGGTGTCACACAGTAATGACCATCACCAAAGGTCATGGTCCTGCTTCAATGCTGGTTTTCTTCCTTCATGCAAGCCTTTAAAGAGTTCCCTAGCTTTAGTTCTTTCAGCTAATATAAATTAATAAGAACAGGATTTATGCTTAAAAGCATCACTTTCTAGTAGGCATGAGAAAAAAGTTATGAAAATGAAATGATTCGGAAGAAATTCGTAAGAAATGCTACTTTTGAGTATTTCCGCATCTGGAACGCCAACCAGGAAGTGGACTTTCTTTATAGAACTTTGGGGGGTATTATGGCAAGGCAAGCCCTAAACTCGCTCCTTCTTTCGGCTGGAAGCCTGGAAATGTAAATGTTTAACAGAGAAAGGAGGGCACTTTGGATGAAGTGCCCTCCTTTGTGGATTTACTTCTGAGTAAACCTCTCTGTTTACATTTTTCCAGGCTTCCCTGCCTCTCCTGCCTGCCAGGATCTAAAGCATCAAAGAGTATTGGGGTGAGAAACAAACCTAATGTTTAATAGAATGAATGCTACTGTAAGTGCCTAATATTATAAGTTATCCAACTGGTCATACCTACATTCCATGCACATGCAATAATACAGCAGTAATAACAATAACAAGAGGTAAAATTCAAACCGAAGTATTCTGACTGGTCCCTCCTCATGCGGTGCAAACGGGCTCTTCTCTATGAGCCCAGGAAAAGCCAGCGTTTGCTGCTTGGGTGCACACACATACATATTCTTGGGGGATTTGCTGCAGAATCCAGGGCTCATGGAGAAGATTCTGCAGCAAATCCCCCCCAAAGAATATGTATGTGTGTGCACCCAAGCAGCAAACGCTGACTTTTCCCGGGCTCACAGAGAAGAGCCCGTTTGCACCGCATGAGGAGGGACCAGTCAGAATACTTCAGTTTGAATTTTCCCTCTTCTTATACCCATTGTTATTACTGCTGTATTATTGCATGTGCATGGAATGTAGGTATGACCAGTTGGATTACTTATAATATTAGGCACTTACAGTAGCATTCATTCTATTATACATTAGGTTGGTTTCTCACAGGATCTAAAGCCTTGAAGAGGCTTCATGAGGGGCCAACTTCAGCCCTCCAGGTGTTTTGGACTTCAACTCCCACCATTCCTCACAGCCTCAGGCCTCTTCCTTTTCCTCTCAGCCTGGGCAAACTTGGGCCCTCGCTCCCTCAGGATCGGGGTGAGAGAGAGGCAGCGAGGAGCGAGGGGGCTCCTCCTTTTTTGCTGCTTCCAAGAATAGAATACCCCCTCCCTCCCTCCTTTGCTCCCTCCTTCCTATTTGGAGAGTCCCATCTAGAATTCAGTGTGATTTATTCAAGTTTTGGTCTACAACTCCCAGAAATCCCAGCCAATTTACCAGCTGTTAGGATTTCTGGGAGTTGTAGACCAAAACCATCTGGAATGCGCATGCGCTGGCATACGAACTACTAACGAATTTCGTTAGTAATTAAGTTACATTTTAGAAATTTTTGGAAAATTTTTTGTAAGTCTTTCTATTACTAATAAAAAAATCCCCCCCCCCCCCCCATTAGATTTTCGATTTGCTATTTTTGGGTTCTAAACCATGCCTACTTTCTAGCTTCAAAGCAACTGTCACTTTTGAGTTGTCATTTATAACTTGGAAGTGAACCTACCCCTATTTCTCTGATTCACTTAGATAAATTGATAACAGGCTGTGTGTTTTGTGGTTCAGAGAAGGAAACACCAATCACAGCATTATTGGCAATCAATATGATTTTTGACATGCTGTAAAAAGCATAAAAGGTCCAAAAGCATTTGTTTACATGAGGAATGGGCTCTCAAGCTGTGAAGGAGCTAAGTTTGAGTTTCCCTGCTACCCCAGGGACCTTCCTGCAGTCAAAAGAGAATTCCACATTTATCTTATCTAGTGGGGCACTCGCTCCATGCTAAGATGTAGAAATAGAGAAGGAAAAAAAACAAGAAGAAGCCAAAAAGTGAGAGGACTGAGTCTTTCAGAACCCCTCGGATTCTAGGAGTTGTCTTCCCAAAGGGTGTGTGTGTGTTTTCCAAGCTTTTCTAAGCATTCTGAACTTTTCTAAGCACTCCTATTAGAGTCCTAAGCAATGCTAATGAAAAGCTGAAATAGCACCTTGCAGGGAATCTATAAATGTGCCACAGAAGTTAGGATCTGTGTGAAACAAACTCTGCAACCTTTTAACTGGTTTTTCCATTTTTGACAGATCAGAATGATTTGATATTTACTATGAAATTGCCAATATGATGTGGTCATTAATAGAAGATGATTCCCAAATTCATTGAGGAAAATGCTGGGCAATATTTTTTATTATTTGAAACAGAAGTATTATTATTATGTTTATGTTTATTATGTTTATTTATACCCCGCTTTATCTCTCCTGAAGAAGACTCAAAGCAGCCAATACATCAGTGATATATCATAAACCAAAAAGCTGTGGCTACTTTGCATAGTTGAATTGTGTGTAATTACTAGGCATGGTTGATTTAAAAATGGTTCAAAACTCATTTCGGATGTAGGGGGTGCTTGTGGTTTGATTCTAAAGTCACTTCTGATTTTCTTTAAAAAATCAAAACTTTCTGAAACTTCTGAATCACTTTGTTAATGGCAGACATGCATGTGCAGTAGGAAAAAAACCAGCACTGGCACTGGGGAAACTTCAGGGGATTCTCCATCCCTCATTTTTAGACCAATCCTGATGAAACTCACTACAGTGGTAGAACATATTGACCACTGTTAGCTCACCAAATTTCGTAACCTTTGACTTTGTTTTTTTAAAAACATTTTTAATAATAAAGATAATCTGTTCCTGGTTTGCAAGTGTTATTTCCTGTTTCATTCAGTGGTCTTTACTTTTAAAGTAGTAGTTCTATTCCAGAAACTTTGTTTATGTGGCACAAACTGTGTTAAATTGGTGGAGAACAGAAATAATATACAGACCCATCAAGGGACATCTAGAGTGAATAAGTCAAAGTTCTGAATTGTTATTGCTACAGAGCAGTTGGTGGCTCCCTGAGAGAGTGCACCAGAACCGGGAGGTCGCGAGTTCGATCCCCGCCAGGGAAAATGGCAAAAAGGAAGAATCATGGCAAATGGTGGCAAATAATGGCAAACATTGGCAGGCAGAGCATGGGGAGCCAAGGCACACGTATTGCCGAAAAGGAAGGTTTGGGGAGTCATGGAGTCTCCCATTTTGTGGTGGACATGTATCTTTATTGCAGGAAGGGTTGCCACTTTTTGATAAAAGAATAAGGGACAGATACCTAAAAATAGAAATTTTTCACAAAAATAATGGACACTTCATCAAAACTTGAAAATCAATTGATGATTTTCAAGTTTTTATGAAGTGTCCCTTATTTTTGTGCAAAATTCCCTAATTTAGGTACTTGTCCCTTATTCATGTGGCAACGGTAATTGCAGGGATGATAGAAAAAGAAAGTATTAGGATTGTTTATTGCTCTGCTGCCTTCTCTTTAGACACCTCTGTAGATTCAATCAGTTTATTTTATATTTAGACGAAGACTGCTACAGACAGCTATTGAGCTATAGGGGTCCTTCAGCCATTTTGGCTAATGAGCAGCATGGCAGTGTGGGAAATGTAGTTTAACAGCAGGACCTTTTGCAATCTCTTCTCTACCATTGGGGGCTTGGCCTTCAGAAAATACAACAATGGCTGTGGTTAGCCATGCCCACCTCATCCCTCTTTGCCTCGCTGATAGAAAGCATGCGATTTTAAAACTTTTTAGGCTTTACTAAAGTTGCTTAATGGTTTAGAAATTTAAAATAACCTTGGGAGACATCTGAATATTTCCGAGGGGAAAAGTAAGTGGTTCAAAATTCGGATTTACCCCTCCCACCCTTCCTGTATGGTTCAAAACTGATTTGAAAGTCCAACGTTTGGGGGGGGGGGGTTACGACTTTTAGGCTCTTCCAAACAAACCTATCCAACCTTACTAGCTACTCATTGATTACTAGAAACTTGATGGCACACAAAACTTGTGCAGTCCAGGGATGAAACCCAACAATAGCAAAATTATACTTTTCACAAATGTAAACAGTATGATCAAGAAAATGAAATTTTTACTACAGTCAACCAAAATCAGTGAAATTTACTTCAGAGTGAAAGGGGTTCAGAAGGCTATTTCAGATAGTATTTCACAATTAGAAGTATTTAGATACTGTACTTCCATTCAAATATGAACCACAGTTAAAGGAAAACATTTGAGCAGCATTCACATGGGAGCAGTAAGATTTTAACATAACTTAGAATGGCGGGACACCAATTCTTCTAGGTTCACAGACTTGCCCCAACACACTCTGGCAGTACTGTCTTCTCTGAATGATAGGCCTTTTCTGGCTGTCATATCTGAATGCCACACACAATTCTTAATAGGAGGTACACTTTGGGAAGGGAGTGCATTGGATTCAGATTCTAAGTGTTTGCCAGCTAAAGATGGAGAGTTGGGAGCAGGGCTGGAGAGGGAAAAGATGAAAGCAAATATATTTTTTCTGGAAGCTAATGGCAGAATGTAAGTTTCTAAAAGCTTTTCTACCCACCAAGATACATGGATTCAGGAAAGAGAGCATAAATCCATGTGCAACATGACAAATCTCTGGTTTCCTGCTAATTTTTAAATGATACGTTAGAATCATACTATAAAGATTGACAATGTTTTTTAACTGCACCCGTCCAGCTCATTATATGCTAAAGCGTTTTTCTCTGTGCAAGTCTGATTTTTCGCTCATTTTTTTTGTTTATCATTTTTATTGAGTTTCTACAGCATGGGATTAAACATAAGGGGAACTGGGGAGGAGGGGAAGGGTAAGGGGGTGAGGGTACGACACATGGGGGTTGAGGATATCCAGTAAACTCCCGTCCAGTCGGCCTGGTCCACCAAGGTTAGATGGCCGATCCTTGACCATTATTCAGCTTGCCCCCGTAGCCTCCTTTTATCGATACCGCCGCAGTCAAAAACCTTATTTAGTTTTGGCCTAGCGCCTTCGGACTAAGTCCCTTTAAATATAGACTGACTTTTTCCCAGTCTGTCATGTTCTTATTGCTTTGGTTGGTAATCCTACTCTTCATCGTGTCAAGGTCCATGATTTCCCTGATCCGTAAAAACCAGTTCTTTACTGATAGGGGGTCCTCGCATTTCCAATTTTTGGCAATTTCCATTCTGGCTGCTGTGGCCAAGAGGAAAAGAATCTTATCGTCGTTTCTCTCCCATTCATTGTCCAAGATGTGAAGCAGATAGAAATCCGGTTTCATTTCGAATTTTTTCCCAAGGATACTTTCTACATGGAGATGTACTTTTGCCCAGAATTTTTTAAGTATCCTGCAATGCCACCAACAATGCATGAAACTGCCCTTTGTGTCTTTACACTTCCAGCAAAGATCATTCATGGAGGGGTAACATCTTGCTAGGCTTACCGGTGTGTGGTACCAATGATAAAACATTTTGTACCAGTTTTCAGTTATGTGGGAGAACCCCGAGAGCTTGACTTTCACCTTCCATAGAGTTTCCCACTCTTGTAACAGAATAGAGTGACCCAGATCCTGAGCCCATCTTATCATCGTGTGTTTGACCAATTCTGTTTCAGTCTCCCATTCCAGAAGTTTGTTATATAAGATACTTATTACCTTTTTGTCTGATTTCATAATTTTCTCCCATACTGTGGGCTGTGTGTTGAAGTTCTTTCGCGCATCTCTTTTGAAAACTTCTTTACACTGGGCGTATTGAAACCAGGACATTTCGATGTCTTGTTCTCGCAGTATCTCTAGCGGTTTAAGTAGCCACTGGGACCCCGTTTTGGTTATTAGTTGTTCATATGTGTGCCACCTGTTAGCCGGGAGTTCCCTCATCTGCTGTGCTTCTTGTGGTGAAATCCATTGGGGTGTAGCTTGGTAAAACCGGTCCTCATATTTATTCCAGGTCTTTAATAAGGATGCTCTGACAAAATGGTTTGAGAATTTTTTTCTATTAACGCCTTATCATGCCAGATATAGGCATGCCATCCCCGGCGTAGGTCGAATCCCTCCACTGATAATAAATTACTATCTTTCAGTGTAGCCCAGTCTTTCACCCAGCTCAACGCAGCCGCATCGTGATACAATTCAAAATCCGGGAGGGATAGACCCCCTCTCTCTTGTCGATCGCAGAGGATTTTATACTTAATTCTCGCTTTCTTCGAACACCATACAAACTTAAGTATATCCGATCTCCAAACTCTGAAGCAATGACGCGATCTAACCACCGGGAGATTCTGAAATAAAAACATCAGCTTGGGGAGTACACCCATCTTGATCGCAGAGATTCTTCCTAATAGATTCAGATTGAGATATTTCCATCTATCTAGTTTCTTTTTAATCTCTGCCCAAACCGGGACATAGTTGTTTTGGAGAAGCTGGTTGTTCTTCGCTGTGAGATGGATACCCAGGTATTTTATACTCCTGGCCATTTCGCATTTAGAGATTTCTTGTAAGAGGGTCCTCCTTTCCATACTGATGTTTTTGGTCAAAATTTTAGTTTTTCCTGTGTTGACCTTTAAACCCGCCACCTCTCCGAACTCCGTTATCTTCTTCAACCAGCTCTTGATGTTTTCTAGCGGGTATTCTATAATACATGCGATATCGTCCGCATAAGCTTTTACCTTCCAGTGTGTATTCCTCACCCTCAAGCCTCTTAGGGTCTTATCCTTCCTAATGGATTCCAGAAGTGGTTCCAATAGAAGTATAAATAGCAACGGTGAAAGCGGACACCCCTGCCTAGTCCCTTTCTCAATATCCAATGAACCTGCCGATTCACCGTTAATTAGTAAAGTCGCCTTCTGGTTGGAGTAAATGGCCCGGATCGTGTTCTCAAAGGCGAAACCCATGTCCTGTTCTCTTATTAGGAGGCTTAGAAAGTCCCAGTTGGCATTGTCGAACGCCTTTTCGGCGTCGACGAAAAGTAGACCGACCTCTTTTTGGGAATGTTTCTCATAGTATTCAATGGTATTGATCATTGCCCTGATGTTATCTTTCAAAAATCTGTGTGGTAGAAAGCCCGCTTGATCTGGATGTATTATCACCTGGAGAAGAGTCTTGAGTCTATCCGCAATAATCGAAGCATATAACTTATAATCGTTATTGAGGAGGGATATGGGGCGGTAATTTTTGACCGATCTTGACCCTTCTTTATGTATAACGATTATATTTGCCCTCTTCCACGACTCCGGAATCTTCCCGTTGGTTAGTGCATTGTTCATCAGAGATTGCAGGTATGGGGTCACCTCACCCTGAAACACTTTGTAATACAGTGCTGTTAACCCATCGGGTCCCGGTGCCTTATTTCTTGGTAGATTTTTTATCACCCTTTTAATTTCTTGTTCCGTTATTGGTCTGTTTAGCTCCTCGCGTTGTGCATCACTGATTTTCTTAATTTTTTGGCTTGATATATATTGAGAAACATCTTTCAACTCTATATCCCCTTTGCGGTAGAGTCCGCCGTAATAGCTTTTGAAGCAGTCTGCAATCTCTTCCTGAGAGGAGAGCACTCTATTCTCATGAATGAGTTGCCCTATACTTTGTTTCTGTCTTCGTTGATTTAATTTTCTCGCTAGAATCTTCCCAGGTCTGTTCACGTTAACTAGATAGGTCATTTTCAGCCTCTTAAGATTTCTCGCCATCCGTTCTATTTCCAACGAATTCATCTCTTTTTTAACATATCAATCTCCCAGATGGTTGTTTTTTTGTTCGGTTGGGATTTTAGCTGGAGTTTTTTCTTCATTAATTCCTCTTGCAGGTTGATCTCTTTCTCGTTTGTCATCCGGTTTTTCCGCGCTCCTTGCTGGATAAAATAGCCGCGCATAACGGCTTTACTCGCATCCCACAAGGTTTCCCTCGAGGTTTGGTCTAAGTCGTTAAGCTCAAAATATTCTCTAATCAGCTTTCTATTTGTCTCAATGTCCTTGTCTTCTCTGAGCAGGGTTTCATTTAATTTCGAGCTTCTCCTCCTTTTCCTGACCACAATCGTCATAGTGAGGGGTCCGTGGTCTGAGTGTAGTCTCGGCCAGATTTTAGTTTTTTCCACCTGGATTGCAAGTGCTTTGGAAACCCATAGCATATCAATTCGCGACCACGTTTGGTGGCGGTGCGATTTTTCACTCATTTTTGAGCTATCAGGGTGAAACTTGTCAGAAAGATTATAAATCTCCTGATTTTGGGGAACTTTTTGGGGAACTTTTTAAAATTTTGTCAAAAGAATTAAATCTTTTTAGCAGCTATGGCTGGCTAAAGTGGGGTGGGGTGGGGACTACATTTGGAGGACAAGGCACAAGCATTTTCTAAAAAGGCTTGTTCCTGAGTGAAACAACATATGTACTTTTTGTCTGAATGTGCACAGATAGCACAGCAGTAGCCTTTGAAAATGTGGCAAGAAAGGCTTGTGTCTGACTGAAACAACTTGTTGTGTAGTGGTTGTTGGCCACATGTTGTGTGGGCATGGGCAATAGCCTACTTCCTGCCATAGGACCCAAGAATAACAAAGACTCAGTGTTGGGATAAAAAGGCCACAACTTGTTTATTGATTACAAATGAGAAACAGGGTTAGCTGCCATGCATGAGTCCTGTATCAGGAATCAGACAGCCCACTGCTGACCAATACCACTTAACTATGCCAGGAGAGTGCATTTGTTTCCTGTTACTGTTACCTTCGCACCCCTGCTAAGCCTTGCTATGCCACTGTACACTTTCCCCCTCCAATAGGGGGGAATTAAGCTGGCCAAACACCACAAAAAGGGGAGAGTGGGGCCCCCACTCCCCCTGCTGCCAACCGTGACTCTAATGCAACCAACAAACCCCCAACAGTCCCAACAGTCCCCAAAGTGTGCGCAGTTCAACAGTCCAAACAGTTCCCAAAGTGCGCAGTCCAACAGTCCGAACAAGCAAAAAAGCGTACTGGTTAGGGAGAGGCCTGGCACAGCTTTAAATAAGCCACTGGCAGCTCACTGCAGCAGTCGGCCCCAGCCTATTGGGAGGCGGGGCGGGACTCGCCAGTGAATGGCTGGTTGGCCGCGCTGCAGGGCAATTCTTCATGTTTCCAAAATACAGGAACGTTGCAAAGAAATAGTAGAGGACACACACAATATTGTTCTACTTCAATGTCTGTGTGTAATGTCTCTATGCTGTAGGTAAAAATCCAGTAGCTTTCATATGGGATCAATGCAAATTAATTTTTATTTAATCCATCCAATCTTTTGAAGTAATCCTGCATATACTTCAGGGACAGGTAGTTTAATTTCTATCATCTGTGGCTTTACTAACATTGAGCTGTACTATCCATGCCAGTGACTAAGCGGTGCTGCACTTATTTGGAAATGCTTGCAGTTTCTATATTCATTCAGGAAACTCGAAATGAAGTAAATCCATATGTGCCTTAAAAATCTTTAGACTTCAGAGTGGAGCTGTATATTCTGGCTTGTAACATTGTCAGGAACGATTCTGCCCGTTTGAAGTGTTGCTGAAATAGGAACAAGGTTAATGCTTCAACTTTTATTGTTGTTGTATTTCAAAATTCCTGGTTTAAAGGAGCTTGCTGGTGTTCATGTTTTCAGATGTTGTTTATTGTATGTGTGTCTATGTACTGAAAAGAATGATGTAACACATGCCATATTCATCAAACTTCAAAAGATTTCTAAGAGAGCCCAGCAAACATTGTCTGCCAGTGCTTGCTACTTTCGAGGGTCTACCATTGCTGAAAATGCTGCTTTGGAAACATCTTCCTCACTTTTTTGATACTCAAAATACCACTGATTTGGGTTCATTATAATCTCTGAATGGCTGGTGAATATCTCTAAGAGGAACAGGAGAAGAGGGAATTGAGGAGTAGATGTCCAGGATAGATACCTTTTTAATGTTCTACATCTTCAGAGCTTAGATGGAATATTATAATCTGTAATTCTACATTAGTTGGCTATGCATAATTAGGTAACATCTTCTGGGTGGGCCCATTGACTGTGGCACAAGAAAGGGACTGTCTCCACCTCCTTCCACCAACAAATGATGCTAAGACAATTCTGATTCCTTCTGATTGTCACAGTCTTGCTTGCTGGTGGGAAAGGATTGGAAACATCCTCCTCCTTGTGTTCCAATCAACTGCAACAGAGATCTAATGTGGCTTCTCTTGGGCACAGCAGTTTAGCAGGACAACTATTTAATGTTGAATAAAGAGCAGTTATATATGTATAACGCTAGGTTATGAATCCATAACTGCAACACAAAATGCCAGTCAATGACATTACTTGTAATGCACCGGCTTGAGTCCTGTTGTTAGTTTGAACTAGAGTAGATCCATTGCATCTGTGGGATTTTCCTATGTGTTTATTCACTATTCATCTGTTGAGTCAATCAGCCTACTTTAGTTGACACTAACCAATTGGATAAAAGTAAGGATGAATCTGCAATAATTTACTATCTGAGCTGTGGACCAGCACTGATCCAAGCAGAGGCTACCACTTTGAACAGCACTGTTCTAGTGTTGTTCAAAGTGGGAACCTCTGAGGAGGGCTCCTTGGGCAACTAAATCTCTTAGAGGTCCCATACTTTGCTTTCTGTGCCTGTACTCAAGTGGTAAGTACTTAGACTTTTTCTGATCTGTACTGCACATGGGTATAAAGGGATACTTCACATCTTAGGACTGAGATCCAGAGTTTTTATTTTAAAATATCTGAATGGTATAAAAATATTTTCAACCAATTATATATTTTTTAAAAATAAACAAAGAAAAGGTTTCCCACAGCTGAGTTCCTTTTAGTATAGCATTTGTGTAAGCTTACAAATGTTACAGAAGTTTTTGTTCTGGTCTTTGCAAAACCAAGAAGCAAGACTATGGTGAATGAAATACACACATACACACACGAAGCGAGCACAGCACCTCTTACTATAGCCGGGCGTCTAAGGGGCATATAACTAGGCCAGCTCTGGCCTATGTAATACTGTTTGTAATGGGAAATCTAAACAGGGGATGGCAGTGAGGCATGACAGGAATGTGTTTCCATTGGAGAAGTCGGTGCAAAGAAAAAAGTATAAGCAAAGCCATGTCCAGAAGGCCTGTTCAGCTGGCCAAGACGGAAGACTAATGTTATTGTACATTAGCTGTCACCGTGCCAGCCCTCCCTCACTGATTTGTTTTCTCTTATATGCTCTCTTTCTTTCTTTTTCTCCTTTTCTCTTTCTTTCTCTGCTTCTCCACCCCCTGCCCCTCTGCTAACTGTTTTCTCAGGTGGACAGTGACACCATTTGGAATGAGCTGCATTCGTCCGGTGCTGCACGCATGGCTGTTGGCTGTGTCATCGAACTGGCTTCCAAAGTGGCCTCAGGAGAGCTGAAGGTGAGGTCTGGGTTGCATTGTGTGTGGGAAAACCAGGGGAAAGGCCGAAAGTAATGTTGTCATTCTGAGGCTGAAGAAAGAGGGGAGCAGAGGAAAGGGAACAAGGAAGTTGGTGGGTCACGAAGGTGTGGTAATCTAAATAGCTTTTCTTGGTCAGTCAGGAGATTGTTTTATTACTCCAGAGCCTTCCAATTCACCAGAGACAGTTTGGCTGCCAGTATCCTACGGTATTATTACAATTGTACCACAAGACTGGATTGCACAACTATTGTCCAAGCTGAAATGACTCAGAAGATGTATAGAAATTGGGCATGCTGCTCTAAAATTCCATTTTGGAACAAGTGTGTTTCTTATTGAGTTGTGAGCAAAGGGTCAAAAATGCCACCCAAAGTGAAGAAAAGTAAATATCGGACTTGTGGGCTTTGAAGAAAAATAATAACTGTGTTGATTTGAAGGGTAACGGTGCAGAATATGCCTTTCCATCAAACAGCCTCAAACTTTGAGCACTTCCTCCCCTGCTACAGTTTTGAGCTTTTTCTCTATACAATCCAAAAAAACCAAAGTACAAAATCCAAATCATCCCGAACCCAAATATTTTTTAAAAAACAATTTGTTGACATTTTACTTGATACTTTAATGCGCTCCATGTACTCTGCTAGAATGCTCTGATACTCTAATTAACTTCCTTAGAAAGAACCCATCATTAGTAAAAGTGTTTGTAAACATTTTGGTCAAATAAGTGATAGCTTGTATATAGTGATCCACAGCTGGATATATGTTATACTGTTGTAAATGTTATACTGTTGAAATCCCATCTTTACCATTCATTTTTTAAATTATGATTTTATTAATCAGATACATTTATGGGCAAATCAATCATGTTAACCTGGTGTCCAAAATTTTCCAAGGATAATTCATAAAGAGAACATCCCTAGATATTTCCTTAATTACAATGCTATTTCATAATTTAGTCAACCATTTAACCTTTGAAGGAAAAAGATCTAATTAGAAGTCAAATTGCTGGTGATGAGATAGCATTGGAAACTCAATGCTGGAAATTTCTCCCTATATATGCTTTCCTGAGAACTGAGGTCTACTCATGTAGGTTCTCCTCTGTCTCTCATCTGTGAAAGCAATGCACTGTCAAAGAATATGGGAGAGAGCATTCTCTTACAGGGGTCAGTGTTTGTGGACTATCCTTCCTTGGAAGCCAAGACATTGCCTTCATTCCACCAGCAAGCTAAAATACTGTGGGCCTTTAATGAGGTTTGATTTCATGAAACTCCATGAATACCAACATCTGTGGATGCTCAAGTTCCATAATGTACAATGGTGTAGTAAAATGGTGTCCCTTATATAAAATGTCAAAATCAAGGTTTGCTTTCCAGAATTTTGTGAGGAATATTTTCAAGCTGTAGATGGTTGAATCCATGGATGTAGAACCTGGATGTGAAGGCTCAACTGCACCTTTGTGACCCACCATCTTCCTTTTCAATAAAGCATTTGGGGCCCAGACCATTTTCCCCTTGCCAAAGTAGATTCATTTGAGTTCTTTTAACCTGTTTTAACTGTGGAATCCACGCCCACTGTTTATGTACCCATGTCAGGGAAAAATGCTCTCTCTATGTCCTCTGGGTGATTCTATGGTATGTCTCCTTCCGAAGTTACCACAGAGATTGATTGGAGGACCTAGAAATTCCTAGAGATGATAACTCTCCAGGAAACTCTACATCCTTCAGCTCCACTCTATATTATAATCAAACTGGAACTAAATTACCGTAATTGAATGCCATTCCATTGTATTTGTGGTTTCAGGGAATTGCAGTTCATCTCAGATATGGGGGTCTCACTGTATCACTTTAAACTTTTAAATGCATGTTATCTGTAAATTCTGGTATTGTGATAAAAGTCAAGATATAAATATTCTAAGATAAAATAGCAGTAATAATATGTGTGCTCACAGCAATGCAGATTATTCTTTATATTTATATCCCATACCATATGGAAAGGTAACAGTCAAATAGTCACTTTAATTTTTGCTTGGTAGCATACTCTGTTTTAAATTAGATAAGATGTACTCAAAATTGCCAATTCCAATAAATAATCTGACTGCTCCTTTTTGTACTAATTCTTATCAAACCATTCTGTATGAATCAATGAGCACACTCATAATGAAGGAATTCTAATTTTTGACATTTTCAATGTTTTCTGTTTTTAAAAGTACTGGAATTAGGAAGCTGAACTTATTACATGTTCTTATCTTTAATCAGTATACACTTTCCTGATAAAACCAAATTTAAAAGCCAGACTAGATAAGAATAATCGGACATGCTTTATGTGCAGTTGACACAACTAGGATTTGCTGAAAGGCCCGTATTGCTTATCTCCCTGGATTTATGGCATCTTTCGTATTGTGGATTTACTCTTTACTGTTTATCTCTATGTAATGAAGAACTTTAAAAACAAAGTTGTCAATCAGTCTGTTTTTCCAAGGGCCACTGAAGTACGAGCTGGAAAAAAGAAACAAATGCAACATGCATAGATCCCCTCATGATCCACATTTGTTTACAATTTATTTTTAAAAGATGATACAGAGCAGTGCTATTCATAGGGTTAATCTTTGGACTGGTGCTGGTTCCTGAGCCATTGGCTGCTGGACCATACTGCAATTCCAGAAAGGAAAGAAAGAAGGACAGACAGACAGACAGACATTGACTTTCTGATAGACTGGAAAAAAATATAGCAATCCGAGAAGCACTAATACAGAAGCTTGTAAAAGGAATGTTTCTCTGGAACTACTCTAGGTCAAACCCACAGGTTTAAAATACAGGATCGTTTGAGCACATAGTGAAGTTAAAATACTATAAGATTTCAACACTAATAATCACTATTTTTCTTTAGAACAAAAAAAGTATGGTTGACAAATGGTATCCACAGAATGACACATTTTTATCCTACATTAATGCCTACTTTTGGCATGTTAAAATGTTACGTTTTGCCACCCAAAAGAGAAGAAACTTGTGGATTTGGCAGTCTTTAAAAAAGATAACCAAAATGAAAATTTCACATGATTCTACATCTGAGTAAATACAGGAGTGTATTGTTGAGTCACAACACCATAAATAGACTTCTCATCCCTGAACTCCCTGAATAAGGAATTCAATATTATCTATTGTTAATGATAGATAAATATTTCCATTTCAGCCTCCAAATGCCCAAACATGATATTTTATGTTGGTAAACTACAGAGTATGAAATGCTAAAAGTCTCCAAAGCTTTCTAATACCAGCATTTCATTTCTTTATTTTTTTAGAAATGTCTTTCCATTCTGTTGCAACTTCGGCCAGTTGAGTGTCAGTCAATGAGTGGCACAGGCCTTTTATGAAAGGAAGTGAACATTTCCTTATGACTGTGAATGTTTCCTGCATAGGCTGTCTGTTTGGAGGGCTGTGGTAGAAATTACCATCTAGTAGGACTAGAAAAGACTTTTGCTGGATTTGACTAAGTTATGCATTTTGCACAATCCAGGATTCACTGCTAGGCAAAGCACAGCTTGCATGAGAAATATGCATCTTTACAATACTTATGGTATATTTCAGAAAAAAATGTAAACCATATACAACTATACCAGTATGCATTAATTGTAGTACATTACAATGTGCACAGATGACAAAAAACCCTTTACTCACTGGGAAAGATGTAAACAATTTTTGTATTTTTGGGGAGAAATATGAATAGAAGCTATTTGGGGCTATTTCTACCATTGTACTTCAATACCTTAATATGCCAGATTCAATCTAACAACCTAGAACTGTCTTGAATTCAAACACACACAGTGTGTCTCATGAGTCTATTCCTCCTATCTTATGTAAATCTCAGAAGACTGAAACTCTGAACAGAACTGACAAAAAATAACTACCCCAAAAGCAGACAAATGGATTGAAACACTGAACCTGTAGCTATAATAAACATCTCTTCATTCCATTTGGAATCCCTCATGAACCATTTGCTCCTTTTATTGTTCCTGGCCCTGAGACAAAGTACCAGCTGCGAAACTGTAAAACAATACAGCCTACTTGAATCTCATTTTTAAAAACAGATACTAAATTATACTTTTTTGGTTGAAAAAGTCACCCCTATCTGTGAAACCTAAATATATTATCACTAAATATAAAAGTAACAGAAATTATCCTTGAAGACTGATTTCCCCTTACTATTGTTAGGTAGGTGGAGTGAGCAGATCCTTGGCACAAAACTTTAAACAAGTTATGTACATGATGCAAGTTTAGCACATGATGAGGGATAAGATGTGTAATTGCCACTGCTTACTTTCCATACTGTTTTCACCTGATTGAAAATGATATGGCATCTATTAATTTTCCTTGACAGTTTTTCCTGTAAAAAAAGGACCCTAAAGGAGATATCCAGATCTCATCTTCTGGCTGATTTTAGTGTTCTTTTTAATGCACACTTTGGCCAGGGTTCAGTAGGATTGCTGGCAAAACATAAATCTCCACTGGCATATTTATACTGCTCTTTTTCCTTCCATCTTCTGCTCCTTCCTAAAAGAAGGTTGCTTTAAGGTAGTTTTTATGTCTCTGGTCTAATATACTACTGAAGAATTCCGCTCCTCCCAGCTAAATACATTCTTCCAGGTCAGAAATCTCATTCCAGTGTCATGACTACTGATCACCCATGAGTTGTCCCTAGGCAACATTTGGTTATTCTTCAGCATTTGAGGAAGAAGCAGTCACTCATCCAGAGTGAAGGCTGACCCTCAGTTGGATGGTGACTGAACACGCCCATGGTCAAATGATTGAAGTGGGCTGGTGCTATACCTGAGAGCTCCAGTATTACAGTATTACAACAAGGATCCACAAAAACTTCCATTGCAACATAAATCTGTCCCAGTGTAGCAACACGAGTGGTCTGGTGTCAGCTCCTTCACCTCCTTCACATGCATAAGTCTTGTGCACAGTCCTGCCTCCCCAGCCATTGACTGGTCCAAGTAGGTGAGCCTGAGAGGTTTATTTCATACTTGGGGTGGAGAAGAAGCAGCCATTACATTTTCCGCTTGAGGAAGCCCCCCCCCCCACCTTGCTAAATTTTCTCCATTCTTAGGTATGCAAGGACAGAGAGATGCTGGACAAAGTCCCACGGAACATCAGTAGCTATAAGTCTAAGAGTTTCCAGCTGTCCTTTGTTCAAGGAGCTTGAGGGCACCTCCTTTTATTTAAAAGTACTTAATATTGGTCAACTAAATTATACATTATTTCATATATCCAGGGCAGAATCATCTGTATGGATTAAGCAACTGTAAACTCTTATGACAGCTTAAGCAAACTAGAGAGACAAAACTCTCATAGACAAAATGTTTTGGGAGAATTGACAGAGTGGGTTCGGTACCTTGGATACATACCTCCTCCTTAAAGGTACAAATTAAAACTTGGCGTAGCTTCACCACCCCATGAGCTCTTGTGCTTCAGAAAATCTCAGATTTGAAGTTTATTTATTTATTTTATTTATTTTGACATTTATTAATCGTCCGTCCCAGGTGGCTCTGGGCGATTTACAATAAAACACGCAGCTAAATATCTAAAACATCTAAACAATTTAAACCATTAAACAATTTCTCAGCCAAACGCCCTCTCAAATAGCCACATTTTACAAGCTGTGCGAAAATCTTTTAAATCACAGGTAGCTCTGATGTAGGGAGTGAGGGCGTTCCAGAGTGATGGAGCAATCACCGAAAAAGCTCTATGCCAGGTTGATGTCAGATGGGCTTCCTTAGGGCCAGGGATCTGTAATAAGTTCTGATGGTCTAAGCGTGGTGATCTCCAGGGTCGGCGGGGAGAAAGGCGTTCCCGTAGGTACGCCGGCCCCTGGCCATACAAGGCCTTGAAGGTTAATACTAGCACCTTGTGGGTAATCCGGAACTCGATTGGAAGCCAGTGCAATCAGTATAGAGCAGGTGTTATATTGTTCCTCATGGGGTTTCCGTGAGGAGTCTGGCCACTGCATTCTGCACCAGTCGAAGTCTCCAGGTCACCAACAAGGGAAGGCCAACATAAAGGGCATTACAATAGTCAATTCTTGACGTTACCGTAGCATGAACCACTGTGGCGAGATCATCCCCGGATAGGTAAGGCACCAGCCGCCTAGCCTGCTGAAGATGGAAAAAGGCTGACTTGCTGACAATGGAGACTTGAACCTCCATTGTCAGTAACGGGTCAAAAATGACACCAAGACTTTTGACGGTGGTAGACCGAAGAAGAGGCCCACCGTCTAAGGTAGGCAACCAGACATCATCCAACCTAGGGCGATCCAGTCACAAGATCTCCGTCTTTGCCGGATTCACCCTCAGTCTACTGGAACACAGCCAACCTCAAGGCAAGATGTGAAATTATCAGGAACTGAGTCCGGCCTGCTATCCATACGCAGAAGGAGCTGGGTGTCATCAGCATACTGGTAACACTCCAGCCATAACTCCGAACCAGCTGAGTGAGTGGTCGCATATAGATGTTAAATAACAATGGAGATAAAATTGCCCCCTGAGTTACCCCACACATGTGGTGATTTCTCAGAGGCCATCCCATTCCATTCCACTCGTTGCCAACGGTTCTGGAGAAAAGAGTCCACCCAGTTAAGGGCAGACCCTTGAACCCCAGAAGCGGCGAGGCAGTGGGTCAAAAGATCATAATCAACCATATCAAAGGCAGCTGTAAGATCTAATAATACAAGCAGTGCCAATCTGCCTTGATCCGAGATGGCAACCAGGATCAAGTTGATCCGAGATGGCAACCAGGACAGTCTTGGTCCTATCCAGAATGGAAACCGGACTGGTAAGGGTCCAGCCAGGGTGTATCATCTAAGCATTTCTGGAGCTGGTCTGCTACCACCCCCACAACCACCTTGCCCCAGAATGAAAGATTCAAAACCGGGCGATAATTTGAGGATCTAAACTCAGCTTTTTCAGTAATGGGCGGACCACTGCCTCTTTCAGCCTACCAGCCAGGAGGGGCACAGATCAAGGGAGCAAGTGGTTGATTTCAATCCGGTAAGAATCTTGTTAATAACCAAATTTGGGACAATAGCAGCTGGATTTGTCATGGATCGAATAATTCTAAAAAGTTGGACTGGGCAAGAATTTGCAGATGCTATCAAGGAGGTGTTGTAGTTTCTCTTTGCCTCCTTGATAGCATACTCATAGGCATCTGCACTTGCCTTATAAGCTGATTTTGCTGCTTCGTCATGGGTTCTCTGCCAAGCTTTCTCCAGCCACCTCCTTTTCCGCTTCCTCAACCAGAGTTCTTCCGTGAACCAAGGAGATTGGGTTCGGCGGGGATGGAGAGGCTGCCTTGGGGCGATCTCCTCTAGTGCATCGGATAACCTGGTATTCCAGGAATCAACCTGCACCTCGAGGGAAGCACTGGTAGGCTCCACATCTCACAGAGCATTCCAGAGCCTATCAGGTTTCGTAAGTCTCCGTGGACGAGCCCAAATCGGCTCGTCACCTTTACAAGGGGGAGTAGGAACACCCACCTGAAACCTCAAGGCATGGTGGTTGGACCATGGCACCTCAATATTAGCAGATATGTCCATCTCTAGTCCAGCCCCGAAGATTGTCCAGTGTGTGTCCGGCTGAGTGAATGGGGCCGGTTTCAATCAGTGTGAGGTCTAGTGTTATCATGGTTGCTACCAGATCCGCAGCCGTGGCTGAAAAAGATGACACATCAGCGTGGACGCTGAAATAGCCCAAGACAATAAGACTAGGGCCCACTCCGATACCAAATCCTGCAACTAGGAAAGGCTTCCTGCCGGCGTTCAAGGCACTCGATAGACTAGCAGGATGGCTATACTCTCCCCAATATCCCAGACACCTCTGGCACTCTGAATACAAAAAGAAGTTTTCCCTCTAATGCCAGTTCCTAAGGGCAGAAGCATACCTATGCATGTAAGAGTAATAGAGAGAAAAAGAAGAAGCCCTACCCAAATAATTGCTGATATTATCTTGACCAGTCACATAATCAAAACCTGTCAGGCTGCTTCAAACCCCTCTTCACATGGATTATATGAAACTTTCCTCTTGGCTGACAAGGATCAAATTAGTGAATTAAAATAGTTTGAAATTAATATCCTTCAAAACTTTAAAATTTAGGCTTTCCTGGGATGTTTTCTGTTGATATGTCAGCACTGATCAGAGTCTATATCTGTATCAAGTAATCACTGTTGGCTTGCCGCTCTTTGCTCTTTCAAAATAATGTTACTAAAACATAAAATTTTTATTTCATATAAGATTATATATTTGGTGTTACATGAAGCCTTCTTCCTAAAAGTCAAGTACACAGAGCTAGGGTCTTAAAAATATTTTTGCCATAAAAACTGCTAGAATAAGAAGGTTTGAGGAGGTGCTTCTCTCATATGCCATGCATTTCAATAAGAATGGTCACACTGAGAATTTGGGAATAACTACTGGGCTTAATTATACTTAATTAAATAACGTATCCTGGCCCAGTTCTCCCAGCATGTGCTCCAATCACAATTGGGGTGATACTCACTTGTATGTGGACAAATTATGATTATTTATTTATTTATTTATTTATAAATTCGATTTGGTAGACCGCTCTCTCTGGAGCCCAGAGCGGTTTACAGCATAAAATCAATAAAACATCAATAAACAGATAAAAGACGTATACCCAAAAGCCCCCCTCCCCACAAATGATCCCGGCAAGCAATAATACGCAGAGGCAATACATGGCAGGACGGTATGTTGGCAGCTGGCAACTAAGGAGGCATCAGTTGGGACCAAATGCCTGCCTATATAGCCAAGTCTTCACAGACTTGCGGAAGGCCAACAAACCCCGTAGTGCTCGTATCTCCTCCGGCAGAGAATTCCAGAGGGTCGGAGCGGCCACTGTAAATGCTCTCTGCCGGGTGCTCGACAGCCTACAGATCTTAATACTAGGGACCTCTAGTAGATTAAGCCCCTCTGAGCGCAGTGATCTTCTGGGTTTGTATGGGGTAAGACGCTCCCTCAAGTACACTGGCCCCAAACCATATAAGGCCTTGAAAGTTAGAACTAACACCTTGAAGGAGACCCGGAATTCGATGGGAAGCCAGTGCAGTGCACGCAGGAGTGGGGTCACATGCGCAGATCTTGGGGCTCCGACAGCAGGCGCTGCTGCGTTCTGCACCAGCTTAAGTTTCGGATCGCCGACAAGGGTAGGCCAATGTACAGCGCATTACAGTAATCAAGCCTCGAGATGACCGTGGCTTGGATCACCGTGGCCGGGTCACAGCGGGAGAGGTAAGGAGCCAGACGTTTCGCCTGCCGCAGATGGTAGAACGCTGTCTTGCAAGCGCAGGCAATCTGCGCTTCCATCGACAGTTGGGTGTCTAGCTGGACCCCAAGGCTCTTAACTAGGGGCTGTGGGCGAAGTGCCACACCATCAAACGTCGGCAACTGGGTCTCTACCCCCTCCGGGCGGCCCAGCCACAAGATCTCCGTCTTTGTCGGGTTCACCTTCAACTTACTGGCTCGCAGCCATCCAGTTACGGCTTCTAGGCAGAGATGGAAATTATCGGGTACAGATTCCACCCCGGGGTATCAAACGCTGCCGTGAGGTCCAATAACACGAGCAGCGCCCGATCCGCCTCGATCCAAGTGGCAACGGAGTAGGTCTGTGATGGAGACCAGGACGGTCTCTGTCCCATGGCCTGAATGGAAGCCGGACTGGAAGGGGTTAAGCCAGGTTGCATCATCCAGGAATTATGGCAATAGTGCCACAGTAGTGACTGTGAATCTGGAACAGTTACCTAATCCATATACCTACATACCTTAGTACAGTTTGAGTATTTCTTATCTGACATTCCAACACTTGAAATATTCCCAAACTGTCCACATGTCTGATTGAGGCTTCTGATGGTTCGATTTATGCAAGCTCCATTTCATGCACAAAATTATTAGGGCTATATGTATAAAGTATATATGAAACCTAAATTAATTTCATATTTAGACTAGGATTCCATCTCCAAACACTCCAACACTGCTTGCCCAGTGGTGATTGATACCTTTCAATTTATGCATCCTGAGGACGTACACAAAGTCCTTAGACAGATGAGAGCTACCACATTTATTCTAGAACCTTGCCCTTCCTGACTGATCAAACAAGCCAGAGAGGGACTGGCAGAGTGGGTGATGGTGGTGGTCAATGCCTCCTTGGAACTTGCCTAAAGGAGGCAGTTGTGAAACCTATTTTTTAAAAGCCATCCCTGAACCCCTCTTTATTGGATAGTGTCCAATCTTCCCTTTCTGAGCAAGGTTTAGGAGTGTGTTGAGGCCTCCCAACTACAGGGATTTCTGAATGAAACTGATTATCTAGCTCCATTTTAGTCTGGTTTCAGGCCTGGCTATGGAACAGAGACAGCTTTGGTCACCTTGCTGGATAACCTAGGAAGAGAGCTAGACCGGGGGAGTGTGTTCCTGTTGGTTCTCCTGGATCTCTCAGTGGTTTTCAAAACCATTGAGCATGATATCCTTCTGGGTTATCTCACTAGGGTGGGACTGGGAGGCTCCGGTTCTTTCTGGAGGGCTGTACCCAGGAGGTGATGCTGGGGGACTCCTGTTCAAACTCCTGGCCATTGACCTGTGGGGTTACTCAGGGTTCCATTTTATTTAACATATACATGAAACAGCTGGGAGAGGTCATCGGGAGTTTTGGAGTATGATACCACCTTTATGCAGATGATACCCAAACTCTACTACTCCTTTCCACTTAATGCCAAGGAAGCTGTCCTAACCCTAGACCAACGCCTGTCATCAGTAATGGACTGGATGAGGGAAAACAAATTGAAACTTAATCCAGACAAGACAGAGTACCCCTGGTCAGTTGGAAGGCAGATCAGAGAATAGGGATTCTGCCTGTGCTGGATGGGATTACACTCCTCCTGAAGACACGGGTTTGTAGTTTGGGGGTCCTCCTGGACTTGACATTGAACTTGGAGACCCAGGTGTCGGTGGTAGCTGGGAGGGGCTGTACACAATTTAAAACTTGTGGACCAACTGCCCCCATTCCTTGAGAAGTCAGATCTGGCCATTATGGTACATGCCTTAGTTACATCCCATCTGGATTACTGTGATGTGCTCTATGAGCTCTCTGAAAAGTGCTCGGAAACTTCAGCTGGTTCAAAGAGCTGCAGCCAGGTTGTTAACTGGGGCTGGCTACAGGAAGAGGACAAACCCTCTGTTGAAGCAGTTCCACTGGCAGTCAGTCTGTTTCCAAGCAAAATTCAAAGTGCTGGTTATGACCTTTAAAGCCCTAAAATGTTCCAGTTCAGACTATTTGGTTGACCGTATCCCCTTGTACCAACTTACCCGGGCCCTGATATCTTCAAGAGAAGCCCTTCTCTCAGTCTAACATCTATCTCAAGCCCAGTTGGTGGGAACGAGACAGCGGGCCTTCTCGATGGCTGCCCCATGATGCTGGAACTCTCTGCTCAGGGAAGCCAGAACGCCCCCCCTTCCTGTTATCTTTTCTGCAGCAGGCTAAAACCTATGTATTTAGACAGCCTTTTAAAGTAAAAGTTTTTTTTCAGATTGTGCCAGGGGCTGCTGTGTTTTTACATTTTTTTTATGGATATAATCTGAATTATTTTAATACTAATGATGTTTAAAACTGTTTTAATGTTTGTATATATATATGTATATTTTAAATTTATATGGATGTTTTTATGTCAAGCTCCTTTGAGTCTCCTGCAGGAGAGATAGAGCAGAATAATAATAATAGTAATAATAATAAAAATACAAGTATCCGAAAATCTGAAAACACCTGAAATTCTAAACATTTCTGCTGCTAAAGATTCCAGGTAATGGATGTTCAACCAGGTAATGGATGTTCCAGGTAATGGATGCCCACAACTTTATTTATTTCCTACTTCCACCTAATTGAGTAAGCCAGGTTCCATCTCTTCCATATGAGCTTGTCATTTACCTAAGGAGAAGGCTAAGAATCTTCATTCCCACTACTTACCTTTGATGGATGATGATATCACCAAGCAGCCTAAGTCTTATTTAATGAAATAACCCTTTGAAATTCCAATTCCGAACATATCTTCTCAGAATTAGGTTCAATTGAATTCAATGGACTGGGGCATACTACAGTACACTCTAAAATTGCAATAGATAGGAATCCAAAAAAGGGCGGAAATTATAACGACATAATAATGCGCCCTTTACGGAAATGGCAGGACCGGTTTCGATTTAGAAACGTCACTTCCGGGTTGCTGGCCGTGGGTCAAAATAGGGTCTAAATTGATTTTAATATGAAATAATAATGGTTTTCTAAGGATAACGACTGGAGATATCCACCCCTACCAGACAGTGTGTCCCACAAACACAAGACTCCTTTAATATGTGGAAAGTATCTCATACAAAAGCTTAGCACACAGTCCTTTCCTCCAGACCCAGGATGCCAACTTCCATTATCTGCTATCATAATGTGAAAAGGTCTTCATTCTGCCTAGTGATGGGGCCAGCCCTGTGGATAGGAAATTAACCACTGGTCAGTTCCCTGCTTAATCATGTTAGTAATGGCCAGATACCCTATTCAATATGACTTCTTGTGACTTGAAAACAGTGTTTTCCATTTACATTAAAGCCCTGACATACAAATACAAATTGATTTCCAGGGGGCAAGAAATATAAAGTATCAACTAGCTGGCCAAAGTGATTAAAGGTCTCCTGAACTATTGTTTCCTACATTCAGTATCTCAACATTTTACCCAAATTGTGTGTGTGTGTGTGGGGGGGGGGGTACAAAATAGTATATAGGGTCTGTCCTCTGGAAAATAAACGACTTGTCTCACAGTTAACACATCACTGAGTGATCCTTTACAAATGAGGAAACTAAGCTCTCATTGTTCTTTTCAATTGACCAGTGGTGTGAGATTAAATAACGGTTCCCCTCTCCTCCCTGGGTGAACACTTTGATATACTGCTGATTTGTCATTTCTTTTTAAAGCATTTTAAGACTTTAAGACCATACTGGGTGCACACCTACTCAATCATAGCTTGAAGTTTAAAACACACAAAAATCAGGCTTGTAATGACAAAGACATGAATCTTTCCTCTAATGTGCATTTCTGTCAGTCAGTTTAACCTTCTGTCTATGTATAATGGTGTCTGTATCCTAGTATAAACAAGCGTCTGTGTAAAAATGCTTTGAATTTATATGTGTTGGCTACATTTTCAACATTTTGCTTGGTGTTAGACTGTCTATCTCTAGAGTATATTTTTGCTTTTCTGTCTGACCTTCATCCACTGTTCTGAGATCACTGTCTGGTATTCAGTATTGCCCAAATAAATGTATTCACATTCTTGCCTGCTGATATGGGACAATTTTGTGCAGAGCTGGTAGCCACACAAAAAAGTGTCAGACTTCTCTGAGAAGTGAATGGGTACCATATTATAAAGTCTGGCCTTTAAACGTTCAAAACTGATTAGTCATTGGCTGTGGGTACCTCCAAAGTAAATTTGCACTCAGAAAAGAGCTGGATCAATGCCTCAATTACTGCAGTTGGCTCAAGTCCCTCAAATTCTAGAATGACCAGTCATGAAGAAAGAAAGTGTAGTTTTCTTCTTCATCATCTTCTCCATTTACTTCCTGAATCCCAAAGGTACTTGTGGAACTGAGTAAAACAACATAGGAAAAGTCTCACTGAAGTTGAAGGGCTGAAGGTAGACTTATACAAAGAAGAGTGTGCGAAAATATTCTGGAATTCTGAAAAGAGATAATGCCTCATTTATCTTACAGCACTCTAAATACTCATGACGACCAAGATTGCAAAGAGAAAAGGGGAAAACAGAAATTGAAATAAAGTATACATTGTGGCTTTTATCACGTCATGATCACTTTGTTTAAGCAAACAAAAACATTATGTTATTGGAACAATTTTTTCCACAATTCAGTGCAATTCTGTGATTTTGGCACTTTGTTGATACAAATTTTCAGTCTTCTCCACAGCCTCACTTCCATGTTTGCCCTACGTAGCACATGTATAATGTGCTATTCACTCTCTTTCTCCTCCTTGCTCCCAGCCATATTTTTGTGGAACTGTGCAACCTCCGCTTTGCAATATCAGCACTGCAGTAGAAGGAAATTGAGTGCACCACATTTTTTTAGATGAAACTCAACCTGCATTTTCTTGGTTCTACGAAAGTCTTTGTGCCCTTCCACACAGCTGTATATCCCAGAATATCAAGGCAAAAAATCCCACAATATCTGCTTTGAACTGAATGTAGATATTGTGTAATTTTCTGCCTTGATATTCTGGGATATAGGACTGTGTGTAAGGGCCCTTTGATTGTGTGGATCATGACAAAATAGGTATCTTTTTTTTAAAAAATGGGGTGCCACAATGTTTGATTGTCCTGACGCATAACCTATACTTGGGACAAGAGGATGCCATCATGATAGAATGCAGTGAAATTGAATTATTTCCAACTGGCAAGTGGGTCAAGCAAGGCAGCCTTTTATCAGCCTACATGTTTAACTTATATGCTGAACATAGTCATACATAAATGAACAGGATTAGACTCAGAGTAAGGAAACATAACATTGAAAGAACGAACATCAACAATTTGTAGATTTGCAGATGACACTATTTATGGGTTTGCCATAAGTAAAAGTCAATTCAAGGGGAGTTACCAATAACACATGACCAGCACTTGAGTGAAGGAGGATGGGAAATGAAGGAAGTTCTCTCTGCTTCTCTAATTTGTGTACACACACACACACACACACACACACTTTCCAGCATATAAGACGACTGGGCATATAAGACGACCCCCAACTTTTCCAGTTAAAATATAGAGTTTGTGATATACTCGCCGTATAAGACTACTCCTCTTCCAATACAAATTTGAAAAGCAGCAGATTTGATTTCAATATGGTAATTTTCCTGTTACTGTACCTCCTCCTATGCCTCTCAGATCTCACACCTGCACACCTGCACTGCTTCACTGCAGTCTTCAGGAGCGAGATCTGAGAGGCAAAGGAGGAGATACAGTAATGGGATACAAGGCTGGGCCAGACAGGTTAAAAAGGTGTGTTTTTCTGGGCTCAGAGCCACTCTGTCTCTTTTTTCCATACCCCAGGCACCCAAGACGCCTGCAGCTTGCTCCACCCTTCACTTACACCTTGCCGGTGAGGCGCCCCTTCACCTCACCATCAGGACCGCATTAAGTCCATGAATCCTGATGAATGGATTTTCTTCTACTGTACTTGTACAGCGTTGCCCTTAATGCTTTCATACAGTTGCTGCATACGGCAGATATGTGGCCATTTTTGAGCTCCTCCCACCATATGTGACAACCACAGATTCTATAGAACCACAGATTCTATAAGTTTCAGATCTATAAGATGGCTCCCATGTATAAGATGACTCCCATGACCCCTGACTTTTGAGAATATTTTCTTGGGTTAAAAAGTAGTCTTATATGTCAGAAAATACGGTATATGTTTGTCTGAGATACTAATATGGGCCTGGTGATAATGAATGAATCCCTGTAACTACAACTGTGCAAGAGATACACAGAAACTAGCTGCAATGTAAGTCACTGTCTCACGTAACCACAAAATAATTGTCATTTTGTTTGGAGCTAAGCAGTTAAATGGTTCATAGTATATTTGTTATCTGTAAATGGGATTTTCATGGATACTACTTGCCCTGCCTTTCTGGGCAACGATCATTTAGCAAAGATTTATAAGCCTTTCCTTTGCTTCATGGTGTGCTGGGAGGGGAATGAAGTCTTGTTGTAAGTGGTGCATTGCAGTGAATCAGTAGCTTAACATATTCCTAGAAAATCACAACTTTTTGACAGCTGCTCTGTATGAAAACCTTCTATAAAATGTCCAGAATGTGTGTTATAAACTGACTTAGGAAGTCCAATAAAGTTTGAAGCTTTGGCAGGCTTCTAAGCTAGATTTATAGTCTAATGGAATTTCCATCATCCTTTTTTTTAATCTCCCCAATGACCTTTTCCAATGTGAAGGTTTACCATCTTCACACAAAAAAGAAAATCTAGTGTTTTCTGAGCATTTGAATGTTAAAAAAAGGCCTTAAAATATTTTAACTTGTTTATTTCTTGAGCAATTCTGTTTCATTCAGTTTTATATTTAAGGTAGTCCTGGGCTTTCCTTCCCCCTTTTTCATATATGTGAGGGGAAGTCATAGGGAGGAGGGAGCAGGCTTGTTTTCTGCTGCCCTGGAGACTTGGACGTGGAACAATGGCTTCAAACTACAGGAAAAGAGATTCTACCTGAACATTAGGAATAACTTCATAACAGTGAGAGCTGTTCAGCAGTGGAACACTCTGCCTCAGACTGTGGTGGAGGCTCCTTCTTTGGAGGCTTTTAAACAGAGGCTGGATGGCCATCTGTCAGGGGGTTGGAATGGCAGAGCTTTTCTGGGTTGTTCATTTGTCCTTTGTGGTGTGCATTATTTCTCTTGATTTAGTATGCTCTTTTATCTACTGTTTATACATGGGTGTAGCTCAAAATCAGTACAATCCCTCAGTTTCTATGCTTACATATTGAATTATATTTTACCCATATATTATCTTTAAAAAAACAACAGCATATATACAGAGAGAAAGCCCATGTGCATGCTGACTCAAATCTACATCTCAGTGAATGTAAAGGAATGCAGCTTAAATCTAAGGACTCAATTGCACAAAGTTGCTATTTTGTGACAGTCATGTTATTATAGATAGCTGATACACAGTGGAATAAACATCTTCAATATTGCACATATCTTCATTTGCAGTATTGCATCAGTTCAACTATCTGTCACCCTGTGATTAACCTTCTGTATAACCTTGTAACCCTGTCTACCCACACTTCCGCTGATCAGTATTTTTTTAATTAAAAAAATAGAACAATTTTAGCCATAAAAAACAAAAGAAAATAGGCAAATATAGCTGTAAAATATAAAATAATTAGAAAACCGGCAGCAGGAAGGGGTGAGATGTGGCATTGTACCAAGGTATGTAATGGGAATACTGTGGGATTGAAAGATATTGATCAGTTTTTCCTGTCAATAGTGAGGGACAGATTAATTATAAGGAGAAGACAGACCGGCTGCTGGTTGGATGATATAATGTGATAGGCCGTTATCAAAGGGGACAGTCTAGCTTCAATACTAATTTGTCTGCCTGCCTCATGTGGTAGAATCCTTAGACTCAACCACCAAGGTGGACAACTTGTGCTATTCCAAATATGGTGAATTTCTGAGTGTTGGGTTTGGCTGCCATCATTACTCACCTTTGTAATGACTTGTGGCCCTTTAGATGTTGCAGGACTTCCAATCCCATCCTCCATAGCTAGCATGGCCTATGGACAGAGAGAATGGGAACTAAACTACAACAATCTCTGTAAACCTTAGGTTTCTACCTCTGTTGCAGTCTCTTTCCAAACTTTTCTACAATGTGAATCGCGAAGGGCTCTTATGTTGATGCTTAGTAACAACACAAACAAGGCCATTAAAAATTGCTTGGCAGGGATTAAAAGATTCCAAATCTGTTTGCTTGCTGCTCTTTGCTCCATAGAAATAAAAGAGAGTTCTCTCCCCCCACCCCTCCCTTTCTTCTATTAAAACCTAGTAATTGAAAACCTATCTTGTTCTTACAGAATGGTTTTGCTGTTGTAAGGCCCCCGGGCCATCATGCTGAAGAATCAACAGCCATGTAAGTACCAGGGAATATTGCCCATCTTGGAGCACTAGGGTTACTGGCAATCACCTGCATTGTGCATGTCTCTGAGGAGCTCTAATTGTTAGCAGATGGCTGCAAAGGTTTTTGAGGTACTCCCAGAAGTAGATTTATGGTTTCAGACATCATATAGCTTTTTGTATTTTTTTTTAAAAAAAATGCACATGCGCAAAGACACGTCACATATTAATGCACAAATGCCCTAACATTATTTATTACTGTTTTCCTGACCGACGTGCTTTGTAAAATTTTCTGTTCTTCTCTATTCCACAGGGGGTTCTGCTATTTTAATTCGGTTGCAATTACTGCCAAATACTTGAGAGACAAGCTAAATATAGGCAAGATATTGATTGTAGATCTGGTATGTATATCCTTGGCAAGCCTCATCATTTTAGTCCATCTAGATAAAAGGTGGGGGTGGGAACAGGGAGAAAGAAAAGAAGAAATAAAGTTTGCATTTTTTTATATGTTAGGCTTTCCTGCCTTTAATACTTAAGCGTAATAAAGGTGTGTGTTTTTCCTCTGAATTTGGGAACTCATTAAATCCAGGATGGCAGGACTGAAACCATAAACATGTATGTTTCACTTTAATGGTGTTAACTGCAATTTTAATGAGAAGAAGGGGCAGATCAGGGTGAATTTTATGGTTCTTAAATGAATTGATACTTCCACTGTTAAAATGACCCAACATGTATCCAGGATTACTTTTCCCTACAGAATATAAATTTGAAATAGTTAAATGATGTGGCTTTGGTTTAGTAACCAGTTTGGCTTTCCTTCTTAAACTGACAATAACTTGGTTAGTTGTATAACATGGGAGGTTTTTTTTTCTAAACAGATCAACAAAATCTTTTCCTCCAGGTTTTAAAACTGTATCCCATTTCACACAAGCAAGCTAATTCAGTAACAATAAAAAGACAACTGCTCAGAGGAGATTTATCTTTTTATTGGAAATGAGTTTCAGATAAATGGTTGGTTCAAATGCAGTTGTCCTTTGGCATGTTGTCTATCTATTTTCCTAGCGAATATAATGAATTGAGCTTAAGTCCCCTGCTTCAGGATTAACATCATGCAAAGTCCTAAGGAAAAGCTAAAGGTTGATTTATGAGCCCCATTTTTTTGTTTTGCCTACATTTGGGAGGAGGTGTAATAAGCTGACTGAAAAAAAAGCATAGACAGGAAATGAACCCTGGCATCCAAACCTTGCCTGTTACATCTGCATTTAATTAATTTTTGCAGGTGATAAAAGATTTAAAGACAAAATACTTTTAATATTTTTAAACCATGGACTAAATAGGTTAAATCTTATTCATATCAGCACTTATAATTAAATCTTACTATGAAGTCATGGCCTTAAAATTTAGCACATTTCTCCTAAGTATAGCATGTATCACAGTCATTGAAGATGATGCAAGGAAAGAAAAATAATTGTTTATTCCTGAGAGTAATCCTGTAGAAACTTGTTGAAAAAATACATTTCACCATAATATAGTAGAACTAAAACAATAACTACACTGCACTATGGTGTGTTTTTGTTCCAAGTGAGAATTTCAGCGTATGAAATAAATAGCAGGAGGGAAAGCAATGTGTTTTGGCTATACAGTTTTTTTAGAGTGAGAAGCAACATGGTGTAGTACTATAAATGTTGTAGTAGGACCCTGGAATGGCAGAGTTTGAATCCCTGCTCAACCATAGAAACCTGACCTTGGTCAAGTCACATTTTCTCATCCTAAGAGGAAGGCAGTGAGTGAGGGAGTGGTAAACCTCTAAATAAATTTTGCTGAGAAAATCCAAAATTAGGGTTGACATGAGTCAATTTGAAGGCACATATGTAAAGACAACATACTTTTTTGTTTTCTGAATCCTATAAGAATTCCAGTGATGTACTCTCAAAAGAGACCAGCCTTCTGACAGCAACAGTATGTTACTACTAGTCTATGATTCAAAAACATATTGTGTGATAATTTTTGTTTCAGTGTCCTAAAATGGCTGGGATGAAAGGGATCAATAGTAAAAAGCAGTACATTCATTGAATCTCTAGTTGTAAGAACAAAATGGTTTGCATAGCAAATAGCTGACAACTGTACATACAATGTTGTATGTATGTGGTAGGTGTGGTTCTGAGTGCATTCTGCATCCTAAAGAACCTAAACTTTGCCATGGTACACAAGATTTAAGTTTGTGGTGTGGATATACAAAATTAAGTGATTCCCCCCCCCCCCTTACACACACACACTCTTTCTCTCTCCTGGCGCGTCATTTCTACGTGCCAGGAGAGCTGCTCCAAGAGTGTATTGGAAGCCGGGTATGTTTTCTTTACTTTTCACAGGGTTTTGGGGGCTTTGGGAAGGAAGTGGATATTCCCACAGTTTTCCAGACTAATTTAATCCAGAAAACTGTGGGAATGGTATCTGGACTGCAGTCCAGACACTGGAAATAGTGGGCCTATCCCACGCCTTCCAAGAAGGCACAGAATAAATCCACTATCTAATTAATTTGCTACAAACCAAGGTTTCCCTCGTTTGTAGCGAATTAATTTGGGACTGTATGGAATGTTGTCTGAACATGCCCTTCTTTATTGCAGGAGTTACTACAATAAAGGTTCTGTCTAGATGGGCTCTAATCTGCACCCAATTGGGTTTCTAAAACCCAATTGGGCGTGAATTAAAGTCCTGTCTGGAACTACCTTAAGATTACCGTATTATACAAATCTAATGCTTACCCTAATTTTGGTGAGGTAATTTAGTCAAAAAAGGTGAGCCTCTATATTCGAGTAAATAGGGTATTATTGAGAGGGGTCAGATTTCTCACTCTACCACATAGCTACACATCTGTTCTTTCTGAACTGAAATGATCCAAATGTTGGAACTTTTTTTTCCTTTGGGAAGTTACTGTAACCATTTTTGATAACATATAGTCTGTTATATTCTGCCCTGAGATAATTAGTTTATAGAAGAGGATATACATATTTTAATGAATAAATGCATGTGTGTGTGTGTATACACACACTGTAAGACAGTGTTTCTCAACCCTCCTAGTGCCGCAACCCCTTAAGACAGTTCCTCATGTTGTGGTGACCCCCAACCATAAAATTGTTTTTGTTGCTTCTTCATAACTGTAATTTTGTTACAGTTATGAATCATAATGTAAATATCTGGATACTGGTAGGGTTGGGGGGATTGATTTTGTCATTTGGGAGTTGTAGTTACTGGGATATGTAGTTCATCTACGATCAAAGAGCCTTCTGAACTCCACCAACAATAGAATTGGGCCAAATTTCTCACAGAGAACCCCCATGACCAACAGAAAATATTGTTTTCTGATGGTCTGGGGCGATCCCACCGACACCTGCCTTGCAACCCCTCCAGGGATCCCAACCTCCAGGTTGAGAAACACTGCTGTAAGATGTTCATAATTGTAGGATTGATACTTTCCATTTCACGTACCTGCATCTGAGAAAGTACATCCTCTCTACGAAGATATTAAGTCATCCATGCTATTATATGGTATGCTTTTGTTGAAAGTTGCCATAGAGTCCATAAAATACCATAGAATTTTCTAGAGAATCTAGCAAATTCCTGGAATTGATACCTCTCTAGGACTTTTCTTGGTACTCCAGAGAGACTATATCATTTATTTTAATAGAGTATGCTGTTATCCATCTTTATCTATTTACACTGATAAATTCAAGAATGTAAACTCTGCGGCAATGGGGGTTGTACTGTATAAAATAAATGTGATACGTATAAATAGCAAACCCCTTTTCTATATAGCTCTGCAGTGTCTTTTTATAGAGGTGATAACCAAAATTATTTATTACTTATTTTAAAATGTTGTACCCCGACCTTCTCACCTCCATAGAGAGACTCAGACCAGCTTACAGCAAAATTCAATGCCATACAAATCCAAAACATGTTACAGCAACATTTTAAAAACATAAAATTCCAAAATACATGCATACTAATCACATTGCCATTTAAAACAAATTCACTCCGTCTGTAAACGTGGTCACTCATTTCAAACAATAAACAATTTCAGCCTAATCTGGGAAAGCTTCATTCCACATCCAAGTCTTCACCCGCCTCCTGAAGGGGGCAGATCTAACATCACTTGGGAGAGAATTCGACAGCCAAGTGGCCACCACAGAGAAGGCCCTGTCCCTAGTCCCCACCAGACGCATTTGAGAAGATGGTGGGACCGAGAGCAGGGCCTCTCCGGAGGATCTTAATGTCTTTGATGGTTCATAGGGGAGAATCTGTTTGGACAGGTAAACAGGGCCAGAACCGTATAGGGTTTTGTAGGTTAAAACCAGCACTTTGAATTGTGCTAAGAAGCTAATTGGCAGCCAATAGAGCTGGTGCAACAAGGAAGTTGTATGCTCCCTGTACCCCGCTCCTGTTAGTAACCTGGTTGCCAAGTGTTGGACTAATTGCAGCTTCCGAGCAGTCTTCAGAGGCAACCCCACGTAGAGAGTGTTGCAGTAATCTATATGGATGTAACCAGAGCATGGACTACCGTGGCCAAGTCAGACTTCCCAAGGTATGGGCGCAGCAATATTCCTAGCATAGTTGCAGCATAGATATATATGTAGCTCTTATTAATGTATTATTCATCTTACATTTATTTTTGATCTATTTCAATTTTTGATCCATGGTAGGGATTATTTAAAAAGCCATAGGATGCCACAAGCCAATATAGAAGTAGGCAATTAGCAGGGTGTCTTCTTTTGGACTAGGTAAAGAGGCTGGCTACAGTTAAACTAGGAAAAACATGAGATGAAAGCTGGTGCTATTGTGTGTTATCTGAAGAAAGGGGAAGTTGTCAAGTGAGATTTAAAGCACTTTAAAATTAATGGTTTGGATCCAGACTTAGTCCTTTTGCATCAAGCATGCCTTTTCAATTTATCAATTGATTTTCTGCCTTTCTTGGAAAACTTGCATAGCTTAGAAGTTGTTCCAAAGTTGCAAGAAGTGACATTTTAAAGAGTTGGTGACACACAAGCTCATAATAATAACTACACCCAGACTACATCTGACTTCATTATACTTGGAAATCTTTGAATGACACACAGTGATATATTACAATGATTACCTGTACAATCAGCCATTACCTCTCCATGGGAACAGGTTTCAGTGAAAATACTAATGAGCTCACCATGAATTTTAAAATTCCTTCAAATATGTTTTGTGGTTTTGCTTTCCCAGGAGCCATTTTCCATAATGAAATAACATAATCCCATTTCAGCATTAATTTGAACATATCAATAATAGTCTAATAATATTATGAATTCATAAAATAACCCATGGGATTACACTGTAACTCCAGCCCCAAATAACTGAAACTGAATCCTAGTTTGGGTGAAAAGCAGATAGCTAGTGTGCTCACATTTCATTATTTTGGAAGACTCGTATTCCCACTGGAAAGAAATGCATTTAATGACATCAAGAGACAGATCCAAGAACTTGAGGTCACTTGCTCCCTTCTTTACATGGTGTGTGGCCTTACAGTATCTATAGCAGCCATGTAGGCATGTCCAAAAGAGGAATAAAATTATTTACTTTGTAAATTGATTACGTTGGAATCTAAACTTCATTTTGAAACAGAGTACTAGAGCATCAAATCCTAAATGCTCTTGTTAAGTTTCAACTCGAGTAAAACTGCCGAATCAATGTGTTTACTCTAATTCAGACTTACTCTTAGAAGTTAAACTTGAGTATGATTTAATAAATCAGTACAAAACCTAAAAAAAATAAAGCTCTAACGTGATTGTTGTTATGCAATTTTCCCAATTTGTCAGTGCAGTACATTCTCTTTATTCATGGTTTCACTTACCCACACTTCTCCACTACAATTTCATGGTATGTATCCAGCCCAAGTATAATCGAAATATAGGGTATACTATTATCCACAGTTTCAGGTATGCATGGGATGAGTAAGTCTTGGAATGTATTCTCCATTGATATATTGTATAGATTTGGATCCAAAGTAGGCAACTACAATTGGGCTAAAATCGAACCCATCAAATCTAAAACTGTCTCTCCAGCACTTCAAAAATGTGAGACAGGATCAGAGGTCCTTGATAAATAGAGTGAGCTGCCCCACCTCTGCAGATGTTTATGTCAGCTGACAATATCTTGAATGCAACATCTGATCTTGGGAGGCTAGCAGGATCAGGCTGGTTAGTACTTGTATGTTGGACAGCCAAGGAATGCCAGGTATAAAGGCATGAATTCATTAGCAGAGTATTTGTTGCCTAAGAAAACCCTGTGAAAGTAATGGAGTTTCCAGAAGTCAACAGGCAATACGCAGTTAACCACAAAGCGATCCAGCCATTGTAACACTCACATGTAGGTCATCTACATTGGAGCACTAACTTCATCTGTAGAAAATCCTGAATTGAGAGAGTATCTTTCTGCTGTTAAGTCAGATGCTAACTGAGGGAAGTTTAGGGTTATCATGACAGACAAGAAACCCTGAGTTTATCTTGATTGAGTAACTACAGCATGAATCTTGAAATCCACCAGAAAACAAATGCCAAACCTCACAGAGCTTGATTGCTCAGGATTGGAGGTAGTTAGCCAGTTGGTGATGACACACCAATAAAATCTCTACATTTTGCCCCAGATGGCAAACTGCAGCCAGAATCCTGTTACTTGAGGTAGGAAGCAAAGTGTTGCCCCATCGTGTAGGATCCCATCCTACTGGCTACTAAAGTATGACGTGTGGCATCTGGGCTATTTTCTCTACCCCAAAGTAGAAGGAAGTGCCCCTGTGACAGGAGGAGAAAGAGATACTTCATTATTCCTGCCCTGACAGAAGCCAGTTTGACTAGTAAGCCAGCTCTGTAGAGAGTGAGCTTCCACTGCAAAGGAAACACAAGGCTACTGCATTCTCTTTCTGCTGAAGTGGAAGTGGGCATGACCACTGTGCTGCGTCCTCTTCTTTCTTCTACTTCAGTATAAAAGTTGAGTGTCACTGATAACTTTCACAGTGTTGAGCACAGTGAGCAGCAGGATTCCTTGAAGGAAAGAGGCAAAGGAATAGCAAATTTGCTACTGCAGCTACGCTAGACATTGATGACTGCATTGGCCCTGACTGCATTTGGAGGCATTCAAAATTGGCAAGTTGCTGGATTGACCGCAGTGCTGGATTTAAGACGAATGAGGCCCTGTGCTAGTTAAGTTATGAGGCCCCTCTCTTGGGTACTGAAGAAGGTAGGCCCAGTAGGCCTACACTGCCTAATATGTGGCACACTCCCATAGACTATTGACTCTATCAATATGTCTGAAATTGCTGAAACAGAACATCTTCAAATTTAGAATTGTACCACATAAACAAAATCCATTGAAAACCTTTTTAGGAAGGGAACAGGAAGATAAGCCCTCCTAGACTATGGGGCCCTGTGCTTAAGCACATCTAAGCAGCACAATGGTAAATCCGGCACTGATCAACCATCTGGCGAGACCAAATTGTTGAGCACACTGTCATTTCTCCCTCCTTACCAAAACATAGCCTAGTTTATTACACAATAACCTGGTAGGCAGAGCTGAGTGAAAACGTCTCCCAAGTTTCTTTCCACCAATTTCACATTACGCAAGCCAGATGAAGAATCAAATCCCGGATGACTTATGTTTTCCATGGAAATGACCTGGCATTAAAAAGCAGGATGTTCAGGCTGCAGAATCTATTTTCATTGTCACTATGACTTTCTTGGTTAGACTGTAATGTGGGTGGAAGGAAGGATTGTGAAAACTGCCCTCAATTCCCTGTAATGTCCAGAGTTCAAATCTCCCAACTTCCCTTATCAGCAATTACCTACATTCCAGGAGTGAATTGGGGCAGATTAGGCATTTAACTCCCACCCCATAAGAATCCTGTCAACCCATTCTCCTTTAGTTTCCATATTCTTAGTATGCAGTAATTTAAAGTTCCAGTTGAGCATTTAAAATATACTTTAGACATTCAAAGAAAAGCAAAATTAGTAAGGGGATATGAACATGATATCTAAGTATGAATGATTTTCAATTTCTCATATGTTCCAATGTTAGAACTTGGGGTTAATTTTTCCTCTTTCAAAGACATGTCTTCAAGTTCTGCTAGTGGTCTACAGGGGAGGCCTTCCTCTCAGTCCCACCCCCGTCACAAGCTTGATGGTAACAACAAGAGAGAAGGCCATCTCTGTGATCGCTCCTAGTCTCTGGAACTACCTCCCTAAAGAAACAAAAATGGCCCCCACCCTTCTCTCCTTTAAGAAACTTCTAAAATGCACCTGTGCACTTTAGCATATGGAGAGGAGGCGAATTAGGATTGCTAGCTAATCTATCTGTATTAGACAGTTGTTATGATACATTTTAAATGAAACTCAATTGTCAGTCATTTTTAACACAATATTTTAGAGTGTACATTGTAATGTTTATTTATGTTTTACTTTTTATCTCTTAATGGATTGTTCTTGCTTTTAATTTATTTTGATACTTAGTTCCTTTGTTGTAAGTTTTCTGTTGTTACTCTCCATTATTTTGTATTATTTGGATCTATCTGTACCTATTTTGAGGCACTGAATGTTTGCCTATTTATGTGTAAACAGTCATGAATCCTTCTGGGGAGAGAGCGTGGTCTAGAAATAAATTATTATTACAATTACTATTATAGTGTATCAGTAAAAACAGTTTATAAGAAGTGAAATTTAAAAGACAGATCTTGTACTTTAAAATTTCCCTAGAGCAGGGGTTCTCAAACTTTTTCAACTGTGGAACCCTTTTGAAGCAAAAGTTTCTTGTGGAACCCCAATAAATGGTTATATATTATAGATTATGTTATATTATATGTAATGTACAGTAGAATCTCACTTATCCAACCTTCACTCATCCAGTGTTCTGTATAATCCCATGCATTCTGTCTCCTGCCCAGATCCACAGCTGTTTTAATACATTGTAAAGTTTTGATGCTAAATTAGTAAAAACAGTAATTACTACATAACGTTACCATATATTAAACTGCTTTTTCTGTCGATTAGTTGTAAAACATGATGTTTTGGTGCTTAGTTTGTAAAACCATAATGTGATTTGATGTTTAATGGGCTTTTCCTTAATCCCTCCTTATTATCCAACATTTTCGCTTATCCAATGTTCTGCCGGCCCGTTTATGTTGGATAAGCGAGACTCTACTGTATATGAATTAGCATGGGCAAACTTTTTGACACATTGTGTTTTAAATTTGACAGACAGGCTGGGTCAGTGGCAGATGAATGGAGAGCGTTTGTGTGAACTAATTGAAAAAAAATGAACAAAAAATCTATGCACATATCTTGTTTGTAGTGCAAAAAAGAAAGAAAGAAAGAACAATACAATATTTAAAATGAAAAACACTTTTTTTACCAACATACAGTCTTTCAATGGTAGGCCCCAGGGGCCATCCATCCAGTCCTCTTCTGCAGGAAAAGCACAATCAAGGCACCCCCAACAGTTGGCTACCCAGCCTTTGTAATTACTTACTTATTTAGGCGATCCCTCATTGTCCGAGGATGATGGTCTTCCAGGTTTGTTGCACTGGTGGTGGGTACGTAGGTGACTGTGGAGCCCTATTATTGATCTGCATCTTCTCCCACACTGAAGGCATTGCTTTCCAGGTGGAAGGTGGTCCCGGTCGAGATTGGCTTAACGTGCCTTCCACTTGGCACGTTTCTCTCTTTCTCCCTCCATTCATGCCTCTTCAAATTCTACAGTACTGGGCACAGCTAACCTCCAACTGGAGTGCTCAAGGGCCAGGGCATCCCAGTTCTCAGTGTCTATACCAGAGTTTTTAAGGTTGGCTTTGAGCCCATTTTTAAATCTCTTTTCCTGTCCTCCAACATTCTGTTTTCTATTCTTGAGTTTGGAATTGAGCAACTGCTTTGGGAGATGGTGGTTGGGCATCTGGACAACATGGCCCGTCCAATGGAGTTGATGGTGGAGGACCATTACTTCAATGCTGGTAGTCTTTGCTTCTTACAACACACTGGCATTTGTCTGCTTGTCTTCCCAAGATATTTGCAGGACTTTTTGGAGGCAGCACTGATGGAATTGTTCCAGGAGTTGCAAGTGACGTCTGTAGACAGTCCATGTCTCACAGGCGTATAGCAGGGTTGGGAGGACAATAGCTTTATAAACAAGCCCCTTGGTATCCCTACGGATGTTCATTTAGTCAATTCATCCAATTCAGGAGCAATATACACTGAAATAGTGGCAGTATGCAAATACAAATATGTTTGCTAAACATTAGTATCAAGATAATTATCAGACTTAAATGTCATATATGTAACATTGTAATACACAGAGCATGAATGCGTACTTCCCTAGTAGATACAGCATGAAATCACGGAGCACCACTCACATTAACAAATAGTCAATAAAGAAGGCTCATGCCTGTATGAATAACCTTTGTGCATTGGAGTGGGGGTAGGAGACTTGCTCACGAAGATGTAGGGTGGGGGCTGCTTCTATGGTGATCAGGGTTCAGTAGGGAAGTACAATAGGAAGCTCGAATGGGAGCTGGTAGCAAAGGGAAATCCCGCTAAAAGCGCCAGGAAGTGCTGGAAGTTTCAACACCAAGCTTCGCCCAATGGCGTATCGCTAAGGGTTCTGGTAGTTGTAGTCGCTGGTGTGGGCAAGTGCCCACGGGAATCCAAGCTGGAAACAAGGTAGGACTGTGTTACAGTGAACACAGTCCCTTCGGATGGGGCCCTGGTGGGGGCGTTCCGTGCGGATAGCCTGACGGCGTAAGCTCTTTCCAGGGGCCGGCAACGGGCCGTTTCATAAACAAACTTCCTCAGAGGCTGTGTAAATATAGCGTCCTCACACTTAGATGAATAATCATATGATTTCTTCCAAGTCGCAAGGAGGACGGACCTCTCCACTCCAGGGCCCCGTCCGAAGGGACAGTGTTCACTGTAACACTGGATGAATTGACTAAATGAACTATTTTTCTAATTGTGTCTGATATATACTTGCTACCCTATTTGCTTTTCTGTGTTTAACACGGTGCAGCCCACAGTTTTGTTAAAGTAAAATCCCTACGGATGTCCCAGTCCTCAAACACTCTTTGCTTCATTCGGAAAAATGCTGCACTTGCAGAGCTCAGGCGGTGTTGAATCTCAGTGTCAATGTTGACTTTGGAGGAGAGGTGGCTGCCAAGGTAGTAGAAGTGGTCAACATTTTCTAATGTTACACCATTAAGTGGTATTTCTGGCATTGGAGAGGGATTGGCTGGTGATTGCTGGAAGAGCACTTTGGTTTTCTCGATGTTCAATGACAGGCCGAGCTTCTCGTATGCTTCTGCAAAAGTGTTTAGAGTGGCTTGTAGGTCTTCTTCTGAATGCGCACAGATGACATTGTCATCAGCATACTGGAGTTCTATAATAAATGTTGTTGTAACCTTGGTTTTGGCATTCAGTCTGCTGGGGTTAAATAGCTTGCCATCTGTCCGATAGATGATTTCCACTCCGATGGGAAGCTTCCCATCAACAAGGTGAAGTATCATAGTGATGAAGATGGAAATAAAGTTGGGGGAATAACACATCCCTGTTTGACACATGATTCCACCTTAAATGGGTCACTTTGGGAGCCATTGCTTTCCAAGACTGTTGCCATCATGTCATCATGGAGGAGCCGCAGCATGTTCACAAATTTGTTAGGGCACCCATTTTTTGAAGGATGGTCCAGAGAGCACTGTGATTCACTGTGTTGAATGCCTCTGCAAGGTCAATGAATGCCATGTACAGTGGTTGATTTTGTTTCTTGCATTTTTCTTGGAACTGTTGTGCAGTGAAGATCATGTCCACTGTTCCTCTGGAGGGGCGGAAGCCATTCTGGGAGAGTGTCTTCTGAGAGGGGTAGAAGGCAGTTTGCAAGGATTCTTGTGAGGATTTTCCCAGTGGAGGTTAGAAGGGAGATACTTTGATAGTTTCCGCAGTCTTTCTTTCTTTCCCTTTTTTTTGAAGAGGGTGGTGATGGTGGCATCCTTGAAATCTGCTGGGATTTTCTCGGTCACCCACACTTCTTCTATGAGCTGGTGGAGTTGTTGTGTCAGCCTAGATCCTCCCGCTTTAAAGATTTCAGCAGGGATCCCATCAGATCCGCTGGCTTTGTTATTTTTTTGTTGGTTGATGGCATTGCTGACTTCTTCCAAACTAGGCAGTGCTGCAAGCTCATTCCTGGTTTGTTGTTGTGGGATTTGTGAGCGAACCTCTTCGGCCACATTGGAGCTGCGATTCAGGAGGCTTTGGTAGTGTTCTTTCCAATGTATTGCAATTGATTTTTTGTCCTTCAGAAGTTTGGTTTTATCTGATGAGCGTAGAGGTTGTATGCCATGGTTCCTTGGCCTGTAGATGACCTTTGTGGCTTTGAAAAATCCCTGGGCATCATGGGTATCTGCCAGGTGTTGGATTTCTTCAGCCTTCTTTGTCCACCAGATGTTCTTGAATTCTCTTGTCCTTCTTTGGACCTCAGCTTTTGCACTGGCATAGATCTTTTTCTTAGCAGCACAGTTGATGCCTCTCTGCCATGTTTGGAAGGCTCTCCTTTTCTTGTCAACTAGCTGTTGGATATTGTTGTCATTTTCGTCAAACCAATCTTGATGTTTCTTGGTTTGATATCCAATAGTTACTTCGCAGGCTGTGATGATGGAGGTCTTCAGTTTCTTCCAATGTTCCTCAACATTTTCAAGGTGTTCTATGGGTAGATGGTCCTTGAGTGCTGCTTGGAGAAGGGCTTGTTTGGAGGGCTCCTGAAGGGCTTGGGTGTCCATTGTGCACCTTGTCTTTCTTCCTTGGAGTCTGCGCTTGGGGACGATCTTGATAGCCATTGTGGATCTGATTAGCCTGTGGTCTGTCCAGCAGTCAGCACCTGTCATGGCTCCTGTGAGAAGCACGTCATGGCGGTCTCTGGCACGTGTGATTACATAGTCTAAGAGGTGCCAATGTTTTGACCGGGGGTGCTTTCAAGATGTCTTTAACTTATTTTTCTGGCGGAAGAGCATGTTGGTGAAGACAAGGTTGTGTTCTGCACATTTGATGAGAAGCAGGATGCCATTCGAGTTGTTGTTTCCAACCCTGTCTTTTCCTATGGTCCCTGGCCAAATGTCGAAGTCTCGTCTGACTCTTGCATTAAAATCCCCCAGGAGGATGATTTCGTCCTCCTTGGGTATCTTCGATAGGATGGTGTCCAGCTGACAGTAAAAATTTTCTTTGATGTCTTCATCAGCATCTAGTGTTGGTGCATAGGCACTTATGATGGTTGCCTGGACAGCACTTTAGACAGCACTTTAGACTAGCACAGGACAGCACTTTAGACTAGTTTCAATGGAAAGCTGGTGAATAGGACTCAATGCTTTAATGGACAGAACACTGTTTCAACATAGGTGAATACATAGGTTGTATGCATGTAATTGTATTTTAATGTATTTTAGTGTCAATGTTTGAGGGTTTTTATACTGTTTTTATACTGTGTTGTTATGAGGGCATCGAATTGTGCCTTTTGGAAGCTGCTCTGAGTCCCCCTCCGGGGGTTGAGAAGAGCAGGGTAAATTGCCGAAATAAATTGCCTGTTGGGTTTTGGCAAGTTCAATTCGGAGGGTTGAGAGTCGTTCGTTGATGCCAGTGGGTGCTTCGGTCAGATGCTTCACCAGATCATTTCTGATAGCAAAGCCAATTCCAAGCATTCTTTGGTCTTCTTCAAGCAGTCTCTTCCAGAAGAAGGTGTAGCCTCCTTTTTCTTCTTTCAGCTGTCCCTCTCCTGCTCTCTGGGTCTCCTGAAGTGCTGCTATGTCAATATTAAAGCATCCTAGCTCCCTTGCAATGATGGCAGTTCTGCATTCGGGGCATTCACTGTCAGTGTTGTCCATCAATGTCCATACGTTCCATATTCCGAAGTTCGTTTTTCTTTTTTGGCCACAGGATGGTGACCCCACTGGACGCGACAGTCCATTCAGGGATAAGAGAGGCAGACTATGTTTAGGGCATGTTTTTTAGCCCCTTCCCCATGTGGGCTGAGCAGAGTGGATCCTAAAAAGGGCTGCTCAGTCATGGATACAGCTGCTGAACTACTCAATTGCCTCAGTCCTTGAGGTAGAACAACTGAGTCTGTATCCACCGCCCATGTGCCAGTCTGTGACTAGGCGCTTCCAGATTTCACAGTCTTGCCCCCATCGCCACTTGCTAATCGCCATGGGACTTTTGTTGGTTTGTTTTTATTTTCTTTGGAAGACGCATGTGCGTGACTTTTTTAATGTGTGGAGGTCAGTGCACAACTGACCAGTACAAAATCTTCACAGAGTGAGGTCCCACAGTGGCTATCGCCCTCTGAGGCCTTGGCAACCTGACCCCAGGTGAGGAGTTACTTTGGGCTTGGATGGGCAATCCTTGGAGAAGTGGCCGGAGGTCCCGCAGTACCAACACAAATGCAGGCGCTGCCGCCGGGCCTTCTCAGCATCGTCCAGGCACTGGCGGGCATGTCCCAGTTGCATCGGTTCTTCCTCTGGTCCACATGCGGCTGTGGACGGGGCCCCGACGGGCCTCACTGGTCAGGGGCCGCCTTCCTGGCAGGCTGCTGCTCTGGCACCTTTCGGTTTAGCATCAATCCGTAGGGCCATTGCAATCACCCCATCTAGGGTGAGGGGAACATCAGGGGTGCGGGCGACTTCCAACTGGATCTCCGGGCGCAGCCCCTCCAGGAACTGCGAGCGTAGGGCGTCCGCATTCCAGGTCACTTGGTTGGCCAGCACTCGTAACTCGGCTATGTACTGGCCGATAGGGAGGTCCCTCTGAAAGTGGCGCTTCATCTTCTTCTCTGCCAGGTCACGGTTTACAGGGTGCCCCCAGGTATCATGGATGTGGTCCAAGAACCCTTGCACAGTCTGAACCTGGGGTGCATTAGTGTCAATCAAGGTGGTGGCCCCCGATGCCACGGGGCCATCCAGCAGGGTGTACACGAACGCCACTCGTTCCACTTCTGTTGCAAAGTCGGCTGCTCTGGTTACCTTGGCTGGAACTTTGCTCAAGCGAAAGTGACGCCTGAGGTCCTTGATGTGTGACAGTGGCATGGTTAACACAACGGCTGTGGCTTCTCGATCTGTTGCAGCCTTCTTCTGCCTTCACAGCCATTGTAACATGTAGCATGTTATCCTCCGTCTGCTCTGCCGTTGAGGTCTTTGGGAGCCTTTGTAATAATGAGCAATGGGAGGGAATTAGGGTTTTGGAAGCAAGGAAGGAAATAGGAGAAGGATCTAGGTGGCGATGAAGATGGGGTGAGGGAGGCAGTGAAAAAGTCTTTTGGAGGCAAGGAAGGTGGAGAAAAACGCTTTTGGGGGTGAAGGAGGCAGGAGAGGGGAGGAGCAGGAAAGAGGCGGCAATGCTTGGGGAGGGGATGAGAAGAGGAGGAAACTGCAGAACTTCTTAGTATTCCAAGACCTCAATGGAGCACACTTTGAGAATCGCTGCCCTAGAGCATCGATGCCCCAGAGCATCAATGGCCCCAAGCTTTTTAGGGCTTTTAATTTTATTGTCAGTATCTTGAATTCAGAATGGAAATATATTGGTGGCTAGTACAATTCAGAACTGGTGTGATGTGATATCTGGATGGAATTCATTTAGTAATCTTGCTGTCACATTTTGCACTAACTGGAATTTCAGAGTCATCCTCAGTAGCCCTAGGTAGAGCCCATTGCAGTAGTTTAAATGCATGAACAATTGCTAAATTATCCCTATCCAAGAAATGCCTTGATCTGTGAATTGTGCAGGATTTTTTGTAATCTCAAAACCCATTTTTCATGGGTATGTGTCGTTGGTTTCATTTGAAAATGGGCATGCTTCTTAAGGGGGCACATTTACCATTGCAGCTTGACAATAGTGTATCTGCTAATGAGTGTCATGTACATGACTGCACAGTATCATGGGCATGGGGTGATCTTTTTGGCACCATAGCCACTCTTGCCAAAGGATTTGTGACACAGCAGTTCTTCAAAGTGTTCTGCCAGTATGCATCCATCAGGATGAATGGCACTCGTGGCCTTTGGAGGCCCAGGCTGCTCAAAACTAATGAGATCATATTCTTACATCGTCAGCTGCGGCCGTCATGATTTTATGAACATGAAGTATGATGCCTTTTCTGCATCTGGGATACCTTTTGATGTGGATCTTGCTGCTGAGGGACTGCTAACTGAACTGAACATTTCAAGGAAGCCAATTTACTCAGCTGGTTGCAAACCCTTTGACCTCTATAGTAGAATTTGGCAAATCAATGAATGTGCGAATGTTTATAGTGTTCTTTTAAGAATGGCAAAAATGCTGCGTAGTCCATAGATCCTCCTGCAAAAAAACTAGTTTGTATTTTAAACATTCATCTTTTTTTAAGGCCAATGAGACTAGTTAATTAAGCCTAAGGGGTTATGAACTGTTGGCAGTTAATAAGTCATAAAATTCCTCCATAAAACAGGATGCAAAATTCCATCACTGAGACAGGGAGTACAAAGAGCCGGTGTATAATATTTAATTGTACAAAAGGACTGGGATTTCTCAGTGACTGCTCATCTGGACTCTCAAGGGCATGCTCACTGTGGTTTCCTGATTTTTAGAAGCCAGTTTAAAAAATGAGTGTATTAAAGAGTAATTTGCCTGAAAGTTCAGGAAGTTTGGGGTGGGGAAGGGTGGGCTGGGAAGGGAAGAGGTAGAGGGAGAAAAGGAAAGAAAGAAAGAAAGAAAGAAAGAAAGAAAGAAAGAGGGGAAGGGAGGGGAAGACAAAGAGAGGGAGTAAGAGAAGAGAAGAAAAGAAAGCAAAAATGTTTTAAAAAATAAAAAATGGGTCTCTCAGCACACCGGCTTGGACATGATTGCATTTGTCATCTGTTTTCTTTCCCCTTAAGGATGTTCACCATGGAAACGGTACACAGCAGGCTTTTTATGCTGACCCCAACATCCTGTACGTCTCCCTCCACCGCTATGATGAAGGCAACTTTTTCCCTGGCAGTGGAGCCCCAAATGAGGTTAGGTTTATTTCTTTAGAGCCCCACTTTTTTATTTGTATCTTTTCAGGTAATTGCATTGTATGATTACCCCTAATTTTCTCATCCTCCTCTGGTGCTTGAAATTGCCCTAGATTACAAAAAAAGCCCACTGAGACCTAAAGAGGGGGCGGGTGGGTAGAACAAGTGCATAACCCAGAACAGTCCTTGTCAAGCAGGGCTAGGCTGATTTGACAGGCTGTTTGATGTTTTTTTCTCCCCTCTTTCTCTCAAAAGGAACATTTTGTATGTTTTCTTATTTTGATTCCCTCCCTGCTTTTCCTCTTCACCCTCCCTCTGGCACTTGCCCCTCCTTTCTTCCCTCTTTTCAGGTTGGAAGTGGCCCTGGTGAAGGTTATAATATAAATATTGCTTGGACAGGTGGCCTGGATCCCCCCATGGGAGATGTAGAGTACCTCACAGCATACAGGTTGGTTCTCCTTTCCTTCTGAAAAGTGCCGAACAGAAGTAAATGTCTGATAGCTGAAAGAGTTTGAACTCCAGCAATCTTGAAAAGCTATATACATTACCTGTGGTGGAATTGGCTTCAAGTTTTAAAAAAGGGGGTGGGTTGTTTGCAGACTTCATTGGTCTCCAACAATATTAACTTTGACTAATAAAGAGTCACTGTTAGTATTGTTGGCCACACATAAGCCAAAATGTATTCATTCAGTGCTGGAAACAATGACGAAGGAGATGGGATTGTTGGATTGTTTCTGTTTTTTCAGCCTGTAAACCAATTAAAAGACCATTATGCTCCAAGGAATATAATTAACAATGCAAATCAAAGATACAGAAAAAATATTGGAACTATGATCCCAAAATAATGGGGTGGGGGGCTTCACAGTGATTTATCCATATATTGCTTCTATGTAAGTGGTCTTGCCATTTCCCTTCATCCTTCCTCCCAAAACCATAAACAAACATCCATGGAACTAATTCCCTCTAATTTCAATGGTATTGTCTTCCATGTAAGATGCTTAAAATGAGTGTGTTAGGATTAATTAAAAATACATGTAAGGATGTGGTTGAAATACTACATTAGCAGCCTATGATGTTTTGTTTCAACACAAAAGTGAAACATGTGCAGCAGACCAAAACTATACCTGCCAGGAAACATTTGGAAAAAATATCACTGAGCACAGCTGTTCTGTCATATGTCATTAGAAAATAATTGAAGGTAGAGCCTGATGTGGTAGCAGACAGAGTTGCAAAAAGTATGAAATATGAAATTGGGAAGAACAGGGAGAAAATGTCTGGGATTTTATAGTTAAATTGTGTCCTTTAATTTGCTACCATTGGATGCTATATTTCAAATATCAATTCCCTCTGTGTAGAAAGAAATGATATTGGATTTCAGGGAATGCTGTGCTGATGCCAGTCTATAGAAGAAGGCATTCTTTTGATAGGCATTGTCCTCCAGTCCCTAGCTTTTCCTGACATAGTCTACATACTAACCTGTTCTCTCTCAAGAGAATGGACAGATGGTCCTCTGAGGCAGGCTGGCAGAAATAATGCCAAGCGACAGGATAAGTCCTTTTCACATCTACATAGTCTCCTGATTTTCTCCATTTCATGTCATAATGTAACGTAGATTTCCACAATCTGATGGAACTTCAGGTGTTTGGGACTTCACACTTGGTATACAGCTTGGGCCAAAGAGAAGTGAAGTCCAGAAGATTTGGAGTTTACCCACCAGATTGCATGTATTTGAAAGTATTAATCTCAAGATCTTCACTAAATTACACAAAGATTTGTTTTGATAAAAAATGATCAAGATCCACATTGTCCACATTCAATTTATATGGAGAAGACAAGGTTGTAGGAAATATGCACAGATACAAGCGAAGATTTTCATGAACTAAGCAGTGTATACATTCATACATAAACCTAGACATTTTAGTTAAAAAATTGACTAGCAAAAGCTGGATCAACCTATTTGTGAATCTATGTAAGTACTGTACATTATCTCTTATCAAAAAAAGGGGGGAAGGAGGGGCGGAGTTCTCAATCTTTGAGTAGAGTGGTGAAAAATGATATCTTAGTTCATCCTGGGAGAATCTCAAAGAAGCATTAGCTTCTTTTACTCTCTCTCTTCTATGGCACCACTTCTGAGGGTTTTGAATACCTGGGTGAGAAAATGGAGCCAACCAAGTTGTCTGAACCCCTGATCTACCCACAGAACATATCAATATCCATAATTTTTACCCCAAAATCTGCCCTCGCTTCAAACACAAAGTCAACATATCCACTAGTATTCAAAGTCTAAAGCCTAGATGGAGAAAACTATCAGTTTCATTTAGTCCACATTCAAATTTTTACTTTCCGCCTCCCTCTCCAACCTCCCCCACCCCATTCCAAGTATAGTAAGGTGTACATTTTGGATTTTTTTAAAAATGGAAAGTATAATTTATTCCAAGGAACCAGGCTGGTGAAATAATTAACCGCTGTAACCCTCATGATGGGATACCAGAAGTTATATCAGATTTATCAAAAAACAGAACCTAAATAAATAAATAACCTGAATGATACATACACTAAAATAGCCACATCACCTTGCCATTTGTGGTTAGTTTTCTAAAGACCTTGGAAAGTTACATTTTAGACCAGTGTTTTTCAACCTTTTTTGAGCCGCTGCACATTTTTTACATTTACAAAATCCTGGGGCACACCACCAACCAAAATGACACAAAAGGACACTCTAACACAGTAATACATATAGTTAATATGTTTTTAAATGTATTTATACACTCAGTGTGAAACCTGGGCCTGTTTCGATGAACACAACATAGATATCCTGCCTTGTGTGCTTCGGAAATAGATATCCTGCCTTGTGTGCTTCGGACATAGATATCCCACCTTGTGTGCTTCAGACTGGGTCGCCTGGGCTGACACTGCCCTATCATCACCACCCGTTGCTTCAAGGCCGCTGCTCACCTGGGTTTCCCTCAGGCAGGGAGGGAGGGAGGCGCAGGGGCAGGCCGCTCTCTTCCAAAGCTGAAAGGCAAGGTGCGAAGGAAGGAAGGAGGCCTTAGAGCAGAAGAAGCCGGGGCAGAGCCCAGGCCAGGAGAGGAAAAAGGGAAGAGGCCCCGGAGCCACCTCGGCCCCAAAGCCTGAAGGAATCCTGAGCCAGAAGGGGAAAACAGGCGGCTGAGAGGAAAACAAAGCCTAACGCTCCTCTCCGGAAGCTCTCCGCCTTCTCCGGAAGTGACCTCACAGGGAAAGGCGCCGAACGGCCCCTCCCCTTCTCAGCCTCCAACCAACCCCTTCTCCAGGAAGCCAAGGCCCCGCCCCCTCCCCTCTCTCGGGACTTCCGCCCTGAACAAACATGGTGGTGCCAGGCGGGAAATCCTTAGAGAGGCGGGGCTTGCTTCTTGGCCGGCGTTGATTGGCCCTGCTGGCGCCCCAGAGAGAGAGAGAGACGGAGAGATGGAGAGACAGAGAGAGAGGCAGGCTGTCCAGATGAGTCCTGGCGGGGTGGTCGGTTCTTCCACGGCACACATGATGATCACTCATGGCACACTAGTGTGCTGCAGCACAGCGGTTGGGAAACACTGTTTTAGACTATAGGTTATGCTGATGATTTTAGGGATTGAAGTCCCAGAACTTAATGTTTCCTCTCTCTCTCTCTCTCTCTCTCTCTCTCTCTCTCTCTCTCTCTCAGTATTGCAGCTCCACAGCTCAGGTTTTGATTTGCCCACCATGATGAAAGTACTTGAATAAAGTCAGAACTAGACAAGCTTCTTGAGGTCTGAATAGGAAGATCAGGTTAAGTTTGTAAAGGCTACAGTTCAAAACTTTTCCAAAAGACAAGGAACAATTGAGTAATTTCTACTCTGACCACTGTCAAAAATTATAATTTCAAAAGTTATATCTACTGCATACCTTCACCACACTGCAAATATACCACAAACTCTATAAAACAGAATTTCCCCCTCCCCTAAACACTCTTGGGTGGCCCATGAATACACACAGCATTTAGATGGTTTCGTATGCAGACATAACACACCAGAAATTGAAACTTAACATCAAACACCAAAATAGCATAAAAAGCACAGTATTGCACTGTTTCTGTAAAATGGGTTTTGGTTTTATAGATATTATTTGCCTACTGTGGCAAACACCTAGTCAAAGGTTCAATTACTGAAAGGTAGGCTGTCAAAGCTGGTAAGCCTCAAATGGTGCCTACTCTTAATACATTCATTAATCCTCTGCCAAGATCTTTGCAGAACTGAAAAAGGAATACAAAATAAGAAGAAAAAGGTGTTTAGATGTCTCATGGGTTTTGTGTTGGATCTCAGCTTCCCTCACCTCTTAAATGCTTTGTTCCCAGTCAACCTCAATTGAAGAGTAATGGTGTAATATTAAAAATATTAGATTGAGCCAAGCACACTTGACATTGAGTTCAACCATGCTGTTATAAGAAAAAAAAAGTATAACCATTGAACTGGTGTTATCTAGTAAGAATACATTCTGAGTTAACGTCACAAGTACTAGTTGAGAACTAGTCTTGAAAACAAAGATTAGACCAAAAAGGACTTTGAGGACCAAATTCTCTGGTTTGAAGACAGACCTCAGGGGAGGAGAATAGATGGAATTCCCATCAGTCTTTTCCTAAGCAACTGTGTTAGTATTTTGTCCATTGTTGCCTTCCTTGAGGCACTCATTCTAGCACTATTCCAGATCTCTCTTCCTTTTCTCAAGAAAAAGAACGATCTCAGGACTTCTCTCTGAATGAATGTCCTCCAAGAGATTTCAGCTCAGCTTTTTCTCAGACTGTTTATGACATGGAGAAGGTTTACTCATGATAAAGGAAACTGGCTGTCTGAATATATCTATATGCCTTCATATTTGCTCCTTTTAGTGAATGAAAGGGCACTTTAGTTCATGTAACTGTTTACTTGGACCAAAAGCCAGCATTTTGAGCATCTTTGGAGAGAAGAAAAGCATGAGTCCTCACCTTCTCTAGGACATAAAGCTTCCTTCTAACCCAGACTTCACCCACCCAGTGCGAGAAGTGTTATCACATTAGAGCTGAAAGAAGATGCAAAGAGTATGCACCCCCATCCGAAATCCTGTGGCTGCTATCTGCAGAATTCTGGGGCTTGTCGTTTAGTAAGACCTAAGACCTCTCTAGCTGATCATTTTAGAGGAACACCCCCCCGGTTAAACTTCAAAGCCCTTCAATTGATACCAGGACTATCATTATCTCCAGTCAACATGACCAACCAGACCATACCTGCTCATTCTTTTAATCTTAACTCTAGAAGGAATTCATTTCCTTTTGGTGACTTTGTTCTTTCAGCATTTTACCTTTCACATCAGACTATGTGGTGGTTAAGTATGTAATATGACAACTATTTTGAAGCTTTTAAAAATTAGGAACACCTGACTTAAATGATCATTTCAAACTACTTTCCCTGTATTATGGTGACACCTACAGCTAAGTATATAATCATGGGAATGATAAAATGTTTATGTGATGTTTAGGGCTATAAAACTCATGTTGCTATGAGGCTAACCTTCCACATAATGATAACCTATTAAGCAGGTGTGAACCCCAGGCTAGTGAGTTTCCTACTTTCTTCCCCTCTCCTCTCCATCTTCTATTACAAATGGTAGTTAGCAATGTCTGATGCCAATTTGGTGACAAACCACAGTCTTCTAGTTTATACAAATCCAGCGAATCACACTTATGCTTATGCCATTACAATCCAAACTTAGAAAATCTGTGCAGGCTTGGACTGTAATGGCAAACTGTGTTTTGTGCAAGATTGGAAGAAATAGAAAACTGGTTTATGTACCACCTGGTTGGATGTTACAATCATTGTACATATGAGAGGATAGAAAGGAAAGAAGAGGAAAGAACATGCAAGCTGAGGATTCATGTCATGGCATCAAATTATGGTTTAGCATAATTTAAATTACTATTTATTTTGTTAGTTACATTTATATCCTGAAACACTACTAATATGCTTGTGTCCCTCTCTTTTCCCACTTTATCTTAATATCTTCTTTGGCATATAGGTGAAGCTAAGAGAGTGTGAATGGCCCAAGGTTTACTGGCTCAGAGGGAACTAAAACTTTAACTTCCTATGGTGTATCTATACTGTAGAAAAAATGCAGTTTAACACCACTTTAATTGCCATATTGGGATCTGTAGTTTGGTCAGGCAGCAATACTCTTGGGCAGAGAAGTCTAAATACCTTGTGAAACTTCAGTTCCCAGAGTGCTATAACACTGAACCATGGCAGTTTAAATAATGTCAAACTGCACTTGCTCTTCAATGTATGTAAATGCACCCTTCTTTTCAGTCCAACAATACAAACACTGCAACGTACTGGCTTTCCATCACTGCACTGCTTTAATGTTAGAATAACCCCACTATGACATAGGTTTTGTAATCTTGACACTGCATAAACCATAAAACACATGAATGGATATGTTTCTTGATATGCACAAGGGAGAAAGGAATATTAAGGAGAATACACAACCCAGTCTCATACATGGTAATTCTTGTAGTGCTAATGCAATGGTTTTAGAGTTACATTGAAATAACCCCACTGTGAGTATGAGTAAAAAAAAGAATGTGCCAAAATATCTGTGGCTCTGATTTTGAAAGAACAAATTAAAAAGCAGTGAACAATGGAGACCCAAATGGAATTTTGCTTTGAGCAATGGATTTTCCGCATAAAACTGTCTGACGGAGGCAGGAAAACAGAATGGCAATGAAATTCCATTAGTAGGATTCACATACCCCCTAATTTAGACACTTTCAATGCACCAAAGAAACAAAAAAAAACATGAATGCAAAAATTGTTTTTGCCTCAAGGTCACTCGACAAAAAATTGTATACTGTAGAGAGAAACAAGATCATTTTAAAACCATTAAAACAACAGTGAACACTTTTGTATTCCTCAGGGTAGACAAGTCAGTTATCCCAGTAAAGATTATGGGAAAACCCGGTGCATGCAGGTTTCCAAGCATCTGAAAAAAATGCCAGGGTTACATGAGTGGACCTAAAAACTTCATATTTTATGACTGCTCAGTACAAATACAAACAGTGTTTTGGATGACAACTCTGAGAATCTCCTACCCAATAATTCTGGCATTAGAATGCAGATTTGTTTGGTGAAGGGCCAGCTGAGCTGACACTAGGCTTTGCTGAATTCAAACCCTACCAAGACTAAGGCCTCATCTACATGGGCTGTGCAATCCAGGATTGGCAGCAGAGGTGGCCACTAGGCATGAGAAAAAAGTTATGAAAATTAAAATAAATCGTAAGTGATTCGTATGTAATGGGACTTTCTAGTTTATACGCATCACGGCAGCTAACCAGGAAGTAGACTTTCTTTTACGGTCCTTGAGGCCAACAATTTGCGTAATGATCGTAATTAATTCTTAATTATTGTACTACTCACTTCTCCCTGCCTTCTCCCCCTCATTTCCTTCCCGCCTTCATTCATCTTCTTCTTTTTCCCGCATTTCTATGGGGAACTGGAAGTGACGCTGCTGCTAGGCATTCTGGAAAGTGTAGTCCTCCATGCTTCTCCTCCCTCTCCCCCCCCCTCTGCTCTCTCTTCGTCGTGGTGGTGGTGGTTTGGGGTCTTGAGGAAGAGCGGGCTGACACTTCCTTCTGGGCTCCGCCTTGGTCGTCTTGGCCTTGCTGCTCTTGGCCATCTTGGGGTTGGCTTTCGGGCTCTTGTCTTCTGCGGGGACTCTCTGTCTTGCCCCACCGCACGGGCCAACTTCACACACACACACACACGCTTCTCCTCCTTTCTCTCCCTGCACTCTCTCACATGCTTCTCCTCTGCCTCCTCCTCTTTCCTGGTGGCTTCTCCCCCCCCTTCTCTTCCCCGTTGCTCTGTCTTGCCCCACCGCACGGGCCAACTTCACACACACACACACACACACACGCTTCTCCTCCTTTCTCTCCCTGCACTCTCTCACATGCTTCTCTGCCCCCTCCTCTTTCCTGGTGGCTTCTCCCCCCTCCCTTCTCTTCCCCGTTGCTCTGTCTTGCCCCATCGCACGGGCCAACTTCAGCCCTCCAGGTGTTTTGGACTTCAACTCACACTATTCCTCACAGCCTCAGGCCTCTTCCTTTTCCTCTCAGCCTGGGCAAACTTGGGCCCTCGCTCCCTCAGGATCGGGGTGAGAGAGAGGCAGCGAGGAGCAAGGGGGGGCTCCTCCTCCTTTTTTTGCTGCTTCCAAGAATAGAATACCCCCCTCCCTCCCTCCTTCCCTCCCTCCTTCCTATTTGGAGAGTCCCATCTAGAATTCAGTGTGATTTATTCAAGTTTTGGCCTACTACTAACGAATTTCGTTAGTAATTCAGTTACATTTTAGAAATTTTTGGAAATTTTTTTGTAAGTCTTTTTATTACTAATCCAAAAAAATCCCCCCTCCCCAATTAGATTTTCAATTTCCTATTTTTGGGTTCTAAACCATGCCTAGTGGCCACATGTCACCCCCTCATTCTCCTTGGTGACCTGGGCATCTTTGCTATCATCAGCATATGGAGCCTATGGTGGCCAGAAGCTCTCATGTAGCTCTGCAACTGTCTGGCAATGGTGATGATGACAACACAGGCCCGATCCATCCTCTTTCCTGTGCTCTGATGAATGAAATAAAAAAGGACAGTGGCAGCCTGTTGTGGAGAATGGACCATTCCACATCGGACCCTGCCCTGTTGTCTACAATGTGCCAAAGTTGAGGGGTTGATCCCGTGTTTTGGTCAAACTCCAACTTTTGGCATCCCTTGATTTTTCTTCATGCAAGGCTCAGTTTACCCTGCAATAAGTACTGTAAGTGACAAAATGTCATGAAGGCAGCTCGAAGGGAATGCCCAGTGAGCGTGTGGGCTGTTAAACTTATGTAGAGACGCTCTAAATATGTTGAAAATGACTTTGGTTGTGTCCCTGGGCTAAAGAGCACTGAGGTATACTTCTTGACTACCTGAGAGGACATAAGATGTGTTGAACTCCCCTTTTTCTGCCCCTTCTCGGCTATTCAGTCATAAGCACTTAGGTAGCAGTACAGTTCAGCCAACAGGTTGCTCTGTCACCAGATACCTGAGATTTCCCATTAGGATTTTAGAATTAGTAGAACAGTTCTTTCTTCATCCATAAATTTTATCCATTTGTATGTTCTTAATCCCATTACCTGCATATTTTGTATGCCTACAGTGCAATAAGGGTCTTTGGACCACAATAAATTGTTGCTGTGTGTGTTCTTTAAGATTAGTAAGAGTGCTAGCTGCTGCTGCTGTTGGTGGCGGCTACTATCCAGGTAAGTTCTGGTCTTCGGGTTGTGAAAATGGCAGCAATAAAAGAATTTGGCATGATAAAAGAAGCACAAGTGCTTATATAAAATACTGAAAAGTTATTTTTCTATTTTAGAACATTAATTAAAACATAACTCAGTTGCATTATAACTGTTAAAAGTAGGGTATAATTGCCTCTTTTAATATGTAGCTGTAAATAGGAATGTTTTTGTTATTTCTGTTGGTACACAGTTATGGCCTCATTACTTATGAGTTCTTTCTGCTGCAGATCAGTGCATTGTAGCATTCTGTAACATTTCAGTAACTCTAAAGCAAGTATTTTTTGTGATTCTTTAATAATAAGAGTAAGAACTATCTAAAGTGCATGATAGTAACTGACTAAGATTAAAACCTTGGAAATGTTACTATTTTGAGAAATTGTTCCAAGCTTTATAGCTTCTGAACAGTCCCGAGAATACTATTGGAGCATGCCTTATGAGCTCTTCCTTGATTGTGAACTTACAGGTCTGGATATTTTATCTCACACAGCAGAAGGCAGTGGTTGTAAAACTAGCACTTGTCTTAGGTTCCCTTTCCTGGCAACTCACTCAAGGGTATTTCATTTCATAGACAAGTAAATAGGCTTTCTTAGAGGCAATTACTAGGGTGAAGCAAGTGTTAGGAAAGCTTATTTCACAGAATGAAAGATGGCACCTTTTAAATGGCAAAACATATATGACTAACCCAAAGGTCCACATGATGCCAAAGTACACAGTGATTCCTGAGTGGAAGAAGAACTATTTAACATTGAGAGATATCTCCCTCTTGAAGTGAGGTAATATATAGGTAATATTTCCCTATAAAAAGTAAGCTCATAACTATTGCTCACATGTAGCCTACTATATATTTATCAGAGTGTAGAATCAGTATATTAAATCTTTGTTTCAGGTGCTTTTTAGGACTATGGATCTCATCATATGTGCTGCTGGAAGCCTCTTGTGTTGCCACTGTGATAGCATACACTGGATCCTCTTCCCTTTTGCAATGAAACCCTGTCAGAAGTAGATGTACTCTCTAAATCACAGAGTAATGGGTTAACAAGTATAAACACACAGAGTCAAAAGACTTCGATATAAAAATATCTATTCCATATCTATATGAAGCACAACACTAGGATATACATATATATCAGGTAATATACAGAACATGCCATATACATAGATCGTATCTAGGAGGCGCCAATACAAAATGGATAAACATCCACAAGATAGTAAATCATACAGTAATAATAACCGCATTCCCCCTGAAAAACAATAAGGCAGTCCGAAATTAAAGGGATAGACTCCCTAGTGCTGTGAAGTCCAAACAGCGGATGATAAAAGGACCCAGGAGACTGCAATGCGCTCCCAATAGTTAGATTCAAAAGTTGGCCGACGGGCTGTGATGCCAAACTTTTAGCCACTCCCCGTTTCACCCGGGGCGGGGCTTTCTCAAGGCCATCAATAGGTTTTCCGTAGTCCAAATATCAATCACGGAAGCGTTCAGGCTTAACTTTACCGCATCGGTAAGGTGACCATAAAGGTGACCGATGCGGTAAGGTTAAGCCTGAGCGCTCGTAATCAAATATCAATCGCGGGCGTTCAGGCTTAACTTTACCGCATCGGTAAGGTGACCATAAAGGTGACCGATGCGGTAAGGTTAAGCCTGAACGCCTGATTGATATTTGACTACGGAAAACCTATTGATGGCCTTGAGAAAGCTCCGCCCGGGGGCGAAACAGGGGAGTGACCCCGAAAAGTTTGGCATCGCCAGCCCGTCGGCCAACTTTTGAATTTAACTATTGGGAGCGCATTGCAGTCTCCTGGGTCCTTTTATCATCCGCTGTTTGGACTTCACAGCACTAGGGAGTCTATCCCTTTAATTTCGGACTGCCTTATTGTTTTTCAGGGGGAATGCGGTTATTATTACTGTATGATTTACTATCTAGCGGATGTTTATCCGTTTTGTATTGGCGCCTCCTAGATACGATCTATGTATATGGCATGTTCTGTATATTACCTGATATATATGTATATCCTAGTGTTGTGCTTCATATAGATATGGAATAGATATTTTTATATCGAAGTCTTTTGACTCTGTGTGTTTATAGAAGTAGATGTACATCATGGGATGGAAGCCAATAGGCTCTATCACAAAACTGTAGAGGAACCAATGGTTGCTGCCAAGTTTTACCCTGTCTGATGAGGACGTCATAGTGCTAATAATTGCAAAACAGCCAGTGTGGTATAGTGGTTAGACTTTGTGGGATTTTTTTCCCAAATTATAATAAGCCATTATTTCAAAATAATGGCTTATTAAAGCTTGCAACTTTCCTGATAATTTTTATTCTAAAAACTAAAGACTTCTAATGAATGTGGAAGAAAATATTATCAACAGATTGGCACATCTCATCTGCTGTAACTGGCCATAATACTTGGCTGGACAAAGGTAATATGGTAAATATTGTCAAGATGACTTTTGAGAGAGAGAATAACAGAGTACTTTCAAGCCAAGAGTGACAAAAACAAGCTAGAAAGCATCACCTTAAAAAAACACAACTGTACAAAAGTTTCAGACTGTCTTTGAAAATGAGCAGAACTCAGGGATTGCCAGAGTACATTTCCCAGAGCTCTACAGTCATTACATTCACTCCAGGATGGTCCTTCTTTCCAAGTTTGTTCTCATATGGTATAATTCGGGTGGAAAAGTGATGAGGAGATAAACTTAAAATCCATAGGCTTGCACATCAACCCAATTTTAAATGTGGTTTCTTTGAAAGAGCTTTTGTAAGACTATTTTTATTTCCCCTTCAGCATGATTTGTCCCAAAGAGTTGATAATACACTGTGCCATGAAGCCATAAATATTATGTGAACAATTGGAAATTGTCTCTTTAAAAAAAATCATTTCCAAGGGCTTTCTGGCAGCTTCTCTGCAGTCATAAAAAGTGCCAGTTGATTGTTGTTATTGTTTTCAATATAGAAAATCCTGAAATGTGGTCCTTCTCCAACACATAGCCCCACAAACATATAAGGAATTAGGTGGCACCTCTGTAGTAATTATTGGTTTATTTAATTCTCCTGAGTGAAAAATTCATCTTTTAGAAACTTTTGACCGTATGAGTTGTGACATATTATGCACACATGCGTTCATTTTTGGCATCTTTTAGTCCAAGGGACTAAAGTTATTTATTTCTTTGGAGGAATAAATGGAAAAAAGAGGAACAGAGGAGAGATAAACAATGCAACACCTAGAGCATTTCTGGCACATTTTTAATGCTTCAAACTTTATCATAAAACTAAAGCAACAAACCCTGCTTTCATCTTTCTTTCCTTGTTTTCATTTTTATTTTTAATTTGGAAACTCCAGTTTCTTTCCACTGAAGTACCTTAAAGTTCATTTACTTATACACCCTCCCCAAAACTTGCTTTTCGAAATGGTACATGCAGCTTATTTAATCCACTGGAGTGTGGTCAGAAAGCAACCTTTTAATTACAGGCATTAATTAGTCTGACGTGACCTTTTGTTTAGATACACAATTATTTATATGGATACGGCTGCTTAGTGGGAAAGGCAAGGAGGGATAATAAACAAGGCATGTGCCTACTCTTCTGCAATTTAAGTTATAACGAAGTCAATTCAACTTTTGGCCTTGAAGTTCTTTTAAAAAATGGTTTAGAGAATGTTTTTTATCACAGGCCTTCCTAATTCTTACTAAGATGATCAAATGAAATATTGCAAAAGCATGGGAATTAAAAACACCATACCCTTTAAAAAGCACAAAAACAAATACTCTTTATTGACAAGAGGATGAGAAAACTAGTTTGTAACAACACTGAAAGAAAGAATAGGAAACCATTTAAGCATTCTGAAAAATTCCCAAGGTTTTTGTGGGTACTTTCATCTAGCTTTTTACACAAGTCTCCCACGCATCTGATTTCATAAGCTTCTGCAAACTATAGCTGGTCAAAGTGGTTTCCAGGTCAGCTAGAAGGAGCAAGTCAATGCCCTAGTTGGTTCAGCAAAATTCTCACGACTGGTGTGAGATCATGGATGATATATTTGAGACATGTCTCAGAATATGTCTCATCATTTTCGCCTGGTTTGCAGAAAAGGATGCATAGTATCAGGTGTGCCTTTTTAGTATCCCTGTTGCACCCAGTAACTATGAGTTGCCCAGTTCCAATTATGTCACTTTATAGTGGCTTTTGCAAACAAGATTCCAGCCTGTACATGTCTAAAACTAACAGCATTACAACATTGCACCCTGGTGTTTTATATGAATTGTTTAACTGCTTTCCTTTGGTGGATATTTTTATGAAGATCCCATTATCCAGAATGAGAAGAAAGGGTCATTTCCCCAGAAGCAGAACCCAGAGCCTTTCAGTTACACGCTCCTTTGAAATATCTGCTTTGTGCAGTTTCACTAATGAGACCACCTCTATTATTTATTTTTTCTTCTTTGTTTAGAGCTTTAAAAAAGGGAAAAGAACACTTTTGTGGGTACAGCTATATAAATGTGTTTCTGTTATTTACTTCTCTTGCAGCCCAGTTTGGAAAGTTATTTTAAAAAGAAATTAGTTACAATTCGAGTGCCAAGATCACTATGGTTACAATTTTAAATTGAATTTTTCTTTTCCTGTGTTTTACAGATAACTAAAATAGTTGCCTTTTAGGTTTTTAATAACAATCTGAAAGGTGCTATTCCAATCTACTTCATTATTACCTCAATATGTACAATGGAGCACGTTGGAGCAGAATGGGGCATAACAAACCAGCACGTAAACCATCTGATAGTCCTTCTCTACTACTGAGGCCAGAAAATGTAAAGAGGGACTTAAATTACAGAGTAAATGAAAGAACTTTTATCCCTGTTGTCTTACAGTTATATGGATACATGTAGTAGAAATATAATGTATAATAATAATAATAATAATAACTTTATTTTTGTACCTCACCTCCATCTCCCCAAAGGGACTCAAGGCGGCTTACATGAGGACGAGCCCAAACAGCCTAATTAAATATATAACATTAAAATATATAATGGCAAGTTAAAACAGAATGAAATATCAACATTATAACAAAAATATAAAAGCAAACATCAACCAACAACCAATGAGCTCTATGATAAATATCAGCTTCTGGGTAATTTGCTATTAGAGAAAAAATAATTCATTGTAGATAATTAGTTATTTCAAACTCATTATTTCCAAACAACAGGAAGGATAATACCTTCCTTGAATTTTTATTAACTGCAGCAACTCTGTCCTAGGCTTTGTAGTTTAGGCTGGATATATACTGCCATATAATACAGTTTGAACTGCATTATAGGGTCAGTGAGGGCTCATAATGCAGTTCAGTACTGTAAAACTACATTATATGAGTCTACACTGACCCTATAGTGCAGTTTTAAACAGTGTAGATGGGACCCAGGTCTTCCTAACCCCAGAACCCCATGGGATGCAATCATGGTTGTTAAAGTGGAATGATACTTGTCCCCAGAGCTAGCAGCAGGTATCATTTGAGATGTCTCCTGTATCCCCTTTCCTCTGATTTTATGGCTTCTACTTCTCATTATATCGACTCCACAACTTGCTGATGTGTCCCACTCTACAAAGAGCTTAATATCAAGGCACATATACATCAAAATTCCATTTTGAGCTCACAGGACATTAACATTTCAGGATACAATGACGATCTTTTAAGACCCATAATAAAATGAACCCACTATTCAAACAGAAACAAGAATTTCGACAGCATTCCAAACTGCAACAATATACATTTCATTTGTTTATTGAATGCCATGTTTGGACATCAGGGTAAACCATAAGCTCGTTTCTCTCTTTCCGTTGCATCCTTACTTCCAAGCGTTTTTTCCGACAAGCTGAGTTAAATTGCTGCATGTATTAGACCTTTCAGGCTCGGGGCAAAGAACGGAAAAATTATTTACAAAAGCTTGAAAATATTTAATCACAAGAGGCAGGGGGCAACAATGTTTTAATTATCGGTACCTTAGGCCATTGGCTGGCTGGAGGCTTTCTCAAACAACCAAATGCACTGAATCGCTGTTTGCCAGCCTTAGGGTCAGGCCTGAGATGAAACAGATAAGATAATTGGCTCTAATGAAATCCAGAAGGCCTTGGCTTTCTTGTTTGAGCTTGGATTTGAAAAGTGCGTGTGGAAGTGAGACTTAATTCAAACCAGTCCTGAGCTCGGCCCATTTCTCAATGGCTTTGATATTGTTTGAAGTTCTCAAAGTGTTCGCCACACCACTGGCCTGCTGGGCTGGGCCTCCCCGGTCACCTTAATTACTGAGCTTTATTGCTGACTTTACTACACAGGAAAGGAGCCATTATATGTTCCATCAACATCAGCTCTGCTCAGATTGGAGGAAAGGGCAGGGTGAAAGGCCACTGTTGGAAGGCAAAAACTTCACTTTGAGGTAGTCAGATCATTTACCAGTGTCGGATTTCACTGGGCTATGTGTGGACATTCCTAACAACACAGAAGTCAAATTTCTACTTTCAGGGGAGGGGGTCAAATGATTACTTTTCAAAACATTTTGTTTGCCCATGATTTGTGAATGAAACCTTTGTTTTCCCGAGGCGAGGGATCCTTTTTTTAAAAAGCTCAATTAATCACCTTTGAATAAAAAGATAACAATGTTAGGATATATTCTAAATCGGACTGAGTATTAATGCTTCTTTGAAGTGGAAATTAGAGAGGAAACCCCTTACGGTGAGCACACAGACCCCAAACCCCAAAAGATTGGCTCACTTATATCAGGCGTAATATCTCGAGGGGTAATGTGAGTGAATGCAAGGTGTTCTGTGAAAACATAGGAGATCCTGTGAGGGTCCCTTTTGCAGAGGTAGATTACATCTACCTACTTTTTACAAAGTGGATTATTGTACAGTATCTACCAACAACAAGGATAGTGTTTTAATTCCAAAAAGTGTGATTTTCAGAATCTGGCAAACCCCTCTGAGCTGCTACTTCAACCTCCTCTATTGGCAACGTATCAAAGTTGCATAGGAAACAATGCAGTTAATTGAAGCCTGAGATGCTTCAAGTGGAAGATTTTTTTCCTTTGAGGACAATAAAAGGAACTTCCAGATGTGTCTAATTTACTAACATCTGACCACTCTTGTTCTGCTTCAAGCTACATTCAGAATGGCAACTCTGCTTCTAAGACTCTGGAATCCAACTAACATTCAGTAGCAAAACAGACAACCCTAGTTTTCCAGCATCCAGTTTTGTCAGTGGGGCTTCTCATCTCTTACATCCATTGCAGCATGGATCATGACTGTGTCCTCTCCTAAAATATAATCTAGATTTGTGGTAGGTCTGGATGCCAATCTGGCGGTCTTCCAAGTGTTGCAGGGACTGCTACAAATGCATTTTTTAAATCCCAGAAACATTTAGGAAAACTGTTTTGATGTTTGTTTGTTTTTAGTGTTAAACAGTATTGGAGAAGGAGATGCATGTAGAATTGTCAGATCTTTGTTCTTGGCCCCCTTTATTCTAATTTTCTGGGCAAGAAGTAAGAATTTCAGCATGAAAGCACTACCTTAAAAGGTGTGCATAAATATATATTTAATTAAATAGCATATGGTGTGCAATTGTGGATGGTACATAATGCATCATGTTTAAAGGCATCACCAAGATTTACCAGTTCTGGTATCATCATTATACCAACTCCAGGTTCTGTTTCCTATGACATCATGAGAAGTTACCTTTAGATTTACGATTTTGGCCCTAGAATGACAGGACCTTGCTTAGCCAGGCAGGTGTGTGTGCAACCTGTGTAAAAGATGATTTGGTTTTCCTGAAAGCTTACATTGGTGGCAATTCAGCCCTCCTATATGTCCATGAGAAGTAAAGTCCAGGAGTCAGAAGGAGTCAAGAGGCCATGAAGTAGGATTATGTGCAATGTTTGACCCCTCTTTATTCATCTTTGATCTAGACAGAAGGGTGGACTGTAATAGAAATCAACCAATCAATCATTTCATTTACATATATAGCCCACCCATTTCCTTAAGGCTGAGTCACAAGACAATTTACAGATTAAAATGAAAATAAAACAAAGGACATCTTAAAAAAATATGAAAATCGAAACTGTAATAAAGTGCTCATAAAATTAAAGTATTTTAAAGCACTAAAAGCATAGGGTATAAATAGTTCAGAGCAGGGGTGCTCATTAGGTAGCTCGGGAGCTACCAATAGATCTTCGGCCCTCTTCCAGGTGATCTTTGGGCCTCACCAGCCAGATGGGGCGCTCCTGCCATGTGCGTGCACGCCCTGCACGCACACACGCTCCTGCTGCTGGCTTCCGCTCTCGCGGTGCTTCTTTCGCCTACGGGGCATTGCAGGAAGAAGGAAGCACGAGGCGGGGCCTCTGGAGGGAGTGCCCTGCCTCTCTCTCATCCAGAAGCAGCTGTGCTGCCTCCGTTGCCGGCGAGACAGGCAGGGTGGAGCGCTCCCTCTGGATGCCCTGCCTTGTGCTTTCTCCTTCCTGCAATGCCCCACAGGCAGAAGAAGCGCTGCGCAGGCGGAAAACAGCAGCAAGAGAACATGCGGTGGCAAGAGCGCGCGGTGGAGCGCACGGGAGTACACGGCGGCGGGGGCAGGTAGATCTTTTGGACTTGGTTGCTTTAAGAGTAGCTCACATGATGAAAAAGTGTGAGCACCCCTGGTTCAGAGCCTCCGTTGTGCTGTGCTGCCTCCGTTGCCGTCGAGACAGGCAGGGCGGAGCGCTCCCTCTGGATGCCCTGCCTTGTGCTTTCTCCTTCTTGCAATGCCCTGCAGGCAGAAGAAGCGCTGCGCGGGCGGAAAACAGCAGCAACAGCACATGCGGTGTCAAGAGCGCGCGGTGGAGCGCACGGGAGTGCACGGCGGCGGGGGCAGGTAGATCTTTTGGACTTGTTTGCTTTAAGAGTAGCTCACATAATGAAAAAGTGTGAGCACCCCTGGTTCAGAGACTCCGGTGGTGCAGTGAATTAAACCACTGAGCTGCTGAACTTGCTTACCAAAAGGTTGCAGGTTCAAATCTGGGGAGCAGTGTGAGCTCCCGCTGTTAGCACCAGCTTCTGCCAACCTAGCAGTTTGAAAAACATGCAAATGTGAGTAGATCATTAGGTACCGCTCCAGCAGGAAGGTAACAGCGCTCCATGCAATCATAGCCACATTACCTTGGAGGTGTCTATGGACAACGGCGGTTCTTCGGCTTAGTAATGGAGATGAGCAGCAACCCCCAGAGTTGGACACATCTGGACTTAATGTCGGGGGGAAACCTTTACCTTTACTATAAATAGTTCAGTACACTAAAACAAAAAGCCTTTATGTGTTAAAAAAAATCAGTTTCCAAATGCCTGCTGGAAAAGGAAGGTCATCACCAGATTATAAAAAGACCAAAAAAAAAGGAGGCCAGTTCCAAAGTCTATAAGACTCTCTTCCATATTTGCACCAAGTGTACCTGTGTATTCCAGAAAATCTGAGAAGTTTGCATTGGAAGCTCATCCTTCAGATAGTGATCTAGAGCTTCATAGGTAAAAACCAGCAGTTAAAATTGTATTTGGAAACCGACTATCAGCCAGTGAAGCTGCTGAAAAAAGGTGCCCACTGCTTATTGTAGCCAGCATCCACCAGCAATCTGGGCTACAGCTCTTTGGACCAGCTGAAGTTTCCTTCAGAGGTGGTTCTATACAGAACAAGCATAGTAATCCAGGTGAAATGGAACTAAAGTCACTATGGCCAGATGCCTCTAGAAATGAATGCAGCTGGGCACATTAATCCTAAATACATTGAGCACAATCTAGATACTACCCTATGGCTGGAAGTTGGAGTCTTTTTATTAAAAGTGGATACAGGAGAAAGCGTCTTGTGAGTAATATTGTACATGCTCTGGCTAGCAAAATGTGCCACAAAACTATGCAGTGCATTATATTACAGTTGTTTAGTTCAAAAATCCTACATGAACTCCAGTGCACAGAGTGAGTTTTTGTTTGTGTGAATTGGCTTATTCAAGTCAATAAAGGAGTCATAACCTAAAGAAACTATAGATCTCCATTGTTTGTCTTAAGTGGAAGGGATAAAACATCACATTATTCTCCAGAAGCAGATCCTGGAACTCTCTCTAGAAATATGATTCATCTTGTTGGACAGTTGTACAAAAACCTAGAGTTTTCAAACTTCAAGTTATGTGCAAGGTTCACCATGTGTCTTTGGAAGTCAGTGCTATCATGTCTGCTTCTGTAGGAAATCCAGTAGCAGTTTGTTATAAGACTGAACATAAAAACATGATTTCACAAAAGATGAGGGATTAAAGGACTCACTTTTGACCTGGCAAGTGGTGTGGCTACTTCAGGTAGCAGGTGCTGAGAGGTGACCACAAGGCAATTTCTGGATGCTCGGTGGTCTGCTATGCAGTCCCAAAGTTAGACTCCTCCATATAGGTGTGATGGTGTATGTTATCCCGTTGCTTATAGTGAAGACACATTCAACTGCAACTTTATCTGAATTTTGTGTGTTTTGGAATGGTAAGAGCACCAATTTGTTGGTCTGCAAAATGCCCTAGACTCTTTGCTCTGGCTCTTTTGAACTCTGGAATTCATCCACTATTAGCAGGGAGAATGATTGATTGCTAGGAGAATAGATAGTATATCTTGGTAAAGCAATCATTTCAAAGCAACTGAAACCCATGATATTTTTCCCCTGGCACCAGAGAGAGAGATGGAAAAGATCAAGTAAAAGGTTTTGGGGTTGTTGTTGCTTTTTGCTTTCCTAGCAACAGTAAACATGAAAGAATGAATGAGAAATAATGGGGGGATCTCAAAAAACAAATGTTAGCTAAAGTGGCTTAGAGGCAAAACAGCTAATAAAAACCGAACTGGGCCTAGCACACGTCTTTATTTATTTGGCTGGCCGTGCAAAGACTCACACGTACTTGTTAACAAGGTCAAAGCTAGCCTTAAGAAGAAGCTTCTCTGTGGCCCATCTTGCTTCTAGTTGCAGTTTTCTTCTCCTAAAACAGAGCTGTTCTAATTCAAATCATATGGAGGCTATTTCACAGTGAGAGCGAAGATAGAAGAAAGCACAAGGAGGAAACCATGAAATCAAAGAGAGAGCTGGTGAAAGTAACTTTCAAAACTAAATATGAAATCAAAATTAATAGGATATTGCTTGCATGGTTTGCAATTGGAGAAAATTATCCTTTTTTCTTTTCTTTCCTTTCCTTCTCTCTATATCGCAGCCTATAAATCCATAGTCACAATTAAAGTAGACACGATAGATTCATGGTAAATTAAATCCTTGTCTGCAAGGGAAAAAATAAAAAGGAAAGGAAGAAATAAAATGTGGAAGTCAGGCCCCTTCTACACTGCCATATAATACACATTATTGAAGCAGATAATCCACATTATCTGCTTTGAACTGGATTATATGAGGCCCTTTTTACACTGCCATATACAATCAAAGTAATCTGCTTTGAACTGAATTATAGGGCAGTGTAGAGCCATTCTGAGTCTACACTGCCATATAAACCAGTTCAAAGCAGTGTAGAAAAAGGCCCAGGACCTTTCACTACAGCCATATAACCCAGATTGTCAAGGCAGAAAATCCCACAATAACTTCTTTGAACTGGGTTATTTGAGCCCACACTGCCATATATTCCAGTTCAAAGCAGAAAATGTAGGATTTTATTCAGCTGTGTGGAAGAGCCTCAGGTATACGTTGCAAAGCACGACGAAGCCCTTTTCCACACAGCTGTATAAAATCCACATTGACCTGGATTATATGGCAGTATGGACTCAGATAACCCAGTTGCAAATTAATAATAACTAGAATTCAGACAGATATAAAATTCACCTCAACACAGTGCATGGAGCAGGTGGCCAGGTATGAATTAAAAGGGAAATTTCTGGATTATTGTGTCCTTTATTCAGCTGAGATTCTACATCACAGTCTGTAGCATAAATCTCTCATGCAGACTTACCAAGTAATTGTGGTATGCAATGTTTGTGTTGAATCTCAAATAAACAACTAAGAGGAATGTTCCACGGGTTTAGATGTCTTTACACAAATGCCCAGAGCATGGGAAATAAATAAGATAAACTGGAACTTTTAGCACAACAAGCCGGATACATTGTAATAGGCATAACTCAAACTTGATGGGACGAGTCCTTTAATTGGAATGTAGCAATGGAGGGGTATAACCTATTTCAGGTAAGTAGACCAAAATATTTACACCTGTGAAGAGATGCAAGATTTCAGTCCTGGAACTCAGGTTGAGAGCATCTGAATAAAAATTAAGAGAACAAGCCTGAAAAAGATGTAGTTGTGGGGATCTACTAAAAATCTCCAAGTCAGACTGAAGAACTGGTTGAAGCCTTCCTTAACCAGATGACCAAACACGCAGAAAGAAGAAATATGGCAGTAATGGGAGATTTCAAGTATTGTGATATTTGTTGGAAAACAAGCTATGCCAAGGGAATTGGTTGTCTTGCAGACAATGTTATGGTTCAGAAGGTGGAAGAGACAACAAGAGGATCAGCAATTCTGGACCTCATCCCGAGTACTTGGTCAATGGAGTGGAAGTGGTGGGATCATTAGGTGGAAGTGACCATGTGGTCCTGGAATTTGTGTTACAAAGGAAGAGAAAAATTAAGGCCACTTCCACACAGCTGAATAAAATCTCACATTTTCTGCTTTGAACTGCAATATATGGCAGTGTAGACTTAGATAACCAGCTCAAATCAGATATTGTGGGATTTTCTACCTTGATATTCTGGGTTATATGGCTTTGTGGAAGGGCTCTAAGAGAAGTCAAACATGCATTCCAGGCTTTAGGAGAGCTGACTTCAGGAAATTTAAGAAAATGCTGAGTATGATTCCATGGGCACTACAGCCATATAACCCAGATTGGCCAGGAATACTAAGAGAGAAAGGAGTTAACGATGGACGGGAGTTTCTTAAAATTGAGATTCTGAAGGCACAATTGCAAACAGTGCCAGCAAGGGCAAAAAGAAGAGAAGTGTAAAACAACCAGATTGGATGCCCAAAGAACGTTTAACTGAGCTATTTTAAAGAAAAAGGGGGAAATCACCAAAGGGGAATTCAGACCAATAACCAACATATGTCAGGAAAAGGTTTGTAAGGCTAAAGTGCAAAATGAACTCAGACTTGCCACCGAGATTAAAGACAATAAAAAGGAGTTATTTGGTTGTATCAGTAGAAAAGGGAAGAACAAGGAATGCTGACGGGATAAGGAAAAGGCAGAACTACTCAACACCTTATTTGCAATATGGAGTGGACAAAGTAATAGAGGAAATGCAACCCAAAATAGGTAAAGAAGTAGTCCAGGAATACCTGACCACTCTAAATGAAGTCAAATCTCCAGGGCCAGATGAACTACTTCCAAGAGTATTGAAGGAACTAGCAGAAGGCATTTCAGAACCACTAGCAATAATTTTTGAGAATTCTTGGAGAAGTCCCAGCAGACTGGAGGAGGACAAATGTCCATATCTTTAAGAAGGGAAAAAAGAGGACACAAACAATTACCATCCAATCAACTTGACATCAATACCAGGGAAGATTCTAAAAGGATCACTAAGGAAGCAGACTGCAATCACTTAGAAAGGAATGCTGTGGTCACTAAAACTCAGCATGAATTTCTCAAAAGCGAGTCATGCCAGACTAATCTTATCTCATTTTTTATAGAGTTACAAGCTTGGTAGATGCAGAGAATTCTGCAGATGTAGCATATCTTGATTTCAGTAAGGCCTTTGACAACGTCTCGCATGTCCTTCTTCTGAACAAACTAGTCAAATATGAGCTAAGCAATGCTACTAGTAAGTGGATCTGTAATTGGTTAAGCGACCAAACCCAAAGAGTGCTCACCAATTGTTCCACTTCATCCTGGAAAGAAGTGACTAATGGAGTGCCACAGGATTCGGTCCTGGGCCCAGTTTTGTTCAACATCTTATAAATCAAGGGTTTGGGAAATAAGCCCTATCAGGAGTGGCATAAAAAGCTGGGCATGTTTAGCCTGCAGAATAGAAGGTGAGGAGAGATAAGATGGCCATGCATAAATATTAGGAAAAGTCATAGGGAGGCAGAAGAAAGCTTGTTTTCTGCTGCCCTGGAGGCTATGACGCAGAACATTGGCTTCAAACTGCAGGAAAGGAGATTCCACCTGAACATTAAGAAAAACTTCCTAACTGTGAGAGCTGTTCAGCAGTGGAGCTCTCTGTCTTGGAGTGTAATGGGGGCTCCTTCTTTGGAGGAGAGTTCCTAATTGGTTCTGTCATAAAAATGACCAATAATGAAATAATAATGAAAATTTGAAAGTTTTGTTAGACTTTTGAAATTTCCACCACCAGAACTTTAGAAACACTGTAGAAGCAAAGCACCAGCAGCCTACAGTTTTGTAAGTACTTTAGAACCTTTTAGAACCATTGATTGCCCATGCCTTGTATATAGATTACTAACTGGAGCTACATAGAGGAAGCATACAACCCCCTGTTGTGTCAGCTCCACTGGCTGCCGATCCACTTCCGAGCTCAATTCAAAGTGCTGGTTTTGACCTTTAAAGCTCTATACGGTTCTGGCCCAGCTTACTTGTCCGGACGCATCTGAACTTGTAATTTAAGATCATCTGGGGAGGCCCTGCTCTCGCTCCCACCAACTTCTCAAATGCGGTTGGTGGGGACGAGAGAGAGGGCCTTCTCAGCAGTGCCTCTCCACCTGTGGAATGCGCTGCCAAGCAAGATATGATCAACCCCATCCCTCCTAGCATTCAGGAAAAAAGTAAAATCTTGGTTATGGGACCAGGCTTTTGCACATTAGCACAATGCAGCACTTTGGATTGGAATTGTACTGGCAAGTTGATGGATATGGCTCAATGCTTATGTTGTGGACGGAACACTGTTTTAACTCAAGTGAATATGTATTACGTGTTCAATGTTAACTGTATTTTGATGCTGAATCTTTATGGTTTTATATTGTATATTGTGTATCGGCATCAAATTGAGTCCCTCCTCGGGGGTTGAGAAGAGCGGGGTAGAAATAATGTAAATAATAAATAAATAGATGATCCATTCATAGGATTTTTGCCCATTTGTGCAACATAATCTCAGATAATATGTTTATTTAGATATGTTCATCCATATTATAAATACAATAAAATTAAAATTCTTAAATTGATCAGGTCAGTAACATATATATAGAAAATATGTCCCACCAATGGTATCCCCTTTCCATGGTGGTGGTACTGCATATACCTGTGAGGTAAGAGGCTGTGCTAATAGCAATAGTGCTGCTATTAGAGTCTTCCATGTTGGAGAAGCATTTGCTGAGAATCCAGACTAAATGCGCCAAAAAAGCTACTGGCAGCAGCAGTAGTGTGGGGAGACACTGTCAGAGGCAACATAGTTAACACTGTTCAAAGAGGTCATGGTTAATCTCCTTTTAGATGTCTTTTACTGTGAAAACTCTATGTTGAGATGATCCAAAAGGAAAGAAGGAATTATGTCAGAAAATGACACTTCCAGGTCAGAAAGCGTTCAACAAACTAATTGGGTACAGCAGAGAACAAACACGACAACCTAATCCAGTTTATGCGAAGTAGTCAAACCAGGCGGTAACATGCCAACAACTCGTACAACAACTCTTGAAAAATGAGGCTATTTAGAAAGAAAGAAGGCAACTGAGGATTCACACAATCCTAGCATCGATTGGAAAAAAATGTGAGGGGACTGCCAAGTTGTACAGGCTAACTTCCCTCCCTTATAGTGTTGTACTCAGGTTCTATACAAGGGGACAATTCAGTAATTTTTTTCCTGAGGGGATCAACAAGATAGGCACCTTGCCCTCATTCTATGTAGAGAAGCTGGTTGAGTTGGAAGTTCCATGGTTGCTGGAGTAACAAAGAGTAGAATATCATCCAGTGCACAGACCTACTTCAAAAAGCAAGGAAAGCTATTGAAATAGAGAGAGAAACAGTGTTGAAATTGGAGAAGAACAACCAGGACTAGTGACATAGTGCTACCAGGACACACAGGCCCATGACTATTTGATTAATAAGAATTATAACATCATCTGCTGCTACCCTCACTCCCAACTGAATTTAGTTGCAATCCGGGGATAATGGAAGGAAAAAACTTTCTCCAGAAATATTTTTGGGGTGACTTTACTAAAATCTGTCCCTCGTAAAGATGAAAAGTGCTAGATATTGTCTTCAATCAACACACCTATTCGCTTTTTGGATTCTCTGTACCTCAACATTTACTACTATACCGCTGCTCCTGGCTTCCACTGTACCCCACTCTCCAATATCTTTCACCCAATGCGATTTTATTAATTGACCTAATAGTTGGGAAAATCTCTATCTTTATGTGAATGCCAATCGGCTGCACACAAAGCTTTGCTATATTGGTTTGGCCAAACATGCTAGCCTAATGTGCTAACTCCAAGAAGCAAACTTTTCAGTGTGGAGAGAAGGGGCATCTGAGTCCTCCAATAAATGAAATTAACAAACCAAAACAGCCAGTCCTCTTGTCATATCGCTCACTACACTGAGTTTTTATAGCCCTCTAATTAGGCATATAGCAGCTCTTACAGGTGTTCCAAATTTGCTAAAGAGAAGTGTCCTAGTGATCTTTCTCAATTCAGGCAAGGAATCAGGAAGGTCATTATGTCCCACTGATTGTTATTTTACATGTGAACATTTTATACCAAAATGTGAAATAACAGAAGTAATTATTTCATATTCTATTCTTCTGAAACAAAATGTTGCATTATCTGGAAAGGGGAGGGTGTGTCATTAAGAAAAGTGATGATTTAATTATTTCTATGCCATTTAAAATAGATGCTAGACACATCTGAGAATTTCCTTTCTAGGGCCAACATCCTGAGGAATTGTACTTTTTGGTTTCTGGATTCAGAACAGATAGTGCTTTATGCAATGTGCAGTTAATTGATTACATTGCTGCAAGGTGCATCTTCAAAGAAAATAGATAAGTGCATAAGGGCTAAAGATTCATCCAGACCACATTGGTTTAATCCACATTCAGTATCATGATTCTGTGCAATACAATTTTGGGTTTTGATGCTATAATATCCAACTACAAGAACTGTCTAGCATAAATACTTTATGAGGGCTTTTCCACATTGGTCTAAAAATATGTTAGAAACATCCAATTGGCCACACTACAAAACACAGTGGTGTCTGTGTTGTCGAAGGCTTTCATGGCCAGAATCACTGGGTTGCTGTGCATTTTCCAGGTTGCATGGCCATGTTCCAGAAGCATTCCCTCCTGACATTTTACCCACATCTATGCTCACAACCTCTGAGGATGCTTGCCTTAGATGTGGGCGAAATGTCGGGAAATAACACTTCTAGAACATGGCAATACAACCTGGAAAACTCACAGCAACTCAAAAATGGACTCTTTCTCTAATCCAGCAGTAGGGCCAGCCCTCCTGTTAGTCATGGTGAACCGGATACATCCAGTAGCAGGTACTGGAGACAAAGTGCTGGAAACAAATCTAGCCTGTGACCCCTAAGCTAACCTGTTTTCAGGTGCTGTGGAAGAATGTAATTTATTCAGAAACACCAAGCTAATATTCAATTGGTTGGCAAATTGACTTTAAATATAAAGCACAGTAGGGAACCTTGCATGGCAAAATGGCGTAGATCAATGGTTCTCAACCTGTGGGTTCCCAGGTATTTTGGCTTACAAATCCCAGAAATCCTAGCCAGGTTACCAACTGTTAGGATTTCTGGGAATTGAAGGCCAAAACATCTGGAGACCCATAGGTTGAGAACCAGTGGCTTAAATCAATTTACCTCAACAGGGTTTCTCTTATGTTCTTCCATACTATATCAAAATTTCTTTATTATTATCTACATTTTTCATTCAATACATTTGAGTTTATATTATAAAATTCTTGCTGAAAACATATTGTGGTTATAACTGAAAGGATACATTGAACAATAGAAGTGCATTGTCCCACTTCTGGGGCATAGATGAATGGGGAGAGATAGAGTTTCAAGACCATGCCTGAGAGTTTTGTATTTCATCCTTAAAACATGAAAATCCTGAACTTCCATTATATCTCTTTATGATTGCCTGAAGATATTAGTATATCAGAGCTATTGACATCAGAACATTGCATTCACATTGCTTGTGGTCTACTTTTTGGCTTGTGTGTGAAGTCCTCCAGGCCCCTTAAAACGTTTTTTAAACAGAAGAAGAATGTATTGATTGAATGTTATTATCTTGGGGAAAATGTGTCATTGTTTCAGTGAAATGTTCACAGCTCTACTGAGACTCAAGAAGGCTAACTGCACTTGAATATCCTGCCATCTGTAATGTCAACATATTCTTGCCTTAGAGCAGAGAGCTTCTTTTGGAAGTGGAAGGAAATTTCCATGCCATTATTTTCAGCTTCTTCATTTTTTTGTACTTTGCCTTTTGCAGAAGAAAATGACAGCTACAAACAATGAGTTCTAAGTAATCTATGACACAGCTAGCAAATTCTTTCCAGTTGAAAAACATTTATTGAGCAACAGGAAAACCTATCCAGAAAAGTTATGAAATCACTAGAGCAAGAAAGATTATGTGCTAGGCAGACGAAGGAATGATCAAAGATACTTTGATCATGAACAATTAATGTTATGTTCTACTTCAACTCCCATGATCCCCTAGTCACCACTGCCAACCATTTTTTTCCAACCTCTGCTGTTGGGTGGGACTGTAACTCACATGCTTTGTACTCAGAAAGTGCTAAGTTCATTTCCTGGTGTTTCTAGAGAATGCTGGAAAAAATACTTGCAAGAAATCAAGGTGTCAGTTAGTGTTCACAATATTAAATTTGCTTACTTCTATTGCTACAAAGTGAGTTCTGAATGCAAAGGTAATTTGATAACTTAACAAGAGGGAGAGAAGAAGGGGCAGATATTTGCCATGCTTTAATTTTGCACATAAATACCAGGATTTTTTTTGTTTAAAATAGTGGTTTTGTGTTTTTGCTCTCCTTCATAACTTTTGCCATTTTGTTGTTAGGCCACACCCTTTAGACCTCATTCATGGGGTTCAGTCAAAGATGTGCTCATTGCCCCCAGTTAACTGTTGGAGGGTATGCAAGGACTGGACTAGAGCTTTCCAAACTGTGTGTAATAACATCTTAGCATGTCAGTTGTACTGTGTAGGTGTGTCACGCAAACGTAACAAGAAATAACAAAAATCTTGAAAGTTTATTTCCGTATCTTACAAATTACATATTTTTAAAATATATATGAGGGTTATCTGGAAAGTAAGGTTACAAGGCACATAGCTCTAATTGGGAATTTTCGTTGGGGAAGTAGGTATCACTGCTGTGTAGCAGGAAGTCAGCGGAAGTGAACGAGCAGTGCCAGTCATCAGTAGTTCATTGACTGGTGTAGTGGTGAAGGTTAGAGATGAGCGTCCTCATTCCGTTTCCCTCCAAGTGTGAAGTTCATGCTGTAATACGCTACCTAAATGCTAAGGGCATGAACGCCACTGCAATTCATTGCGTAATCATTTCAATTTATGGAGATGGCATAATGTCAAGACAGCATGTGACAAAATGGGTATGGAATATATTGTGAGACCATGAAGAAACTTCGCAGAGCCATCCAAAACAAACGCCGTGGGATGCTGACGGCTGGAGTTGGTCTCCTTCATGACAATGCACATCTGCACACTGCTCATGCAACACAAGAGTTGTTGACTTCATTTGGTCACAGCCCGAACTCACACCCAGTGATTATCATCTGTTCACTAAATTAAAGGAACAACTTGGTGAAAAATACCTTTCTGACAACTATGAGGTGAAATTCAAAATGATGAACTGGTTGAAAAAGACAGAGGGAAACTTCTATGACACAGGCATCAAAAACTCATAAATGGTAATTCTGTGGAAAAACAATGTAATACCTATGCTACAATGTATGTAAGATTTATTCAAATATAATCATTCTTTATATTTTAAAAAAATATTGTAACTTTACTTTCCGGATAATGCTCGTAAATAAGGATTGTCATTAAATATGCTTTCTCCCTATGAGATTTCATTTTCATGTTGTTTGTATGTGTCCATATCTCTTATAAATGGTTGATAAAAACCCCAGTTTGCTAGTAAAATGCATTACTGTGTTGCAAGAGGAAGTGTGTTCTGAAAAGTATGTCACTAACATGAAATGTTTGGAAAGCTCTTGACTAAACTCTTGAGTAGTATAAACAGAATACACACTTAAGGTCTGTTGGTTTATATTGTTATCTTTGAATGGATAAGCAAAGCTACCTGAGACGATTTCCTTTCAAGAGGATTTATCAAGCAGGATCCTCCCACTGTGGCCAATTCAGATATAATTTAGACATAATTTAGACATAATTTTCTAGCTTTAACTATCCTGCTGAATCTCATTGCTTGAAGCAATTGGCTTTGCTTTCTTCATGGTAGGTCCAGCCTTGCTTACTTGCCCCTGCTTTTAAGCAGACCCAAAGTGGATAACATAAAGTACTGGAAAGGAAAGAGTTAAGGCCAAAAATAGGAAAATCCTGAAATTTCTTCCTGAAAGCAGCAGGAGGTGCTGTTTCTGGTTTGTGGTTGTCAAATTCCTGCTAGGCATGACCTCAGAAAAATCCTGAGAAGAAGAGCTGGTTTTGATTACAGGAATCCTTTTTGGGTTCCCCGCCCCACCCCTCCTTCTAACAAAGTCACCCCCAACTCAACCAACATTTTAAAATGTTCAGAAGAAGGAATAAGTTTGAAAAGCAAACAGACCCCCTCCCCCAAGAAATTTATAGTTCAAATTTACACCAAGTTTGCACTAACTGGAGCAATCTAGGTTTCCACTGAGACTTCAGAATTCTCTTTGTAATCCATTAGTCACTTCCCTTGAAGAGTTTGTCTTTATAAGCAGTAGGGTAAAACAGGCCCAGATGTGTCTGTAATGTTAGAAGCTCTTGCATGTACCTGCATTTTTTTAAAGGAAGAAAAATGCTAGAATGTAGACTCAGAATGTGGAAATAGAATTGGATAGCCTAGGCAAAAATCTGATTAATCTATCAATCTAATTAACATGTTTAATGAAATGCCATATGCGTAACCACTTGCCTATCTCTTGTTTTAGGACTGTGATCATGCCAATTGCCTCTGAGTTTGAGCCAGACTTTGTCTTAGTATCTGCTGGCTTTGATGCTATTGAAGGCCACGATCCTCCCTTGGGCGGGTACAAAGTGACAGCCAAATGTAGGTACACCTTTTATTTTTCAAATCTCCCAATCTCTTCCTCTATTTCTTGCTCCAAGATTATTCGAGGAACAGTCATCTCCTGTTCTAAGATTATTCTATTGCCTTGTTTTGGTGATTTTTGACTCCACTTTATTCTGCAACAAACATATGGGTAATTATGATATTATAAATAGCAACTGATAGAATTTATGGAACAGAACTTGGAAAAATTACTCTTTGATTATTATTATTTATTTATTTTAAATCCAGCTCCAGGAAGGAATGAGAAGATAATGTCTCTCTCCCCATCCCACAAAATTCAGAAGGAAATCTAAATTTAATTTTGTCAATGCTGGCCTTGAAAAAACACGTTGCCCGCCCATCCCCCGAAATAAGGAGACTCACACAATAATGAGACAACAACAATTTCTTTTGGGTCAAATTGGGCAAAATTTTATTTGCCTATTTAAATCACCTCAACTAATCTCAAAGGGTGTCAGGAATCATTAGCAATCAGTTGTAATCAATCTCATTAAATTTCCGGGCAAAACACCAAGATTGCCTGATTAATCCACCAGGACAACCTAATGAGGGAAATGAGTAAGAGGTCCATTCTCCCAAACCGGAGAAGAGTCTCCTCTCATTCCAGGGCCATTAACTCAACTTCACCCAACAACAATAACTTTAGGGTGCAAATATAACCAACTGGCCCTCACCCCTGACGGGGGTGCCTCGGGTGTACACCGAATATGGCATTTCCCTCCCTAATCACCGCTAACCTAGTTAACAAACCATCACCCCCAGTAGCCCCTAAGCAGCAGAAGGGGGTCAGCAAAAACCCGCCCATGCTTAACCGCAGCATGGGAAGTAAAATTCCGTACCCCGCTCCTAAGGCAGTCGAACAACTACTACTAATGGGCGGGACTGGTGGGCAGGCAATCAGGCGCAGAATGGCCTGACGGGGGTTGGTCTTCCTAGAGGCCACGCCCCCAGCCTCGAAGGTTCATCCGAACCTTCCAACTCCAATCGGAGTCGGGGGGCAAATGCCTCTCGCCCCAGCATGCTGGGGCGAAAGGGTAATACCGGTATGGCTAGTGTTTGCTCTCAGGGGATGCAAATGCAGGAATGACTATGCAGTGCAAACCTTTCAATTTGGCAATAAGTCCTCTATCATCCCACTTTTAAAATGTCCCAGCTTCTGTAACTTGGGTTCAAAATGCAAAAGCTCTGAGCACTCAGCTAAATCGGTTAGAGGGAGAGGCATTGGTGGAACTTTGTCCTTCTCATGAGGCTCAAGCACAAATAAACTGTTGCAGCCTCCCTTGGCTCTGGCTGCAACCTCTCATATGTCCTTCATTTTTAATAAGTGTTGCTGTCTCACCACACTCTGATGTTTCGTTATATATGTCCCAGTTTTTATCTGTAAAATTTAGACAATATGGCAGTATAATGGCTTCTCAACTATAGTATAGCCATTCATTCTATTCAGATTACTCTAAACCTAAGTATATCTTGTTTTGGGAATAACCTGTTCAAAAACTGGGGCAATTTATGAAAAATTTCCACAACTATTCAAAGGTCTTACAGCATATCACTTTCTATAAAATAATAATAATAATACTAATAAATCATCTTTTTATCCCACTCTTCTCCCTCACTGTATCTATGCATTGGGTCTTGTGCATGGGTTGCATGCATTGCATATGACCCATACCCTCCACCCCAGAACTACTTGTCAGATTCTCCTTCATTTTTCTTCTTCTCGGATTAACTCATTGCCTGTTTTAAACTTTCATTCAATCATTTAAATGTTTTGACTGAATCTTTGGTGGGTGTTGAATGTGATTGGATTTTTTTCAACCCAAAAAATGAAAACACAGCATCTGAAATCAAATTAACTGTATTTAAAAGCAGAACATCTGGAAACCAACAAGGCACTGACCTTGCTAAAAATGGAGAAGTGATTAGGTAAATAAAGAGCTAAAGCAGAGAAGCAATTAACATGTAGATGCTAATTACAGAACTTAACATCAGACTGAAAAAAGCCTGTTGCAATAAGATTGTCTTTACTATCCATCTTAAAAGGGGCTGTGCTGCTGCTAGACATCCCTCTCTTAAAGTTGAGAGACCCTTCCAAATACCTGGCATGGCAACTGAGGGCCCTTCCAGACAGGCCCTATATCCCAGGATCTAATCCCAGGTTTTCTGCTTTAGACTGGATTATTTGAGTCCACACTGCCAGACAATCTGAGATTAACAGCAAACCTGAGATCAGATCCTGGAATATAGGGCCTGTCTGGAAGGGCCCAAAGAGAGCTTCTTCCGATTGGCCATCTGTCATGTATCCAGTGAGAGTAACTCCAAAATGGAATTGAGGTTATAGCCAGAGCAGGGCCGTAGCCAGGATTTTGTTTCGGAGGGGGCTGAGTTTGGTTCGGGGGGGGGGGGGCTGAGACTGGGTGGAAGAGGGTCTACCCTAGCAAACCTTTTGTATTGTTATCCCAATAACCCCACTAATGTGGGATATAATGAGCATGGTGATCAGATCATGATATGAATAGACATAACAGTTTAAATAATGTACCAGTAAGGCCTAACAGTTTAAATAATGTACCAGTAAGACCACCCTGAGAATTTCGGGGGGCTGAAGCCCCCTTAGCCCCCCCCCTGGCTACATACCTGAGCCAGAGTCTATAGTTCATAGCAGCAAGGGGTGGCTTGTGATCCTCCAGAAATTGTTGTACTCCATATCCCAGCATTCTTTTACCAATTGGGCTGAGAAGATTTTGGAAGAGACCACATGGGTCAACCCCCTGCCATCTGCCATGCAGAAAAAGCACAATCAACCTACCTGTGACAGATGGCCATCCAGCCTCTGTTTAAAAGCTTCCAAGAAAGGAATTCTGACTTCTCTTGTTCTCCAAGAATTCACAAAAAATATTGCCAGTGGTTCTGAAATGCCTTCTGCTAGTTCCTTCAATACTCTTGGATGTGGTTCATCTCGCCCTGGAGACCTGAATTCATTTAGAGTAGCCAGATATTCCTGAACTATGTCTTTACCTATTTTGGGTTGCATTTCCCCTGTTTAGCTTCATGCCAGTCAGTCTGAACACCAATGTCCTTTGGGAGAAGACGCAGGCACAGAAGATGTTCAACAGCTCTTCTTTTTCCCTAACCCCTGTTAGCATTTCACCACCTTCTCCATACAGAGTCCCTACCCTTTTCTTTTTCTTCCTTTTTATACTGAGATTTTTATTGTTTTCAATCTCTCTGGCAAGCTTGAGCTCATTTCGTACCTTAGCCTTACCAACCTTTCCCCCACATACTAGGTTGGTTATTTGTTTGAATTTCTCTTTAGTGATTTCTCCCCTTTTCCATTTTTTGTGCATGTCTCTTTTAAATCTTAGCTCAGTTAAAAGTTCTTTGGACTTCCATTCTGGTTGTTTTACACTTCTATTTTTCTCCTTGCCTTCAGTATCTCTCTTTTAAGAAACTCCAATCCTTCATGAACTCACTTCTGTTTTAGAATTCCTGTCAATGGAATCACGCTCAGGATTTCTTTAAATTTCCTGAAGTCAGCTATCTTAATGTCTAGATTAGAATGTATGTTTGACTTCTATTACTCACACTTCCCCTGTATGAGTGTGTGGCCCTAAATGGCTCGGGCCCAGACTATTTGAAAGGCCGCATCTCTATATATAAAACAACATGACGGCTGCGTTAAGTGGAGGAGGCCCTCCTCTTGGTCCCAAACCCGTCTCAAGTGTGACTGGTTGGAAGAAGAGAAAGGGCCTTCTCTCTGTGGTCACTCCCCACCTCTGGAACTCCCTCCCTAAAGAACTGAAAACTGTCCCCTCCTCTCCAACAAGAAGCTGTTAAAAACTTACTTGTGAACTCATGCCTATGGGAAGGAGGAGGATTAGCACTTTATTTAAATTCTGACTCAGCTCATGGAGATTGACCTTTGTCCAGGTGGCGTATTGTTAACTATTTGATATATTTTAAATGTGCTTTAAATTAGAGAAATGTGTCCCAATTATTTTATTCTGTATATTTAAATTTCTCACCTGTTTTATAAGTATATATTTTTTAATTAAATTTTTATTGAAAGTTTTGAATACATACAGATGAAGGGGGGAGGTGGTTTTGGGGAAGGGCGAATTGAGGGTATTGGGAGGGATGAGGGGTAGGAAGGGGTAAGGGTTAAAGGCGGTGAGGGTGGTAGTTTGGTCAGGGATCTGGGAGGGGGAATAATGGGTAGGGGTGGTGAGGAAGGATAGAGATAGGGGTAACTTGTGTTCTTCTAATTTCCTCATTCATGGGTTCTTCTTGTTCATCTCGTACAGTCTCTCTACATTTCTTTTTTACAAGTCTTCTTTTTAGGCTCTTTTTTCAAAAACAGGTCTTTGTAATCCTCTTGGTATAAAGGCAATCTGTTGTTTTTTTGTTTTTTTCTTTTAACATCTTTTTTCCCTTAGCCTTCAAAATTCTTCAGGTGTTTGGTATCCATTGTCCGTTCCTTGTCTTTTAATGTAGCTGGATCTGTACCTTTTCATTTTCTTCGGCCTCCTTTCTAACCGTTCTCCTTAGGCGATTCGAGGCCTTTTACATCCACCTCCAGGGTGCCACATCTCGGAGGACTAAAATACGCCCCTAGAGAGTAGGGACAATTTTTCTTTAGGCTTTTCTTTCTTCTTTGTTGGGTTGTTCTCAACCAGCTTCTCTTCCTATTGGGCTGTGTCCCGGTCATGCTGTCTTCGTTCTTATCTGTATCCAAGATGGAGCTTTTAGATATTGCAACAGCCTCTTGGTTTTTCCCTTCTTCTCTTTTTTGAGGGTCAGAGGTTGTAGAATCCTTCGTAATCATTCTTGAAACTTCCAGTGGAATTTCCTTATTATTTTTGAAGTGAGGTTCTCTTTCTTCTGGTAGTTCTTATGACTTCGTATTCTCTTTCCCTCTCGTCTCCCTACCTTCTCGTGTTGCTGCGTTTTTTCCCTTGTCCTGCGTAGCTTCTTTTCCATCTTCGTAGATGGTCATCAGCTCTGCCTTTGTGGGGAGCACTTCTTTGGATTGTTCCAATCTAGCATGCTGGGAGTGTTCCTGGGTCGTTTTGACTTGCTTTTCTTGCCGGGTCATTATGGATTCAATCTTCTGTAGACCCCTATCTTGAGCTTCCCCTAATTTTCGTAGTTCTGTGAGGATGTCCCTTAAAGTTATTTTTTCCTCCTCTGGTCTCCTTCCTTGCATTCTCTTCCCCTCCTTTGCTTTTGAGATCCATTCATGTAGTGCCGACATAATTTTATTGACAGTTGTGCTATTCTCTGCTTAACTATTGGCAATGTGTCTTTTTCCCTCTCCCAAGATGGCGCTCCCGCCAAGAAGCTCTTCTTCTTCCCTGCTCCTGAGACTATGAGAGCTCATCCGCCATTTTGGTGCCCTCCAGCTCTTTTCCTCCCGTTCCCTCTGCCTTTGCCAGGAATGGTTGGCTGCCCCTCTGTGTGGCCTGTTTGCCGGATCTTTTATTTCCCTTTTGTTGGGGGCCCGATCCCCTTAGTGTGGAGGCTTCAGTGGAGCTGTTGGGATCCCCCCTGCTCGTCCGCGCTCTTCCCTTCTGTCTCCAATGGCGCCTCCCCGATGCCATACGGGCTGCTGTTCCCTGTACTCACGGCCTTCTTCTGTGTCGTCCCTTCTTCGCCTCCTGCCCTCTGCTTAAGGTGGGGGGGGAGGCCGGGCTGGGCTGGCAGTAAGTGCGGGGCGCCACCCACTACCCACTTCCCAGCTTGCTCGCCGCAGTGGCGGCGGTCCGGTCCCACTCAACCTCTCCCTCTTAAGGGGGGGAGAGATCTTTGGGGCCGCCGGACCCCATCCGCCGGCTTCGCGCTTTCTTCGGACGCTTCTGTCCGCGAGGAGGGAGGGCGAAAATCACCCTCCAGCCAGGAAAGCAGGCGGCACTCCAGGGAGCCTTAGAGTGCCCGTCCTGCCGCCATCTTTGCCCGGGGGAGGAGCCGCATCTACACTGTTGAATGGGATCTGGGAGATGTCTTTTATAAGTATATTTTGATGTTTTATATTTGATTGTTTATTATTTGAAATGCTTCATTATGTATGCTTTTAGGCACGGAATGTTTGCCGATTCTTTGTTGTACACCACCCAGAGTCCCTTTTAGGAGATAGGATGGTATATAAATAAAGTCTTATTATTTTTATTGCACACACACACATATTCTTTGAATAACTTCCATTCAGCCATTTAAATCCCACCATTATTATTGTGTTTTAAAGTCATTTGACTTATTTGTTTTGAGAGGACTTGGGCTCAACTAATTTTCTCTGGACTAAAGATGAGCTTTTTTTAAAAAAAAGTTGAAAGTTTAATATCAATTTGTGTACTACAAATCAAATTGGCTACCCATTTTCTTGTTTCCTTCTATCTTCTCTAAGTCTACAGGGAAACCTCAAGAGTTCAACACAGTCACAATGTAGTCCCATGTATTTCATTTCTATATTGACTGAATGGAGCTTTGATTCAGTGGGACAATAATGAAATAGTATGCATTAGACTGTAGAGAAAGAAGAAGCCAGGAAGAATATGACAGATTTTGAGACCCCCTGAGATATATATTATTGGTGTAATCAAGATCACACAACTTCATTTCATTGTAGTTCATAAACTGCATCATATGCACAGTTTCAGGTATTGCATTGACTTCAAGTATAACAGCCCATAAAAGAAGCCCCCAAAGACTCCAGATTAAGTCCATACATACTGTCTTTGATCTTCATATCCAGCAATTTTTGATATCAATGGGAATGCTTTGTGGAGTTCATGATCCATCTATTCCCCTTTGCCAGATTATAGCCTCACTCAATAAGTTGAGTATTTTCTTTTTTATTGCTAAAACATTATTAAAATTTTAATGAGACAACCCAGAATATGCTTAGCAGTATCTTATTCATATCAGCAATACGAAAAAGATAGACAAGGAAATGAGAGGAGAATAACGTCAACAGCAAAAAGAATGGGTAAAGAGTTGAGATTGGTTAAAAAGTTAAACTTTATTGGGGTAACACCCGTCACTTCAGTCCAGCAAAAGGGCAAAGTGGTTGAATATATTCAAAGGGTTCCTTCAACCATTCAGTCTGATGGACAGACAAAGGTATACCAAGACATCCAGCGTGACAACTCCAATTTCTTGGCTATCAAATTTAAAGGGATGACTAAAGTTTGAGCTGTGCAAAAACTATGAGAATAGACTTGGCACCAAGACACGGAAGTATGTGGTTGGTATGTTCTATATTTCTGTTTTACAATTTTGTTTCCAAAAAGTCCTGATGAGCAATATTGTCATGCCATAAAACTAGGTTTATACATTCCTTTTTATTACATCTCCCAGAAGCCCCTGCAACCAGCCTCACCCTGGTTACTGAAGCTGTGGGACTCTAGGATTTGCAAAATCCCCAAAGAAGGCTCCGGATTACCTAAACTATGGTGCTATTTTAATTTTTCCTGTTGAGTTTTTTGATTTTTTCCCCCTTTTGGCTGCTTCTCATGGTGTCTAAGTTATTGTTTATTTTTGCTGTTGTTCTTTTGCTTCATCGTTCTCTAGGCTGAAAATCTTTTGATGGAAAGTAGATCATGCATTTTCTAAATATATATAATCAAAAAGTGGCATTTATCGTTTCCACAAAAGACAATTTTCTTTACTCATTTATGTGGAATGAAGGGCTTCCCCTGCTTACATTTTGCAAACCATTACCAGTCTGACTCAGCTACAATTTAAGCACTTTATTGTCTTACTGGTTTGGGTGGAAAATGTAAGCATGTGAGAGACACAGTTTTCAGTGTCTCTCACTGAAAACTGTGGGGCCTTTTAAAAATGCTTAACCTTGGATAGATGATGCCCTTTGTATTTGTTTTATCATAAAACCCTCAGGAAGACAAATGTTATCCTTAAAGTTCTTGATACCACTTTATCACCCAAGGCAGTAATTGAACCTTTAAATGGTAATTATCTCAAAGACAGTAAACAGCAAAGTGTCAAACAAAACAACTGAATGTTTGGTACTCCACTGTTTTCTTGAGAAAGGCTAAACTTAGTCACTTGTTAGAATGTGGTGCTTACTTTTTCTTGATTATCTCAAAAGAAAATACATGACCCCAGGGGCAAAGTGAAATGATAATTAGAGTGGAAGAAAGATCCCCTTCAATCATTTGTTAGTTGTTAGAAAACACATCTTTGGAGGAAATAAACTTATTACTCTTTAATTCTGAGAGTCATTAATAATCAGAAGAAGATATACTAAATTAATGTTCAGCTGCATGGAGCCCAGGGTTCAACTCTCATCCTTATACAATTTGGTGATCAGGTTCATGGAGGGAATAATACTTTTTAAAATTATCCATTTTTAAAAGGAACATGGCACCCCCAAATATACATTACCTGTTTTATACAGTTGTGTTTTGGCAGGGAGCATGGCTAATCATAGAGGGCATGCATGGTGTGGTTTGAATGCTATAACTCTGGATACCAAAGTTTGAATCCCCTCTGTTATGGAAACTTATTAGGTGACATTGGACATGTTATATTCTAAAGATTTCTCAATCGCAGAAATTAGTTGGAGCTCATTTATTTTTTATTTATTTATTTCAGACATTTATACCCCATCCTTCTCACACACACCCCGGGGGGGGGGGGGGGGCTCATGGCGGATCACAACCGGCAATCATTAAATGCCAAACTAACAATTATAATAGCATTTACAATCAAAACTATTAGTTAAAAACATCAATTATGAACATCCATTTGAAAACAAATCCAATTCCAGATCTCATGGTGGAATCATAAAGGATTCTTTGAACTGTTAACTCAAATATTTAACCAAGAAAACACTGCTGATCAGTGGCAAGATTCTCACTTTGCCCCCTTGGCCATGGACTTCAAACTAAGAGCGGAGGAAAGTCAGAAGGGGCAATAAAACTTAATCTACTCATCCCAGTAAAGATAAACAAGCCAGGGCATCTCAAAAGTCTACTATGATATGTTTTAGCCATATGGGGTAATTAGAGACCATATGTTTTATTGTTTGCAAGGTCATCTTTTCTGCACACCCCTCTTCTAAAATGAACACTTCATTTGCTATTCTTCCATAGCCCACTAATATACTCATTTCAACTGATTACTCAGGCTCAACTTTTGGAAGCAAAAATGGTTTTCAAATTCATGGAATAAATTTTGATGCAGTTGAATCCAAAACTACTGTACAACAAAATACAGTTTATAGTCAGTGATGGAAAAAGTTACTTTGGGGTAGGGATGTGATGAAAATTCATTGCTGTTTTTTAAAACACATGGGAAATGATTTTTGATGCCTTTGCTCAAGTCTTTTTCGAGTTCTGTAATTGTAAACTGCTTGCTACAGGTGTGAGAATTTGTAGACTACCATGCCGAGTCTAAAACTAACTTTGTCAAGTCTATTAAAATTACAGCAGTAAAATGGAATGTCCTTGTGTGATAGCAGACATAGTGTTCCTAATTCTCAGATCCTGTGACTCTTTGTGGTTAAGATAGATCAGTAAGACTTTTCTTTGGTGAAGTAGAGGTCTAGTAATGGAAAAGTCACATCTATCCAAAAATCCCAATAATGCCTGGGGAATTAGTATTATTCTATTTCCAATTATGTTCTCATAAAGTGGGAAGTCAGACACAATGCGCCCCTTGCCCTGCATATAGCCCTTGGCCCTGCACCAACCTCTAAAGCCTACCCACTTCCCCCTTTTTTAAAATAAAAAAAGGTCAATGTGATTTTCAGGAAAATGTTGATCACAAATAACGTAGAAATTTCTGTAATTTGAGCAAACATGGGGGGATCTCCAACCCACTCCAAAGAAACCCAGAACCTCACATTATCCCCTGGTTGGCCCCCATAGAGTTGCCCATGCCATTATAAGTTCTTAAACATGGATGGAAGCAAGAGACAAGAAGACTAGAATTATGAGTGGCATGAGCCTGGAATTCTCATTGCTAATTTCCTATCACCCATTTTTTTTCAATAGGAAAATATCTCTAAAATATAGACCCACTGGGTCCAATATAGTATGCTATTGCTCATCTCTTGTCCTGGTCAGCAATAGGGTTCTGAAAGTCATTGGGGATACACTTCTTCACTTACATTACCATAGAATTCAGGACTACTTTCTTAGTCTGTACTCATGGGGGACATGGGCAATAAAAATGCAATTTTGTCCTACCTATACCTAATTTAAATGCATTCCCTGAAAGAAAAGATCAATCACCCATAAAACTCCAGCAGCATTAACATGTACCTATCAAATTCTTAAGCTGTTACAATGTTGTAAAATGTAACTTTTAGCATGATTGGTTAGTATTTACTGGAAACAGTGAAGAATTTAGCTAAAAGGCTATTTCTTTATTAATACTACTGAGCCAAGTAGTTTATTCTGTGACAGTATGCACTTTATATCACCCTTGTTTAGGAAAATACCAAATATTGCTTATCCGTGTCCTTATCCTATTTCAACATGCATCTACATAAGAATCATAGTTCTGTGGTTCCCAGCCTCTCAGAAATGAATGAACTCGCTGAATAAATCAGCCCTGACACTAATCACACACAAACATTCTTCTGATATGCAAACAATGCCTCCAGTTTTTAAACCTCTATGTCCCCAAAATCACATTGACATGGGAGTCCAGTTTTCCTACACATAGCTACAACTTTTCTTGCCTATGTGTTTTCCCAGTGGGAACTGTCGCCAGCTTGATGTGGCTGTAGCCATGGACACAGTCAGGGTCATCTCTTCTTTCTCCATATAAACACCTCTTTGGAGACAGTTGGGGCACAGGCATGAAAAAGTTTATTGTCTGTCTCAAGCAAGTCATAAATACTTCAATAAGGAAGGGATCAACTAATTGCAGGCCACCACTGAATGCAGCCCAATCCATGGGCTAAGCACATCTAACTCAATGCTGAATGATAGGTAGTCCTCTTTATTTATTGTAAAGTTATCCTATTTATGTTATGCAATAAAATCATTTTACCAACAGCTCTAGCATATGTCAAGCCAAGACACTGTGATAGTGCATTCAGGATGGACAGGTCCACCTGTTTCTAGGCTGTGCTAGATTTATGCATATTTATTCATAACTCTTATCTGAGAAATAAAACACATCAATATTTGAATATCTGCATTATTTTCAAGGCACTTACTCTGCAAAATATATATTAATAGAGTTTGAAAAGTTACTCCCAGGAACTACAGTTCCCAGAATCCCTCAGCCAGTGGCCTTTCTCCCTGGGAGATTCTGAAATTTGGATTTCAAAAAAAAACTTTCCTCATTTCCGAGGAGAAATATGGAAAGTTTGTGTTATGCCAGGTTGGTTTGAAATGTAGAATGGTGTGGACAAAATCTTTCAAAACTCTTATACTGTATGTCTACTTGCATTTATTCCCAGAGTCAGTCTCTGTTTCTTGTGCCAAACTCAGGCAAGTCCTTGAAACTTTATTGTCCCTTTTCCTATTTGGGGGCAATCAAAAGAACCCAGCCCATATCAGAATGCTATCTTGTGCTTCCAGATGTTGCCCTCATTAGTTTTTTCCTTGGTGGAGGGGGACATGCTGACCAGATAACACTTTGCCAGTTACACCAACAAACATGGAACCAGTCCAGTTTGGTTAGTACAAAATCACATTTTTAAATGTGTATATTCTTCAAGAGTGTGAACATCACACAAAATTTAGAACTGAATCAATAACCATAATTTCAATGGACAACAAAGAGTGAAAACAATTACATCACTAACATCAAAAATGAGGCAAAACATACATACACACACACACCTTTGAAACATTACTTTTGTGGACTACAGTTCACAAAATTAAAGCCAATATGTCTGGTAGAGTGATGGATTTGCTCCAGATGTTCATCTGAATTTTATAGGAGCTATCCAAAATGTTGAGCCCTATCCCCACAATCAATTCAGCACCTCGGATAGCTCTTTGGATTCACAATCTAGATAGCTCATAGTGATAAACCCTTGCTGAGAAAACGGGTCATTCTCCAATCCTCAACTAATTGTGAGAAAAGCCTTACAGATATTTCTTCTCACCCAATAGTCTTATTTCAACTCTGCAAGCCTTACCCGCTTGTGTCAAATGGGTACTTCCAATATAATCACTGCAATGTATTTGTTTTGCAATCATCTTGGTTTCAGGGTGGGTACAGAAAACTCAAATTGGGGGTGCAGTAGCATTCCTCTGAAAAGCAGGACATATTAACTACCACTAGAGTAGAACTGTAAGATTTTAATCCCAGGCTAAAATGAAAATTAGATGGGTGTACTAGCTGATCCCCTCCTTCACATTCCCATTGTAAACACATACCAATGTTGCCAGTAGCCTGAAGATAACACCACCGTTACTCCTCCAGATCAAAGAAGCAAAGTAGAAAAGTGTGGCCACGGAAAACCAACTGTGGCAGATTGTGTTGTTCTTTCTGGGTTGAGAGGGACAAGAAAAGAAATGTTCCCCTTGTAGTAAATTATTCTGACTTTTTGTGCATTTCTGACAATATTTTGGACTGTAAATCAGGAAATGAAGGGCTATAAATAGAGACTTTCAAGCATGGACTTGGAAGGAGCTAATGTGAAACTTAAGGGCAAGAAGCAAGCACACCAGCCTTTCTTCCTACTTCAAGATCTAAGTGGGATTTACTTTGGATGAAGTGTGTGTGTGTGGGGGGGGGTTGTAGCTTTATCTAGTGAGGCCCTGATTTGATTTTCAACATCAACAAAACGCCTCCTTTAAAATTTTGACACTATAGTACTTCTGTATTCAAATAAAAAATATTGTTGCTCTTTGTTTATCCTTGAACAGCACAGAACAATAGAAAACAAAAAAGGTTTTAATAATGAAAATAAATGGGCTAACAAGATGCCCTCCCTGGTGATCTTTGCAGAAAACCAGGATAACAAATTACAGTGAGTAGCTAGAGCTGGGGGAGAAGAAAGGAGAGGAGGGGACAGCTAAAATCTGAATGAGAAATATCTGGCTATTCATGAAAGCTCCAATAAACCCAGAGAAATAATGATTTGATGAAAATGGTTTGATTTTTTTCTTCAGAGGCTCTGGGGATTGAAATGCTTTTCCAAAAAACGAAAATAGCCATATGTAAATTTAGAGCACAAAAGCTCAGTTTTATGATTTGAGCCGCACTTTAATTCCTTTCTATCTTTCTTGCCATTGTTTAAAAAAGCAGCCTGGACTTCAAAGGCGAATGGCATGTGTTCTAAATCAGGGCTCCAGTACTGAAGTATGACAGCACAAAAAATTCAAATGAAATAAATGTGCTGGTTTAGCTCTCCTGTTTTCCTCAAAATCGCTTCTTATGAAATCAGTTCCTTTAAAGTTGTGGAGCGTGGTTGGTGGGTTGCCATTGTTTTTATCTGCTTAAATTCCTTTACTTGTTTGATATTCTCCCGCAAATACTCATTAATGAAGGCAATTTTTTTTCTCCTCAAAAGTACAGTAATAAAAATCATTGGTTGTCACAAAATGTATTTGAACACCTGATCCTGCCAACTTAGCAGTTTTTCAAGTCAAAATGGAGTACAATGAAATAGCTGCAAAAATGCAAAAATGTGGTTTCATTGACCACTTTGAATGAAAGAAACAACTCATCCCTTTTGTAGATGCCAATAACTATCTACTAAATGTTTCCTCCATCGCCTCAATAATTGTTGTTCATATTGTGTTATATTTATTTATATTCTGCCTTTCTCCTCATCTCAGACTCACAATGGCTTGAAATTGTTGTTGGCTGTGTTTATTCATTTATGTTTCATGTATATTCCATCTTTTCTCCAGCAATGGAACTCAAAGCCCCTTCATGACGTATGGCATCTCAGAGGAAAATGTACCATGGAGTTTTCTTGGCAACATTTGTTCAGGGTACTTTTTGCTTTTGCTGTCTTCTGAGGCTGAGAGAGTGTGGCTTGCTCAAGGTAACTCAGTGAATTTCCATAGCTGAGTGGGGATTCAAATCCTGGTCTCCAGAGTCATACTGAAACCACTACATGATGTGTGGCCAGGAACTCACAAATTATTAAAAGTCGCACATATTAAAAGCTATACAAAATGGTAAGTAAAAAAAGATATAACTGTAAATATTATTTAAGAAAAAATAAAATATTTGTAGTGATAACATTAAAAATTAATTAAAAATAATGTAAAAAATCATCAAAACAGCACATCATTCCAATAAAAGTTCATCACATTAAATTTCTAAAAGCTTGATGGAATAAGAATCTTTTTAGTTTCTGGGGGATGGGGAGCAAGGATGAGTAATCCTCGCCATCTGAAGGAAGGTGTTCTAGTGTCTTGGAACAGCTACTGAACAGGTCCTCTACTCTTCCCCCAATCAAATGAGCCTGAGGAAGTATTGGGATAGCACGAAAGACCTTTCTTGAAGGTCTGAGATGTCTTACAGTCTTTAGTCTTTGCCCAGCAGGTTCTCATTTACCTGTGTCTGGGTAACAAAGTCATGAAATTTTATTTATTTATTTATTAGATTTATCAACCGCCACTGCCAAATGGCTCGGGGCGGTTCACACTCAGAACAAAGCAACACAATAAAATTGATAAAAACAGTTACAGTAAAATACAATTTAACCTGTGTATTAGGACTCAAAAGCCTGCTTTTGAACAGAGTGGTCTTACAGGCTTTACGAAAAGCTAGCAAATTTCGTAAAGCTTGAATCTCAGGAGGTAACGCATTCCAAAGTATTGGAGCAATAATGGAGAACACCCTTCTCCGGTTTGCGGTCTGATGGTATGATTTCACACTGGGCACGACTAAGATGTTCTGCTCTCCAGATCGCAGTGATCTCGTGGGACAATATGGGATAAGGCGCTCCCTCAGGTACACTGGCCCCAGGCCATACAAGGCCTTGAAAGTCAAGACTAGCACTTTGAAAGTGATCCGGTACTCAATTTGAAGCCAGTGCAGTTCCCACAAGATCGGTGTAATATGGCAGCTCACAAGAATTCCTGTGAGCAGCCGGGTTGCGCCATTCTGCACCAACTTGAGTTTCTGGGTCACCATCAGAGTCAGGCCAATGTAGAGAGCATTACAGTAGTCTAACCTTGAGATGACCGTAGCTTGGATCACCGTGGCCAGATCATGCCAGGACAAGTATGGGGCCAGCCTCATAGCCTGTCAAAGATGGAAAAACGCCACTCTGCTGACAGCGGAGACCTGGGCCTCCATTGACAGCAGAGGGTCCAAAAGGACTCCAAGGCTTTTTACTGATGATGATGGGCATAGTGCCATGCCATCCAGGGTTAACCCACCCCACCCCCAATCCACTAAGGATTGCCCCTTTTCCATGGTCTCCACTTGCCCTCAAAATGGGCAAATGTTCCTTGCCACCCTCAGTGCTGATTTAAATGAAACATAATTTACCTTTAAAACCCATATATTCTAATTGGAAGGAAGCACATTAGTGCTTCCAAGAGACTGCCATTTTTTCCATAGTGAAAAAGTTATGCTTAAAAGGAATGTTGATAGAAGTGGGATCTTTGGTGGGGCTCAAAAAATAAAATGGGGTCCCACATGGTCCAAAAGCCAATGTTACCTATCTCTAGGCTATGAGATGCATCTTATAAAGTCCTATCCCATCCAGTAGGACAGGGACGATTTTCTAGTCATTGGAGGACAAACAAATTAGGACAGGCTACAATAATTACATTTTGTCAGAACCTCCTAGGAAATGCAAAGCTCTACCCTGCAGCTAAGTTAATTGAGTGTGAACTACTTTTGCATTTGTGCTCAGTTTGCAGCAACTGAAGTAAACTGAGGAGGAGAGAAAATCTGGAGACTTTTCACACATGGGTTTACAGAGGGTTAATTGTTACAGTCCCTGCCAAATTGAAACAGTTAGAGGGTATTCTGACTGTGAAACTCTATTTGTCTGTATACAGATTTTTTTCTACATTTCTGATCTTGGAGTTGGAAAAAAAGTGAAACTAGATCTTAGCAAAGTAATGCTTTTGGCTCAAAACTCACAGAGTCTCTGAGCTAACATGGCCACTGGAGGTGGGCCAATCTAACTTCATATTTCCCCAATGAAGACCAGTCTGTAAAATAAGTAGATTCCTCTTCTGTATACATTTGTGACAGCAACAGATGTGAAATTCTTCTTCTTTAGCAGGAAATGCTGGTAAAAGTCTTAAACCTTCCATTTTATATGTTCTGGAGCCAAGGTGTGGATTGAAACATACGATCCAGGGTGTGGCAGATCTAGATAAACAGCTGCTATCTCTTTCATTTGGCAGGAGCAACAAAGCAACTACACCCTGATCTCATTCTGACCACAGTCTCTGCTCCCTCCAGAGCTGTGAAAATTCTCATTCTATTGAAGCACTGGAATCTCCTCAATGCCAGTTCATGAAACACTGAATCATTTGTTTTTATATTTCCTGTATCATTTATACCATTAGATCAGGGGTGGCCAAAGTGTGGCCCTCCAGATATTGCTCAACTTCAATTCCAAGCTTTGCTAGCTAGGGCTAAGGAGAGATGCAATTCAGCAACTCTTAGAGGGATTTTCTGCATTAGGCTTTAAGATTATTCTAGGTTTAGGTAGAGGTGTCAATCATCTCAGTTGGCAGATTTTTGGGTGTCCAGACAGGAAGAAATATTTACTTAATTTATTTTTGGGCTTAAATCCAGTTTGTAGGTGTGAAAGACTGCCATAACAAACCCAATTGCTAAAAAGAAAGTTAAGAAGACCTGGCTAGCAATTGTATGGAAGACCACCAGGAAATACTAGGACTAGGAAAGAATGCCTTAAACCCTGGGATAAGTGATCTGAAAATAAGACAGTGGCTATAATAAAATCAACATGTTTCATTAACTGTTAGAAAACATTTACATAAATTGTGTTGATTATGTGGGTCTACACAAGTTGGAGCTGACAACTGGTTTTAACCCGGGGTGGAAATCATGATTTCTAATTGTTAGACTTCAAAATTTAGCAGCCCTAAGCAAGGTAGTAGCTAATGATGAAGAACCCTGGGAGCTTTTGTTCAACATGATTCCAACATCTATTTTACTCTGTTATTTTGTACTTTTTCTGTGTGAGATGTGAAGATGTGCCTGTGGAGTTGTGTACCTCTTGTGCTGAAATGCTTTTGCTAGGTTTGAGTAATATCAGTCTAGGCTTCAGTAATTTTTTTAGTGCTCCAGTTGTTGGTGAAAAATGACATGGGCATGGTTGCATCCGAGTTCTAAACATGTACCTCACTTATAATCACAGCCTACACAATATCCTCAACATCACACAGTTTAATTGTGCTCGGATCACTAACTTTTCCTGGGCTTCAGTCCAGGTTAGAGGTACAAAATGTTGGAGGACAGGAAACTGTCTAATTCAACTTGGATTTGTGTGCCTCAGGAGTAAAGTTTATTCTTTCCTATTTTGGCTAGGGTCTTGTTTTCCTAAGAGAATCTTCCAATGCTCCCAGTATTCTTCAACAGCATGAAACTACAGAAGTACAACCCATAGTTTCTCATAGGCAGTCACTTCTGAACTTGAAATGAAAGGATTTGTTTCTGGTTACTATAACTCTAACCAGAGTTCCAATCCTTGTTCATCCATGAAATTACTCTCCCCCCCTCTCTCTCTCTCTCTCTCTCTCTCTCTCTCTCTACCTCAAAGGAAAGCAAGGGCAAGCCTCTTCTGAACAGATCTTGCCAAGAAAACCCTGTGATAGGTTCATTTTAGGGTAACCAGGGTCAAAAGTAACTTGGAGGTAGACAACAACAATACATCTTAAAACAGTCTGCATTCATAATTGATTCCAAAACATTCACAAGACACTAAGCAGTGTCATCCCTGGTTAGTACTTGGATTGGGGACGGTTAATGACTGTTGGGTACTGTAGGCTATTTTTCAGAGGAAGGAACTGGCAAAACCACTTCTAAGTATTCCTTACTTAAGAAAACTCTTTGAAATTCATGGGAAATCCATAAGTCTTTATAAGTCGACAGGCGACTTGAAGGCGAGCGCACAAAAACAGGGCATGTATTCATGCTGCTTTTTTCTGGATAATGTCCAACTTTTGAAAAGCCAGGATAGTAGATATATTAAGTATTTTCTCCTACACACTCACGATATCTCTTTGGCTCTATCATATATTATCTGTTACATTCATTGTCTTACTCATTCGCTGACACACCACAGATAGTTTATTCTTTTGCTGACACACCCTGAACAATTCATTTAAGCACTATTCTTTCACTTGCCAATATCCACCCACATATATTCACTTAGGGCCAAAGCAGATATTACTTTAAAGACACAGTTAGCTGCTACATACTGTAGTTTTCTGTTTTACTCTAAAGTACGCCAGGATCTCAATCTATGTTCTTATTCTAGAGCAAAATAAAATATTTACTAGCTAATATTGTAAAATAATACTTATTTTTGGTCCCAAAGAATGATATTGGGAATATAGGAAGGAGTCATTTGTAATATTAAAGTTTGCAACTAAAAAACAATACCATTTGAGTCTTACACATTATGTATACAGTAGATTTTCAGTGTTAAAAAGACAAGGCTTGTTTCAGTCGCATGAAATGATAACACTTTTGTCATCTAAGGATGCTGCTGAGATGCAGCCAAGATGGAGACTGCCAGAGCCCATCACATGACTGCAGATGCTAAAATATACCCTGCAAATTAAAATGATTTGAAATGGCTTCTGAGTTTACATGTTTAACTCACAAGACTGTTCTCAAAGACATTTCCAAACCTAGAAAGTTGTACATGGATGGTTTGTTGATGTGTTTGTTGTCGAGAAAGACAGTTATACTAGGCAACCCTCAATTTCTTGGCAAGCACTGAGTTTTCTATACATTTATGGGTTCAGTTTCATGGTCTGGAGACCTGTGTTATATTAGCCTTGCTAGAAAGCAAAACAGATCTCAAATTGGTCAGTGTGTGAATAGACCATCTAGGTCAAAGAATATTTGGTCCGTCACATATGATTGCTGAAATGAAAACTCAAGAAAATTCCTGTATATTTAATAGTTATGTAGGAAAACCAGGTAACAAGCAAGACCTGCTGAAATGTGCTCTTCTACAGGTAGAGGACATGTCTTCAGTTATCATTGGAGGAAGCCTAAGTCACAAACAAAACATGTTTAAAAGGAAAAATTGGGATATTAGTTGTGATTCTCTTGCAATCCTACCATCAAATATTATTGTGCTGCAAGTCCCATAATTTGTTTCATTAGCTATGTTGGCCAGGGTTGACAGAAGCTGTAACTTCAATAATTTTGAGGAACCTCAGAAATTATTGTATTACAACTCTGAGAAATGCACAAACATATTGTGGATTTTTGGGAGTGATGTATCTTGCTCTTTGGGCAACATAGCTACTCCAGATATATTTTCTGGATTTAAGGATAGAACCTTTTAAGACATTTCAGTTCCAGTGGAATGCTGGCTAACTTATCTGTATTCCACTGCTGCTATGGTACATGAAAAGAACAACCTTGATAATCATTTTCAAGTATTTTAATTGTCTTTTATGTCTAAATGGTTAATTTATGATATTAGTATAATTAGGTTTATTTGTTTATATGTATTTGGTCCTCATTTTGATGTTAATTTCTTTTTTGTCACAAGTTTATTATTATTATTTTTTTATTCTGTTTATTTTTAAATGTTTGTATTTGAGTTGGGCATTGAATGTTTACCCTTTTTGTGTGTATAAACCACTCTGAGTCCCCTTCGGGAGAAAGGGTAGTCTATAAATAAAGGTATTGTTGTCATTGTTGTTATTATTATTATTTGGGACTTACAACTTAATCACACAAGGCTCACACAAGGATTCTGCTGAGATGCAGCCAAGATGGAGACTGTCAGAGCCCATCACATGATGCAAGGGTATTTATGGCAGGGCTCTCTATCCTGGCTAGATCTCTGCACTACTCGGTGACTATCCATGTTCTCATTCACTAAACCAGAGACAATGCGGGACAAATCTGAAGGCAGCTATAAAACGTTGAGTGATTGTAAGTGGACAGAGCAATGCACTGCCCCACCGACTCACAGATTCCCCCACTATCCCCTGGCTTATGGACCTCTGTTTGATGGAATCCTTAAATCTCTCAACAAAGGTAAAGAAACCAATGATGTAATTGAAACTGCATTTACCTATATATCACCTAAATGATTTTTCCAGATGCAACAGTTTAGAGGCTTCTTGGGATATTCAATGTTCTCTGCCTAAGAAAGGAACAGATAGCCTCACCCACCAAAGAAAAGGCCTGGATCTTAAGAAAAGTTGCTAATGGAGTTGAAATTGTATTGTCTAGATTTTATAACTCTTAGAACTTCATCAGACAATGCAGGGGAAAGTGGGGGAAAGAGTATTTATGTCTTACCCCATTCCTGTAATCTTTCCCCATCTTCTGGGATAGTCAGCCATCCCATGTGCTTTTCCCTGTTTTCTCTTGCTTTTTCTGCTTGGAGTCAGGTAACACCTGACTCCAGAAGATAACTGCTAGGATCTGTTTCCTATGCTCCATGGAAACGAAGCCCCATGGAGTCCCACTAGAAGTGCCCTTGCATCAGGTGATGGCCTCTGTGGGACTTCCACCATACATGGAAACAGAGCCTAGCAGTTGTTTTATGATGTCCTAAGTCTCAAAGTGCCTACACAGCTAAAGAGGAGAGTGATCATTGCCTACAGTGGTATTCCTCCAGACCATCTTAACTGACAAAAGTAACAGCATCTTGATAAAATGTTGATCTGTGATTCTAACATCATCATTTTCTTCTCCTTTATGCTTTTTTAAACATTGCTTTATGAAAAAACAATGAAGCTTTAAAACCTCTCGATTTACTTCAAGTTAATGTGGTATTTTTGATTGGCCTGCTGTTATATGGATTTTGGATGTTGTTGCATATGACTAAAACAGCTAGATATATTTTGAGGGAATTCTGATTAAACTCTGCCTAGAAATCTGAAAGAAGAGGAAAAGGCAGATTATAAGTGCCACAACAACACATGTAATAAATATCTATAGTTCAATGTAGTTCAAAAACCCTTCAAAATATCTATCAAAATATTTCTAACTAGATAGTATATGGCTATCAAATAAATCTCCAATGTGTTGCCATTTATGTAACTATAGGCAATATTTATATTATGATGTTATAATCAACGAACAATAAATAACACATATTAACACCATCAGCAGTTTGCATCATATAAGTCAATGTGGTAGTGATCCTTCATCAGCAGGTAATGAAGTCAAAAACTTCTTATAAGTAAACAGTCCCTCTTTTACTGTACTTCCAGTGGAGGAAATCTCGTATCCAGACAATAATGGACTACTCACTGTGTGGTATAGCACATGGATTGGGTAAAATGATGACAATCGCGCTCTACTTCACATATGTGTTGTCCATATATTGAAGCCCATTTAGCTCCAGCTGGTAGTGAGCAGATAGGTCAATTTGATATGATGCAAAAGAAACAGAATGTGGCAACAATGAAAATAGCCATATACTATCCAGTTAGAAATATTTTGATAGATATTTTGGAGGTTTTTTGAACTACATTGAACTATAGATATTTATTACCTCTGTTGTTGTGTTAGTTCAGTTTACAGCATTGCCCCAGTGTCTTTGTTAGATTATAAATGCCAGCCAATATTCCCTATTTAAATATTGTAAACAGTTGTTTGCCACAATTGTCACCCATTCAGCTGGAAAATATGTTAATGATGTTTCCACCAGGTTCAGGGAGGTAGGCCCTCATCATATGGAGGCAGAGAAGCATATTCTCCCTCCTCTGTGCTGCTGGCATAGAGTCCCCATTGTATCACATGACACAGGTCTACTTCTGGCTGGGCTCCATGCCAACAGTGTGCTTCATGTGTACACCTTACTCCTCATCCAAAAAAGGCAGAGAAGCTGAAGTGGGGGACAGTGAATAAATGTTGTGGGAAGGCAGATAAAGTCCTTAGTATGCATCCAGACCGATAAAATGAAGAAAATCCTGGATTTTGTTCCTGTCTTTTCCAATTTTATTTTGGAGACCTATACAGGTTTTGTTGATCCCAGTTAGCTCCCGGTGCAATTTGAGACTTTTAATACTAACACCTCTGGTCAATTTATTTTAATCCTTTTTTTTAAAAAAAAACAGCAACAAAGTCTAAGATTTTTCAATCAGTCTGAATGAGCCTACAGTTAAGTATACTGTGTATGGAACAATAATTCCAGATCCTTCCTTATTGAATCTTGTTGAATGTTTTTGTTTCCATTCATGATTATTTTTTGGACACACAAGTGAAAATATTGCTTTAAAGGAGAGGGTAGAATGCTGTAAAAATGTGCTGCCAACTGCCTTCCTGTGTTGTGAAGTCCAGAGAAATACAAGCAAATTCTTGCCTCTCAGGGAACATTTCCACACATGTGACATGATTTATGGCTCATGCATAGGGGTGAGGGAGAACCATATTCAGAAGAGGTTATCAAATTAATGTCTCCCTATAGGAACATATTCTTGGGCAAAGCAAAATCAATTTGGAAGACTTAGGTTAAATCAGAAAAGGGGAAAACTAGACACATGTTCTATGTGTGATTTGAAGGGTACCATACTGAACATCGTAGGAGACTTATCAGATATCACAAAGTGCTATCAGTGCTTCTTCATGGAAGTGTAGGCTATTGATGTGAGATCTTTAATAGATGTCCTTGTTTTAAAAGAAAACTTGAAACACAGCTGCATGGGTTGCCAGTTTGTTTGGTGAATCAGCAGGGGAGAAGCTGCGGTTAACCCTAATTCTGTGTACACTTTCCTTAATAGAACTCACACACCCAACCCTTCAGTTGTTGATTGGCCAACCAAGTTGAGGCAAGGGTAAGCAGATACATTATACTCAAGTCTTGGAAATTTTACATTTTTGGAGGAGATCCCCACCCCTAAATCCCACAACCAGATCAATGGATTCTGGAAGCTGTTGTCAACATCCATTGCTCCATGTCCTAGTCTCCGTAGTAGCAGAAACCAAGATGGTTCCATCTTCAGTATGACATTCTTTCAACTATTTAAACATGACATTCACGTTTAGCTATTTGAAAAGTTTATATTGAAGATGGAGCAAACTTGTTTTCTGGTACTTCAGATACTAAAACACAAAGCAATGGATTCAAACACTACAGAAAAAGAGATTCCACATAAACACTGAGAAGAACTCCCTGATAGTAAAAGCTGGTTGACCAGTATGGTGAAATCTCCTTCTCTGGAGGTTTTTAAATAGAATCTTGTTGTTGGGAGTGTTTTGACTGTGTATTCCTACACATTGGATGGGATGGCCCTTGTGGTTTCTCCCATCTCTGTAATTCTGCTATTTTCTTTGTCTTGGTTAATAGGAAGGCAGAGAGATTTTGTTACTAGACAGATTAATTGTACAGTAAATAATTGGGGAGGTGTATGAAATAGGATGCTTCCTCCTTTCTTATAGGCAACATGTTTGATTCTTCTTTTAAGAATCTACATTACTAGGTTAGATGTTTCAATAATTCGTCTTTTCACAAGAAAAACATTGTGCTTTAGGAAGAATTACTCAGAATAGTTTTGACAATAAAATTTCAGCAACCTCTAAATTGCTAAACACCCAACCACTTGGTGATTTGCCCCTACTTTTCTGGAGCCTAGACAGTTTGGCTACAGCATTTTATCTGATCTTCATGAAATCTAAAGAGGTAGAGCTGGCAATACCATCTGAACATCCACTATAATTTTAGGTACCTTGGGGGAATCTGAAACTACAAACTTCACCATGAAAACAGCTTCTCAGTACTTCTGGCTGAATTCCAACAATCTATACAGTATTGGCAAGCACTCTTAAGCTTCTTTTGACATATCTTCGTAATAGGACATAACAGAAAGTTGCTCAAGATGTGTTATTTGGAAATTACAATTAATCAGGAGGCTTTGAGGGGCCAAAACCCAATTTCAACACAGTTTCCTCTCTTTTGCTGAATTTCACCCATTACCTCTGCAATAAAAAATGACAAGCAGCACATTTCTGGCTGATTATGGCATGCGTCAGGTGGATGTGGGAGGCACGAAGCCAAAAGGAAAGTGACTAACTACCCAAGATGTGCAGTAATCCCTTAGCAATGCAGTGTGTTTCAGAGTCCCCCTGCTACTATGAAATGGAATTGATTAAACACAGTGGCCCACATCCAGAAGGTGCAGAGGACTTTTGACACTCAGTGGAAGGGTAGGTGATAATCAGTGCCAGGAGATTATAGCTTCATTCCCCAAGGCCTTTTACTAACAGAAAACGCATTCCTGTTATAGTTATGTGGGCTCCAGAATGGTGGGTTATTTATAAACAGGATTGAGATGAGGTCTGCAGATTAGGACCTTCGCCTGGGGGTTTGAAAGGTTTCACCCAACCACAAATGTTCAGCAGGCTGCTATGAGGGAAATTGTATTGAGTCAGATTACCTAAAAAGAGGCCTTTAAGTCAATTGTCTATGTACTTATGAAGTTCAAGATTGCAGAAGGTTTGCTGGATGCAGGATTAGTATCCTTTATCTGAAATGCTTTGTACTGGAAATATTTTTTCAAATTTTGGAATACAGGTTGAATATTCCTTATCTGAAATGTTTGGAATCAGAAGCATTTTGGATTATGGATTTTTCTTCTTACATGTACACAATATGATATCTTGATGATGTTAATCTTATGAATTAGAAACTTTCAAGAACCCTGGTCATTGGTAGTCTTACTCAAATCTTGAACATTCAGGATTGTGACTTCCTTGATTCTGTCATTTCCCCCTGTAGATTGGTCTTCCTCCTTTCCTACTACCTTTGATTTAACCAATCATTATTGTCTTTTCTAATGAGATACATCATCTCATGAGGTCCGAAGTACAAAAGCTTCTGTTTAGTTATCTTGGCTTTCATTGAGAGTTCAGGTCTGATTTAATCTAGAATTCACTTGTCTTTTTGGCAGTTTATAGTAATTCTCCTTCAGATTATATTTCAAATTACTTTATTTTCATCCTGTTAACTGTTTTTTTCATAGTCAGGTTTGCACAAGAATACATGGAAATTGGAAATAGCATAATATGGATGATGTTGTCTCTGATATATTTTTATATTTACACTTTAGGATCCAGGACCATAAGTGGTCATTTATATTTGGTTTGTTTTGAGTCGATCTTCTCTTGTCAATGTTCCTGCATAAAATAGCAATTGCTGGCACTTGTTGTAGAAGACTGGAAGAAAGTGCTTGGCTTCTGTAGTCCTGAGGACTGCCATTTGGAAATGAGCATCCCTTCTGACAGGGAAAAGGGAAGGAAAATTGTTGTAGCTTCTCAAATCAATAAATGAGACAACGTGCTCCTTCCAGGGTGGGAGCAGGAAGAATGTTCTCTTTTTTTGGACTTACAATTTTCAGAACTTCATAGCCAATAAATTCCAATCAGTACATTCTGGTAGTTGAACATTTTCTAACCTCTGGCTCTTCCATTGCCTTGATGTTCTTCCTGGGTGTTTGGAGATAGAGTCTATCAGTATCCCTGGAAACCAAATGTTATGGACTATGCAAGTTCTGTTCTTGTACACAAGGACAAATAACTTAACATTTTTTTCTTCTTGCTATGGGAAAGTTGTCAAATAAATGCAGTCTATAAAGTATGCATATGAGTTTTTGCAGAAAATTGATGTTTTCTATTCAGAACACAGCATTTCCTGCACTAAAAATTAACACTGTATTCAAAAATATTGTTTTCTGTACAGAAATATTTTTTGATGTAGAAATTTGCCTTTTTTGCATTTGTGAGCAACCCCCCCCCCCAAAACCGGTGCAGTTGTAATGCAGAACATGTCTAGGATCTTCTACAACTACATTAAGAAATCCTCATCTGGATTTTTAATACTTGAGAAACTCTTTTTTGACCTTTTTGAATACTTTCCACATATTCTTTCCCTCTCTAGGACTTAGCAGGACTGAGCAAATGCCCAAGTAGCAGCTCATGGATTGTCCTAGAATTAATCATATCGGTACACTTGAAAATGATAAAAGCTAGAATATGCTTTCTTTGTGCTCTCTAATTCCAGAGCACCACTGAGTTGGAGCAGAATGTTATTTATGTCACTGGTGCTTAACCTGGAAGGAGAATGTGATGTTGCACAAAATAACAAGATATGTGGACAGGACAACTATAGGTGGAGAACACATATTTTGTCCATGTAACATTTCAGGTTCATTGTGTGCAATGAACAATAGGGCTGCAAAATACCTTTGCTTGAGATCCTGAAGAACATCTGTTACCCATGGCCAGCCCCATATACTTTGCTGCCTGACCACTATCCCTGTGCCTCAATACTACTTACACAGTCAGATGACTATTTTGACATTTATTATGCCTCAGCAGTAGGTTTGCTTCTGAGTATAGAACAAACCAGGGCTCATAAAGTTCTGTATTTCAGTGTGTCTTGTTGTTGTGAGCATCCAAGTCATTTCTGACATATACAAACCTATCACAAGGTTTTCTTAGCAAGAATTTTTCAGAAGAAGTTTTCTTTTGACTTCTTCTGAGGCTGAGAGTGTGTGACTTGCCCAAGGTCACCCAATTGGTTTTATAATGAGAGAGGGTTCAGTCCCTGATGTCCAGAATGGTAAGCACTATATCACCACTAGCTTCCCCCAGTATATCTTACCAGTACATTTTGCTTTTAGCATCTGTCCACAACCTTGTCTAGTTGCATATCTGAGTGGAGAGTAAGTGGCATAGAGGGGCCTCATTAGGAATCTTTGATTAGGTTATGAACAAGGATAGATAAATTGGCTTAAAGGTTTCTTAGTGCTTTAGTGACGGAAGTCATGGTGAAAGGTGTATGGTGTGGCAAAGTGGTTTACCTTGTCTGGGATATGGGTTTCGGGTTTATGTATGACTTGTAATACATTGTATGTGCTTGATTGGTTGTTATGGTAAATGTATATTAATAGAAATATATACTGTAAAAATGTTGTCTAGTGATAGGGCTGCGGTAGTATTGTTAGCCATTCAGTATCAGATAGATTCTTAGAGCAAGCCCTTACATTACCTGTGTGTGTGTGTGTGTGTGTGTGCGTGTGTGTGTATGGTGCATCATAAGATATAGCCACTTCATTCAGCCTCATGTTAAGTACACTCATATGAGATTGGATTGTGATCCTTTCTTCTTCTTTTATAACTTTAACTTGCTACCCTATTAGCTCAATTTGCAATTTTGCAAATTTCTAACATATGGTTCCTTAACTGGAATTTAGAACTACATCATGCTCCACAAACACAATATAAAAACTAAAATGCCACCTTGTGCACACTTACTTGGGAGCAAGGTCAATTCAAAGCAATGAACCTTCCTGTCAAGTCAACACAGATAGGATCAATGTGGACATGCGTTCATATATTTTAATTTATCAAAGTGGCACCCCATAGACATGAATCATTTACTATTTGTTGAATAGCCATAGAAGTTATAGTGGCAAAAGCTAGGTAGCTAGTAGGCATGAGAACCAAGTTATGAAAATCAAAAGAATTCGTAAGTGATTCGTATGTAATGGGACTTTCAGGTTTTTACGGATCGCAAGGCCAATCCCGGAAGTGGACTTTCTTTTTCGAACCCCCTGGGCCCAAAATTTCGTTAGAATTCTAAATATTTCGGAAGGCTCCCTATTACCCCCTCCAAAATCCAAAATCCCAGACATTACTCACAGTCAGATGGGGCCTTTCCATGCTTGAGGCCTACTTTAACTGAAAGGCCTTGCCTCCAGGAAGAGAAAACCAGCCGGAACCATAGAGAGATCGAAACCGGAAGTCCTAGAGAGGCTGGAGGACTCAGGAAAAAGCACTTTAAACTGCAGGAAAGGGGCCTGGATAGGAGGGCAGGCGAGAAGGACATGAGGCAGGCTGAAACAATGGGAGAAGGGGTTGAAAACAGCCCGGAGAGGAGCAGGAAAAGTGCAGATTCAAGGAAAAGCCATAGAGTTCAAACCTCCTAGAGATCTATGGCAAAATGAATGGGGAGAAAGCTGCAGTGAAAAGAGCTCTGGAGAAGGTAGGCAACTATTTTATAATAATAATATTTACCCCTTCTAATTTCCTGGAAGAAGGGCCCAGGGCATTATTTAATTCTAATAAAAATAATAAATAATATAATAATATTTACCCCTTCTAATTTCCTGGAAGAAGGGCCCAGGGCATTATTTAATTCTAATAAAAATAATAAATAATATAATAATATTTACCCCTTCTAATTTCCTGGAAGAAGGGCCCAGGGCATTATTTAATTCTAATAAAAATAATAAATAATATAATAATATTTACCCCTTCTAATTTCCTGGAAGAAGGGCCCAGAGCATTATTTAATTCTAATAAAAATAATAAATAATATAATAATATTTACCCCTTCTAATTTCCTGGAAGAAGGGCCCTACTTGTTATTGATGCCACTGGGATCAATGTAAATGTGAGTAGATCAATAGGTACTGCTCTGGTGGGAAATAACAGCAATCCGTGCAGTCATGCCAAGCCATATGACTTTAAGGTGTCTAAGAGCAACAACAGCTCTCAAAATCAATGGAAGACGCACAGCTAATAAGTAATAATAATACTAAAATAATTATAGAAACAACTTGGGCCTGACATAATTATAATAATATGTTTGCTTGTTCTTGAGGGCACTAGAGTGCTTGTGGCCTTACATAATTGATAACAGACATGGATTGAAATACTGTAAAATTGACAGGGCTCTAACTACAAACCTAAGAGCTTGTTCTAGTTTACCAAGAGCACGTTCCTCATACCCTCCAGGTCACTATCACCCTTACTACATTCTTACTATTAGAATTTATTATTTAATTCTAATAAATGCTCTGGAGAAGCAAGCCTTGGCTATTTTATTTAATAATAATAATAATACTAATAATAATAATATATTAATGCTTTATATCTCCCTGCAAGGAAACCAAGAGAAATGTTGCCCCTTGATTTGCCTGTGCTTAAAACAGTGTCAGTCCTGTTTCCCTGCTTTTCAGACTTTAGAACCAATTTAGAATTTCGTTAGTAGTTGCGTTAGATTTTAGAACTTTAGAACTTTTTGGAATTTTTTTGGTAAGTCTTTCTATTACTAATCAACCCCCCCCCCCCCCCATTTGATTTTAGAATCACGATTTTTGGGTTCTAATCCATGCCTAGTAGCTAGCTATGTATAATAGAGCTTACTAATTTGTCATAATTAAGTTTGGATTACAAGGATCCTGATCCAGTTATTATTTAGCAGTTCAAGATTAATTATTGAAAATAACTACTGTGTGATCAAAACCCACATAATGAAATGATGTATTGCCTAAACACTGACTTCCTATAAAAATATGTCTTTAAACCACTTCTTTTGACATAACATATAATTACTATCTAACACAATCAAAATGAAAACTCTGTTTAGGACATATTGACCTCTTTCCATAAAAGAAAACACTGGTTATTGCTCAGGGAGACAAAGAAGTATCATTAATAAAGAGTTCAAACTGTAGGCTATACTAGGATTTCTGGCCCCTAAAGTGCAGTCCCGGAAACCCACCAAAATCCTCAAATCCTCCTTGATTTTTTAAAACGTATGATTTAATTTGCTCAGGATGATGATAGGAGGTTCAAGTGAGGGTAAAATCAGTGCAAAATACAGAAGGTTCAAGTGGGGACAAAATCACAGCAAAATCACCCTCTCCCCACATTTCCCAAGACCTTTTTAAGGCCGGGGGGGGGGGGCAAAATTAGGTGAAAATGAAACAGGAAATGATAAGACATCGCTTCCAGTTCCTGACATACATAACTGTAGCCCATGGGGGAGAAGATGTGTGTGTGTGTGGGGGGGTGTCAATAATGGCCCCTGCCTCTTCTGTATTTCATCACAATGAGAACAGAATCCTGATCAGGACAGGGTTGCTTGAATCTGGTGCAGCAGAAGTCCTCTCATATTCTTAAGAGAGAAAGTATATACAATTAGCCTTCCCTATTCATGGGTTTGGGGCACAGAACTCCAATGAAAGTGGGGGAAAATAAAGAAATCACTCTTTTTTAACCTAAGTGAGCACCTCTCTGGGAAATTTTGGGTTGTCCAGCACAACTGTATAGTCAACTTCCACTGGAAGTTAAACATAGAATCATATTGCAGGACTTTTTAAACAGAGACCAGGTCACAGTCCCTCAAACTGTTGGAGGGCTGGATTATAATTTGAAAAAAAACCCATGAATTCCTATGCACACTACACGTATCTTATTAGTAGTGCAAAAAAAAACCCCACTTTAAAACAATACAATAATTAAAATGAAGAACAATTTTAACAAATATAAATGTATTAATATTTCAATGGGAAGTGTGGGCCTGCTTTTTGATGAGACCTCTTCCCCTCTATGTGACCCTTTATGTTTTGACACTACTGTTATCTCCTCCGAGTTTTTAAACATTTTATATGTACATGTGGCTCACCCTCTCGTTTTTGTTTAGATTCACTTATGTTGTTGTGGTTTTATAGATGTATTTTTATTGCGTTTATTGATTTTATTGTGTTTATTGTTTTCTGATGTTTGTGATATTTTTTGTATTTGTTGTTCGGGCATGGCCCCATGTAAGCCGCTCCGAGACCCCTTTGGGGAGATGGATGCGGATTAGAAATAAAGTATTATTATTATTATTATTATGCTTTTGGCTGATGAGATAGGATTGTTCTTGTTGTGTGCTTTCAAGTCGTTTCAGACTTAGGTTGACCCTGAGCGAGGGCTGGGTAAATGACCTTGGGGGGCCATATCTGGCCCCCAGGCCTTAGTTTGAGGATTCCTGACCTAGAGGGTTGTTCTTTCTAGAAATCTTTAGGTCCTCCAGCATGGCTGGAAGAAGTTGATCATAGAGTCATGCTGGAGGACCTAGAGATTTTGAAAGAGAACATCTGTAATCAAATTCATAAATAATCAAATCTGAAAATGTGAAAGGATGACTGTAAATATAATTTTGGAAATTAAAAAGGCACAATGACACTACCAACCAAACACAAAACTGTTCAGTGCTCACTAACTCCAGCCAAGTGCTGGAAGGGTAAACTATCATTTCATTCTTGTATGAATGTATTTATTTAGGACACTGTGCCTGATGACTCAGGAAGTTATGTAAAAAAAACCCTGACCCAGTTAATTTTAGATGCTATTGTTGGAAGGATATCAATGAAAATTAATCAAACGGTCATGAAAGAACCACAAGGATAAAGTGCAGAACACTGGTGGGCGGGAAGACTCTTGGCAGCGGCCACTATAAAGATTTTAATGAGAGGAAAACACATTCTCAAGCAAATTAGAGAGTAATGGTATGATTAAATGGTAAATAATGGTTAAGTACATGACTAAAAGGAAGGACAGGAGAGCCCCAAAGTTTGAGGAGCAACGTGTCCTCAGCATGCTCTGAGTAGGCAGTTCCTTCTCTCAGCAATTTAGTATGAACTTTAAAAAGAGGAGCAAACAGAACACTGTGGGCCTAGTGTAAGAAGGGTTTTCAGCAGGAACTGCATGAGAAACAGAAAATGACTCATCCTTGAAGGCACATGTAAATCTCACAGTGTGTGAGCAATGTTTATCAGAGAGGAATGGAGCATGGAAAAGCTACTTTTTCTGGACAACCACTCTCAGAACCCCATGGCCAGGGATGGCTGACAGCTCCAGTTTCAATTGACTATAAACTCACTGAATTAAGTTGAACTTAGTTCCAAATGTAAAGGAAAGTTCCATGACATACATATTATTTGAGGGAATAGCTTCAGCTTATCAGAATATCCCCTTTAGAGTCTGGACTAAAATATGAAGCTTCACAGAGATTGGAGTTTCCATCAATTTTTGGTTTTAAAAAATAACATTTCCAAACTTAGGGGGTGGAAGGAAGTTATAGTGTAGCATTTCTCAACCTGGGGGTTAGGAGCCCTGGGGAGGTTGTGAATTGGTGTCAGATAGTTGCTTCCATACTTCCCCTGGACACTAGACAGTGGACACTAGACAGTCATGTTGGGGGACAATAAAAAGGTGAATTGGGAGCAGAAAATTTTCACTTCAATGTTTGAGATGGTCTGGATTGGTTTGATCGATGTTGGACAACCACCAAATTGTCAGTTCTAAAAGGGGTACCAATTGAAGGCTTTCCATTCTGAACTTTCCTCTGAATAGTCACAAAATGGTTCAGAGAAAATGCCATCTAACTATAAATCTTCCATACCATAGCAGGGGGAGAAACATCCCCTTTCTTGTATGGGAAGTTCAAATGCCTAGAGTTTTGTGAAACCACTTTCACAATTGCTGCAGTTTCTGTTGGAAGGCTAGCACCAGAATCTGTTCCTGGCCTCTGAGATTTGCTGTGACTCAGAAGGTGAATGACGGAAACACCCTCTCTGTCTTCTTCTTCTTCTTCTTCTTCTTCTTCTTCTTCTTCTTGGTCTCCATCTCCTCACAGTTTAGTTCCAATTGAGTTTGGGAAGGCAGTTATTCTAATAGTTTTGGAATAAGACTAAGCCACTGCTTCTCCAAAGCCTCGGTTTTGCTCTGGTTTTCTTTCCTAATTCTTTGGCACTCGCCAAAGCCCATCTTTTTTTTCTTTTTAAAAAAATTACTTGTCTGGGATTTCTGTTCCACTGTTTCGTTGCTTGTGCTCTACAGGGGGATTTCCTTTAGGAAACTAATGTCTTTTGAAGGTTCTTGGAAAAGGCAGGATCCAAACTTTCTCTAAGATTTTCCATAACTCAATTTTACAAGCTGCCACAGTACTTTTGGTTAAAGTCACTTGTGTTCCCTAGAGCAAAGTCTCTGGCTTATAATGTTCAAGTAGTCTGAAGAAAAGTTAGTCTGATATTCATGGGACTTTGAACATTTCTAATAGCGGCCAGACCCCCCAATAGGGATGTATTGCATATATTGGAGAATTCTAATTCCAAGGTGTGAATAGAATTCTAGAGAAGCCAGGGCTTACAGGGTCAAAGTATCTGTAAGAACTGCAGGGATGCTTCCAACAACAGCAATTCCCTCCAGACTTCCTGGTTGACACTTAGTTTTGCATCAGTTTTCAAAGAAAAGGAGGAGAGGGTGAAAACATTATTTTCCTAGTCACAATATATTGTTGTTTTTCTACTCTTGGTGATAATGGAAATAGTTCAGACTGGCTTGTTGATACCAACACAGCTGTTTACATTTTTGAACTGTCTTTGGATAAGGGGACTGTCACAATTACTTTCAAAACTTTCTGCCATGCCATTCAGTGTGGATGTTTCTCTGTGGGACTTAAGAGTTTTATCACATGAACCCACTACTGTATTACATTCAGTCTATCACTGAAAGCAGATACACACCTTCAGCATCACACCTTCAGTATCAATCATGCAATCGTGCTAATTTATCACTTCATGAGCTTACAACCATACTTTTCCATACCCTCAAAACCTTAATATCCCATATTTTCTCTGTTCCTTGATTTTCTTACAGCAATTTTGCAACTGTAGTCTTGAAAAACAAAAAAAGGCAAATATAATCATCATAAAATATAAAATAAAAGGAAAATTGCCAGCTTGGCAAGAGGAAAGAGGGTGGATAAAGGAGGAAACCTTACACACTGTTGACAATTTAGTGGTGGCACTGAAGCAGAAGGGATCTATTGCACCAAAGCATATGATGGGAATGTTTCGGAATTAGGAGTTATTGATTACTTTTACCTATCAATTCCTAGAGATGGGAAAATCAGGGGGCAGAGACAAACCAGCAGTGGGATGCACATGATGCCATGCGATAGGTGGTCCTGCTGCAATGCCAGTTTGCCTGCCTCATGCAATAAAGTCTTTAAACTTTGTTGTTTTATCTCGTTTTATATTTAATTGTATTTATCTTTAATCTCTGGAGTTCAACTTACAGCCCAGAAACCCACAACATATATAGAAGGGTTATTGTTACGTTGCAGAATTCAGAACAGGGAGGGGTGAAGCTTTAGCTTTCTTGTATGTCTCTCTCTGCTAGCCTTTTGATAGGCAAAACAAAAAGTCTGACAGCATGGCAGGAGTAACCTGGAAATACACAATATAAACAACTACGAAAATACACTACAGTATGCTTAATACTGCAAAAACACAGGGTAACTGGGCTGAACACAATTTTTCAGTCCCAAGCAAAAATACAACTGTATCCAATATAAATGCAAATAGTATTTTACCAAAATTTATCATATATAGTTTATTTATTTATTATTTATTCGTCACGTTTCTATACCACCCTTCTCAGCCCAAAGGCGACTCGGGACGGTTTACACAGGCAGTCTCTGCCCTCAATACAACACAGCAACAAGGCAACCCCCCCCCAAAAAACCATATAATAAATTAACAATTAAAAACATACAATTGCAGTCTCAGCGTCATGTTGAAAGCAGTTTCCATCGCATCGTCGTCATTCCATATATCTAATTAAGCCTTATATTTCCTCAGCAAATGCCTGCTCAAATAGCCAGGTCTTGACTTTCTTGTGAAATGTCAGGAGGGAGGGGGCCAATCTGATGTCTCTAGGGAGGGCGTTCCAAAGCCGAGGAGCCACCACTGAAAAAACCCTGTCTCTCGTCCCCGCCAGTCGCGCCTGCGAAGAAGGCAGGACCGAGAGCAGGGTCTCTCCAGATGATCTTAAACATCTCGATGGTTCATAGGGAGAAGTGCGTTCAGACAGGTAAGTTGGACCTGAACTGTTTAGGGCTTTTAAGGCTAAAGCCAGCACTTTGAATTGTGCCCGGTAGCAAACTGGCAGCCAGTGGAGCTGGCACAACAGAGGAGTTGTACGCTCTCTGAATGCCGCTCCTGTTATCATCCTGGCTGCTGTCCGTTGGACTAGTTGCAGCTTCCTAACAGTCTTCAAAGGCAACCCTACATAGAGAGCATTGCAGTAATCTATACGGGATGTAACCAGAGCATGGACCACCGTGGCCAAGTCAGACTTCCCAAGGTACGGGCGCAGCTGGCGCACAAGTTTTAACTGTGCAAATGCTCCCCTGGTCACCGCCGAAACCTGGGGTTCCAGGCTCAGCGATGAGTCCAGGATCACACCCAAACTGCAAACCTGCATTTTCAGGGGGAGTGTAACCCCGTCTAACACAGGCTGTAACCCTATGCCCTGTGCGGCCTTTTGACTGACCAGGAGTGCCTCTGTCTTGTCTGGATTCAATTTCAATTTGTTCGCCCTCATCCAGTCCGACACAGTGGCCAAGCACCAGTTCAGGACCTGAACAGCCTCTTTAGTAGCAAGTGGGAAGGAGTGACAGAGTTGGACATCATCTGCGTACAGATGACACTGCACTCTGAAACTCAATACAATATAAATAATCACAATATCACAATAAAGAGCAGAGTTGAGGTGTAGACACCTTGGATCACTTAGTACAGCTTGTAGTCCATAGAGCGTTCAAATAGAGTATTATAGTCACGCCCCCAAGGTTACATATTAGTCTTTGAGCATCATGTCGGAGTATAAAGAGTATCAATATGTCCCTGGTTTTTATAATCCATTATGAGATTTTAACGAGTGGTGGCGAATGCGTCCAAAAAGGTTACAAAGCACAAATGCAGCAGTAGTGAATAACACCAATGACAATCTACAAACACTGAAAGCAATAATGGTGCTCAGGGATCCAATATCGTCATGGCAGCGTATCCGGGATGTCGCAATTTGCTTTCCCTGTCGTAAATAGGGGTGTGGTGGGTGTGTAAAATCTGCCTCACAATGCCGCGCCGAAACCAGGGTCTCCAAAATGTAAACAATGTGGCGCACAACGTTCCAATCTCGCCGTGGTGGCATGTCTGGAGTGCAAGACTGGATTTACAAGCCACAAGCAAGGATCCAATAGGTGTGTCCCATTTGTTACACAACAGTGCGCCAAAGCCCAGATCGCATACGAGTGAAAATTAATGGATCCAGCCCATTTCGTTCGTGCTGAACTTCCTCAGGGTGATAATCAATAAATAATTCAAAGGCTCCTCAATAGTGTATCTAAAATACAATAATCACATATTTATAGTAATACCAAAACCAAAGCATACATGAAGTAGAGGATCGGAATGTTGCTAAGCAGTAAACTTACCACAATCACATCATCATAGAACATCACAAAATAGTATTGACCGTGGATACGGTAATGCATTGTATGTGTGGTTCACTTACATTTTGTTACTAATTAACGATGTGTTAACAAGCAGAACGTACCTCACCTGAGAATTTAATTGAACAACCTAGATCAAGATGTTATTGATACTTAGATGGTCGTTGCGTCCTAGAGAATTTTCGCTTTTGAGTAGCGTTATCCATTTCAATTCTGTTCGAAGCAATGCATCCTGCAAACACTGATGTGGTTTCACCATTACTTTTTCAAGTCCCAGAAAGTTGAAGTCCGGTTTAGAGTTATGGATGGTTTTAAAATGTCTATAGAGGTATGAATCTTCATTCTCTGTGTGTATTCTAGATTTATGTTCCCCCACCCTCAGTCTGAGGGGGCGTTTCATTTGCCCCACATAAATATAGGGGCAGGAGCGCATATACACATTCCTTTGTGCCACAAGTCATATAGCTTTTGATTTTAAATGCTTTCGCTTTATGTGGAACAAATATTTCTTTTAGTGGGGATACCAAATTACACACAGAACAACTCCCACACTTCCTAGTACCAGGAACCAAGCTGCTAGGTAGTTCTTTAAGAACATGATTGGAATGAATAAGGCTGTCTTTTTAAATGCTGTCATGGTTGGTTTTTTAAAATGCTGTCATGGCGACTGATACCTGACATTTCAGGCCTTGAAAAACCACCCATGACAGCATTTAAAGGGACATCCAATATAGGCGACTGTCTCTAAACATGGTCAGAGTAAATTTCCCAATGTGAATGATCCTATCGACTGACATCCAGCTTGATGTTCTAGTTCAGGTACTGTGACTTCATGCAGACATGAGTTTTGGCAAGCTTAGTGCATGTGCTCATCATTCTGTTGGGTTTTTTTAAAATATTTATTTTAAAAACATTTGCCATTGCTCTTCCTCCTAGAGACTATGAGGTTATGATTTATCTAAGGCAGTAGTTCTCAACCTGTGGGTCCCCAGGTATTTTGGCTTACAACTCCCAGAAATCCCAGGCAGTTTACCAGCTGTTTGGATTTCTGGGAGTTGAAAGCCAAAACACCTGGGGACTCACAGGTTGAGAACCACTGATCTAAGGTCATTCAATAGACTTCCATGACTGAATAAGATGTTGGCCCCTTGTCTCCTGAAGTCTTAATTTAACACCCACACGACTACACTGTGATGGCTGTCTTGGCAAGTTATTCTTGTCAAATTAACATGTGGTATTCTCACTAGAATGAACACCAAATATTCCACTTGAATATTTCCCAGAACCATGAGAAAATAGATCAGAGTTTAGATGAGTTACTTCTGGAATATAACTCACAGAATTGCCCAGCCAATGGTTTGAAGATTTTAGGAGCTCCCATCCAATCAAATTAACTTTTCATTACCCTGAAGTAGTTTTTTTTTATTAAAATGAAAGAAAATAATTATCTATGATTTACTTATAGTCTATGTTTCTTTATAGGGAATTGGTCATTCATGATACCCCTCACATTAAATATTTTGTACTCGTTTTTCTGGGAATGTGTTTAACTTTTATTCTGTGACATAGCTCCAAGAATCATAATTTCCCAAACTCTTCTTCCACTGATGTCATAAAGAAAATCTGTGACATAGGGGAGTAGGCAGAGCTAACCTCTAAAGAATGGTATAAGCAGTGCACAAATTGTAGAGGGATCACAGCCTGTTGATGACAGGGTAACTTGGAGGTCTCTCATTCATGGGATCTCTATAAGTGGAAATCAACTTGATGGCGGTTAGCCACAACACAACTGTCGTATTCACTTACAGTGGATATAGTATCAATTTCTCTTGCCGTGGCCCTTCTAAACTGAACAGATTGAGGACACAGCTCTGTGCACATAATTTTTGAAATCAGTGAGGTTCCCCCTTCTTATGGGATGACGTCCTAAGAGCTATTTTCCTTGTAACATCACCCTTATACTTTTTCCAGTTCCTTTATGGTATGCCATCACAAATAATTTAGGGTTCACAGATTTTGGCCTTGAAATCTCAGGACCTGGGATAGTTTTGACCTGCCAATCCCACTTAGGAGAGTGGTTTTCTAGATATACACCTGCTAGGATTTAAGGTCAATAGCAGGGGCCCTCCTCAGTACAAGAAATTATGGCAGAGTATGACAGAAATTCTTTGCTGTGACACCTCAATTATGGAACAACTTCCCCTTAGGGCCTGATTCGTTCCAGCGTTGCTATCTTTTTGAAGCCAAGTGAAAATATGGTTGTTTACTAAAGCTTTTTGGAGCTTATTGGTTTTATATAATGTGTAGTTTGGAAAGTAATTCTAGGTAACAGAGAATTCTAAGTACCTCAACAAAAAGAAATCTGATAATAATAATGAAAAAAGGCTAATTTCTCATTATAGCTGTCCATAAACTCTGTTATTTTCTCAAATTACAAATTTAAACTAAATTAAATGCAATTAAATGATAAGCAACTAAACAAGTAAACAGATGTATCCTTAAATGAAACTGGATAAACTAAAAGAAAAGGTGTTTTCTCAAAATTTTTCATTCTATGAATTAATGAAAAATGCCATCTTTCAACCAATCAATTGTTCTGCTGTAACTTGAGTTCTCATTTACAATATGCAAAAAGTAAGAAAATGGTTCCAGCTTTCCAAAGTAATTTTTAAACAAAATCTCAGGAACCCATATACAAAAACTGAGTCAGTTTAAGTAATTCCCAAACTTCTATAATTCTATTGTAGATACCTTCTAATGGTATGTGTACACTAGAATTAATGCAGTTTGACACTACTTTAATTGCCATGGAACAGTGCTATGGAATCATTGTAGTTTTACAAGATCTTTCATCTACTCTACCAAGTGTGCTGGTGCCTCATCAAACTACAAATCCCAGGATTCCATAGCATTGAACCATGGCAGTTTCAATCAAAACTTTATTACTGTCACAGACCAGCACAAAGTGGGTACAAGCGCCCTAAGAGGAGAAGGACTACTCCCCAGTAAACAGTTATTTAAAATCAGACTAGAAATCAGTATAAAAATATATTTTAAAAGACAGGATATTGTTGCCTTACGATGTCAATCATCACCCGTCTGATATTAAGAGCAGCAGCACAGAACTTAGCAACACTGTAAGTCATTGCAGTGTTAGAGTCTGTCACGATGCACGGACTTGACCGGCCCCTTAATCAGACACACAGAGACGAGCTGAAGGCTAACTACTTTATTGAATATATAGAAACAGTTCAAAAGGTAAATTGTCCATAAAAATAGCAAAAGCAATTCCAAAGGCAAAAGGTGCAATAGTTCCAAACACTTGGTAAGTTTCCAAAGGCTTGGCAAGGCTCCGCTCAGCAAAGCGGATCAAGGAACAAAGCAAGGTTGCAGGATATAAAACAAGGCTTGAGTAGGCCACTAGCCCGGCTTGGCTCAGTGGTCGAGCTTCGCTACACGTCTGCTCAGATGAGACGTGGCCGAAGTACTGAGGACCCGTTCCCACGGCTCCTATACTTAATCTTTCGGCCGAGGTCCCCGACGATCTAGGCTTCGTCGTCTCCAATCTCTGTTGTCGGACCTCGGCCTGTCTAGGCTATGGTACCAGCCCCTCCTGCTAGTCTCGATGTCCCGTCTCCTATCAAAAGTGCGGCTTTGCCTCCCAACATCTGCTTCCCTATCTTTGTGAGAGCTCTCCTCCCTAGATTCTTCCCAGCCGCTTTCTTCCATGTTTTCACTCAGAAGATCCTGTGAACCTCTCCCTCCCGGCCGTTCATAAGATTCGCTATCACTGCTTTCCATTTGCACCTGGTGATCTGTCTCGTCATAAGGGTCAGGCCAACCTTCATCCCAAGCCAAGCTTTCAGTGGGAGAAAGAGGCCCAGTGATGGGAAACTCTCCTTCAGCTAACCCTTCCAAATCCTCTTCAGAATCTATATCTGCTGCTGCAGGCCCTAATGCCAATGGGACCCCCGGTCCTGTCCCCTGCCCCCCAGGCACGAACGAGAACTGCTGTGCTACAGAGTCCGAAAGCAGCAGGGTGGAATAACATCTTTCACTGCGCCCCGGGTACTTTAAAAGCCATGGCCCAATGAGATTGGATCTAAGATCTCTGTAGAACATGCATTGAAGAAGCACGTGCTCAGTTGTTTCCACATCACCAGACCCACAGGGGCATAGTCTCTGCTTGAAGGGGGTCTTCTGATACCTCCCCTCCAATACAGCCGATGGGAGGGCATGGCATCTTGCCAGGGTAAAGGCCCTTCGGTGTTTGGGCACCTCCAGGTCTGTTAGGTATGCCATGGGGGCAGTGAGGTATCTAGTGGCTTCTCTAACAATGAAGGCTGGGGAACAGGCTAGGTCGGATTGGCGCTCTATGTCCAGGATCCGTTGCTTAATAAGATCCTTGGCTTGGTCCCATCTCATGCTTTGCAATTGTCCTTGGGATCATGGCAGTTTAAAAAGTGTCAAACTATATTAATCCTATAGTATAGTATAGTATAGCATAGCATAGATGCAGGGGCGGTCCTACAAGATAGGCCAAGTAGGCGGCCGCCTAGGGCGCCATCTGGGAAGGGGGCGCCATCCTGGTCGTATGGGGCGCCATCCTGGCCCTGCCGATGTTCCTCAGACAGTGCTGCAGCTGCCTGCTTTTTGACCGCGGCCTTGTGCGCTCCGACGCCGCTTCTGGGCACGCGCAGAGGTTTTCACGCAGGCACAGTTGCTCTGGAGCTGAAGTTGAGCGCAGGAGCAACTGCACATGCGCGAAAACCTCTGCGCATGCCCAGTAGCTCCCTTGCGCACAAGCCTGTAAGTAAAGCACTCCCTATCGGGCAGGCAGGGAGTGCTTCCCCTCTCCCTTTGTCTCCGCTGCACGCGCGCATTTGCAGGGAAGAGAAAAGAATCAGTGAAGGAAGTGTAAGTGAAGGAATGAATGAAGGGCTTTCCTCCTCCTCCTCTGTGACCTCTTCTCTCCCTCCTTCCTTTCTTCAGCTCTATTTCTGTCTAGACCTGAGGGGCCTGAGGCTATGAGGAGTTGTGGGCGTTGGAGGCCAAAACACTTAGAAGGAGGGAGGGCCCAAGTTTGCCCAGGCCGCTGCCTGTATTCGACCTCATTTGAACATATTGGCTGTAGTTCTATTTACATTTACATTGGGATCCTAATTTTGGACTTATGGGAGACTCCTATGAATTATGAGTCGGGTGATAGGTAATATATTCTGATTTTGATGCATTTACATTGCATTTCTTGTTGATTATTATACAGTTCTGCTTAATATTGTCATACAATATAATACAAATACAATATAACAATAGAATGATGATATATTTTATATTACATGTAATATTACAAACAATATTGCAGTATAGTGGTATTGTACAAAATAGTAGTATATAATATTTTATTTTACTTTATTTTGGGTTATTTGAGTTTTATAGGAGTAATGAAAATATTTAGTAGAGGATAATTTTATTTAAATAAATAATTTTATTATTTTATAATAATAATATAATAGAATGTTACATTATATTATAATGTCAATATATTATAATATAATTATATTGTAATGTAGTATAATATAATTATGATATAATATAGTATGAGTATGGTACAATATAATGATACAATATAATACTACTAATGGTATTGTGATATTATAATTGTATATTTGTTTTACATGGGGGCGGCAAAATAATGTTTTTTTTGGGGGGGGGCACCAAAATAATGTTCGCCTACCATTTAAAATTACCTTAGACCGCCCCTGCATAGATGCCTGCTAAGTCTGGATTGGACCCTGAAATTGCATTTCCTTTGAGCTAAACTTCCCTAAACTCAATGAGATTTACTTCTGAGAATGCGTGCACAGCTTTCCCTTGGACCACATTAAATGTGGTCTGCCTTTTTGCAGTCTAGAGAGCATGCTGTATCATATATATATATATATATATATATATATATATATATATATATCTGCAGTGGAGATTCTTATATGCTTGGTCAAATGGAAAGATGTCAGATAATATTACAAAACCACCAGGAGAGTGTGGCTTTCTCCAATCCTTCTACAGTCAACTGATTTTTTTTTTAAAAAAAATCTGTGCCTTCTCAGATTTCTTTATTTTTAATGCACCAGGATTTTTCTGGTCATCCTCAGTGTGGCAAAGGTAGAAATCACAGGAAAAAATCACAGTGAAAAATATTTAAAAATCAAACATTTAGGAAAACTCTTTAGAGAAGTCATTACTCAAAAAACGTGTTTGGTGCCATGCATATGATCTAATAAAGTTTCAGAATGCAAACAAGTGATTGGGTTAAAATGGACTTTCCATTACTAACCATAGCAATTTAGAAGAAGAAAAAAAGAATGTTTACAAAATATTGTTCGTTTCCTTGCATGGCTATATACTCAATGACAGCAAGAAGTCATTCATTTCCTGTAATACAAGGACAATTTAATGTTGTCCCGGCGTTGTTCCGATAGTCTGCCTCTAAAGATCATGTGTGTAACATACAGATGGAAATATATCCTCAAGGTAAAAAAGAAAAAAGAAAGTGGAAATTGGCTAAAGATCAAAGTTGACTTACATTCCATTCTTTCCTTGCTTTTTATGATCCTGTCCAAATTTAGCCTTTTGTAGAGGGCTTCCCTCCTCCCCTTCCACATAAGGGAAAATTGAGATTAGATTACAGAATTAAGCTTTGTTTTTTAACCTGTGTGCAATTTGAAAGCAGGGAAATGGTTGCAGCATAGTTGAAATGGTAAGCCTGGAAAGTTAAGCTTTCTTATTAAGTTGGTTGCAGTAACATTATTTATAGAGAATGATTGAGTCGTCTTCCTGCTAATTCACCCTACTTCTTCTACAGGAATATGTGTGTCATTGACAGTAGGGGTGAGAATATCAACTGCTACCATTTCCTCCATGCTCAATTTCTTAACCCCTTTCTATTCATTCTAAAGCAATTTTCAAATTGTGGATGAGTCTTCAAAAACAAATAGAAATAAAAACCTCCCCTTCTCCCATTTGTACTGGTTAAATTGAATAGGTGCAGCTATTCCTGCCCTGAAGAGGACCATGTTCTACCTGCCTGCTTTTCAAGTGTTAAAGATGAGCCATATCTTCAGAAAATTGCTGGCAACCTTTCAATCCTCCAAAGCCACCATGATACGGTTGCCATAAATCATGGAAAATTTGAATTACGCAAAAACAATAAAACTGAATTCAGCATCACAAATGTGGTTGAGTTCACTAGGAGCAAAAGCTGGACATTTGAGAACATAGATGGAAATAATATTTGAAAACAATTGAAACGTGTTTGTAAACTATGTGTTGCCAGAGTCAGGAAAACTCAATGAAGAAAAACCTGAACCGATGGGAATCTTTGATGCTTGAGATGTATACTGTCGATTCGAAATGTCAAGTGTGTAAATCATGTATTCTCATGTAATTATTTGCATATTTTCTTGGCCTTTCAGGTTTTGGCCACCTCATCAAACAGTTATTGAAGCTAGCTGATGGTCACTTGGTGCTGGCCTTGGAAGGAGGACATGACCTTACTGCCATCTGTGATGCGTCAGAAGCCTGCCTCAATGCTCTGCTAGGAAATGAGGTAACTGATCAGTTAGCACATACATACTCAGAAGAGACATTGAAAATTTCCTTTGTATTTTGCAATGATATGATTGACTAATAGGGCAATGTGACCCCTTTATCTCCAGGAAATCAATACCCATGCTTGAGAAAAAAAATTATCCCCCAGAAGTGTTTGCGGGCCTCTCTAGTTCCATAGAAGAGTACTGGAAGACCTAGAGAGGCCTGCAAACAGAAGTGGTCTTCTTTAGATCCTCCATTGCTATTCTATTTTGGTCCAAGCATAATCAAAAATACAGAGTTTAGCATTATCTGTGGTTTCAGATATCTGCAGAAGGTCATGGCACGGATTTGATGCTCTTTGGATTGTAACCTGGCCACTGTAGCTGGAGGATTCTGAGATAATGGTAGGTTACATACCTGTGACCATCTTTCTTCGAGTGGAGATCTGTGAATCCACACTTATGAAGTTTGCGCGCCAGCGCGAGCTTCCAACGGAAACTTTCCCAGTTTGAAACTTTTTGGCGGTAGCTCCGCCCAGCCGACCCGGAGGGCATAAAAGGCGCCTCCATGCGCGCCCACCTCATTCCTACACCACAATAGCAACTAGGAAAGGGTGGTTTGAGATAGAGGGGACGGCCGGGCGGGTTCGTGTGGATTCACAGAGCTCCACTCGAAGAAAGATGGTCACAGGTATGTAACCTACCATTCTTCTTCGAGGGCTCTGTGAATGCACACTTATGAAGACTTACCGAGCAAAGGTATAGGAGGTGGGAACAAACCAGCCAATTTTATATAAAAAAACCGAACAGGTTTATTGCAACCAGCAATATATGTATAAATAACATAACAACAATGCAATAATAAGAGTGGAAGACATGCTCCCACTTGTAAACATAGTGCAACAAGCACCATTCATGCCAGGCACGCAGGCCTCACAGTGTAAAGTGCAACAAGCACCATTCATGTCAGGCACACAGGCCTCGCAACAGTAAGTGCACAACAGGTGCGATTTTTGAACCATAGGGTTCGAAATAAGCGCGCTTAAACCGGTAGACTGTGCCCCAAGACCCGGGGCACGGCAACCACTTATCCCTCTTACAAGGTAGTGAGGATCGATCGACTTAAAACTGTCGATCGAACAGTGTACAAGGGGGAGAACAGGGTAGCCTGTAGAAACACTAGCCCTGGAGGCCTTTGGGAGTGAGAATCGCTCGACCAAAAGCCGCCTCCCTTCCAAACCGGGTGTCTACACGGTAATGGGATGTGAAGGTGGAGGGGTTGGCCCAGATGGCCGCCCTACAAATCAAGTCCAAGGGGATCCCCTGAGGAAAGCAGTCGACGTGGCCACCGCTCTAGTCGAGCGGCCCCTGACCCTAGGGGGACACGGTGACGGGCTATCTGATAGCACAGCTCAACCAGGACGCCACCCAATTAGACAGTCTCTGGGATGACACCGGCAAGCCCAGCTTGTCGGTGGCGTATGAGACGAAAAGTCTAGTCGACCGTCGGTAGTCTGCCGACCTGCCCTTGTAGACCCAGAGGGCTCTTTTGACACCGAGGGCTCTGAGTGCTGACTCACCATCCGCGGACGGAGAGGACCCCAGGTCTGGCAGTACAATGTCAGTGTTGACGTGAAACGGGGATACCACCTTCGGCAGGAAGGTAATGTCCGTTAGCAAGATGGCCCTGTCCGCCAGGAACAGCAGGTAGGGCTCGTCCACACGGAGCGCCGCCAGCTCGGACGGCCGACGCGCTGAAGCAATAGCGACCAGGAACGCCACCTTCCAGGAGAGGAGACGCAGGTCGATGGACGACAACGGCTCGAACGGTGGGGCCGCAAGGCAGGAAAGCACCAGGTCAAGGCTCCACCCCGGCGTCGGTGGGTGCACCGGGAGACGAGTGTTGTTGACCCCTCTCAGGAATCTCTTGACCATCAAGTACTGAAACAGCGAAGGGCCACCCCTTTGCTGATTCTGCCAGGTGAGGGCCGCCAGGTGGGTCTTCACCGAAGACGTGGACAGTCCCCTGTCGACCAATCCGGCTAGGAAGTCAAGGACCGCCGGAATCGAGAGTGGGAAGACGGCGCTGGAACGGGCGGCCTGGAATCTGGTGAAGCGGGCGATGCAAGCCGAGTACGCCTTCGACGTTGCCGGTTTGTGGGCTGCCGCCAGGATCGCCACTACGGCCGGTGAGACGTCCGGCGCCGGGAGATCCTCCATGCCGTCAAGTGCAGGGACGGTAGGTCCGGATGCAGGAGCAATCCCTTCTCCCGAGTCAGAAGATCTGGTCGGTGAAGGAGAGGCACGTAATTGCCGGGCCAAGCCAAGTTGAGCAGGGTCGGGAACCAGACCTGCCTCGGCCAGTAGGGAGCGATGAGAATGCAGTCGGTCCCCGATAGCTGGATCTTCTCGATGATGCGGAGAAGAAGCGGGAACGGCGGGAAGAGGTAGAAGAATCCCGTCGTCCAATCGAGCAGGAGTGCGTCCCCGAGGCATCCCCGGTGAACATCCGGGGCAAGCCGGGCACCGAAAACTGGCAGCTGGCTGTTTTCCGGCGATGCGAAGAGATCTGCGTCTGGGAATCCCCACCGCTGGAAGACACGGTGGAGCTCCTCCGGATGCAGCATCCATTCGTGGGACGACCAGCTCGTTCTGCTGAGTGAGCCCACCTCCAAGTTCTCGACTCCCGGGAGATGGACGGCTCTGGGGGTCACCTGGTGACGGATGCACCACTCCTACAGGCTCTGGGTTAGGGCCAGGAGTTTCCTCAAGCCCGTTCCGCCCTGCTTGTTGACGTAGTACATGGCCACTATGTTGTCTGTCCTGACCAGTACTACTTGTCCCCTGACGAGGGGGGCGAAGGCCCGAAGAGTCTTGGCTATGGCCAGGAGCTCGAGGTAGTTGATGTGGTGGAGCCTCTCCACCGCTGACCATTGGCCATTGATCGACAGGTTGTTTGCGTGATCTCCCCAGGTGAGCAGCGACGCATCGGTCGTCACCGTGATGGACAAGGTCACCGTGTGGAACGGTACTCCCTTGCAAATGTTGGCCCTGGCCGTCCACCACTGGAGAGAGTTCTTGACCTCCACCGGGAGGGAAAGCTTCTTTGAGTGGTGTTCTCTGATCGGGTCGAAGTGGTCGAGAAACCAACGCTGCAGCGGTCTGAAGTGTAGCCTCGCTAGCGGTGTGACGGCCACCGTGGACGCCATGTGGCCCAGCGTGACTTGGATCTGCTTCACCGTAATGCAGGGCCGGGTGCAGTTGTTTACCTCGCGTCGAAGAGCTTGAAATCTGACCTCTGGCAGATAGGCGAGCTGATCGACGGAGTCGAACATTGTCCCGATGAACTTTATGGTCCTGGACAGGACAAGTTGGGACTTCTCTTCGTTGAGACGTAGGCCTAACGAAGAGAGCAGTCGCAGAGTCACCACGACCTGTTGTTGTAACAGTTCCGGAGACCGAGCCGCCAGCAGCCAGTTGTCGAGGTAAGGGAAAAACCGGATTTCCTCCCTTCTCAAGTGCGCAGCCACGACCGACATGCACTTGGAGAATGTTCGGGGAGCCGTCCCGAGGCCGAAGGGAAGGACGTTGAACTGGTAGGCCCTCCCCGCCACCTTGAAGCTCAGGAAGCGTCGGTGAGCAGGTCTGATGGAGACGTGGAAGTATGCGTCGAAGGTCGATCGAGGCGGTGGTCGCCTGACCGGAGAAGCGGGAGAATGGATCGACACTGACACCATCCTGAATTTCCTCGCGAAACGCACCCGTTTAAGTCTCTGAGGTCCAGGACGGGTCGCAGGGACCCGTCTCGCCTAGGTACGGTGAAGTACCGTGAGAAGAAAGCCTCTCTTTCCTTGCTGTGCGGGAGCTGTGATATTGCTCCCTTTTGAAGCAAGCTGTCAACCTCTTCCAAGATCACCTCGGACAGCTCCGTCTCGACGATGAACCCCGTTGGCGGGAGCTCGTCGAATTCCAAGGCATAGCCGTCTTCGACAACCGAGCACCCATGCATCTGAGGTGATGCGTCGCCAAGCACCGATGTAGCGGGCCAGGCGGTCTCCGAACGGCGGGTGAGATGGTGGAGGTCGAGGGCTGGGGGGAGGCATGGTGGTGGCAGCGGTACCTAGCGAGGAGGCGGTGTTGTCCCTCGCCCCATCAAACTCGGCGGTTCGATTGTCCATTGCCGTTGTTTTGGCGTGGCCTTGACTTGTTGCCATGGCGAGGACGGTTGGTCTGTTGCTGCTGCTGTTGTCTCGGCTGCTGCTGTTGGTGTTGTTGAGGAGCCGAGTATGGCCTCGGGGATTGGCGGTACTGAGACCTGGGCTGGAACTTTGCCCGTTGGTAGTACCGGGTCCTGGGCTGCGCCGGTGGTCGATCCAACTTGGCCGTCAGGACTCTAAAGTCGTGAGTGGCCTTCAACTTGTCGTCCGTGCCCGCAAAGGAAGGTCCCTGGGCATCGAACGGCAAGTCCTCGATGGTTTTCTTGGAGTTGGAGGACAACCCCGACGACTTCAGCCACGCGCGTCTACGGATGGCAACACCATGGGCCAGCAGCTTTCCCGATGTGTCCCCAGTGTGGCGGGCCATCAGGATCTGGTGGTGTGCCAGCGTCTCCGCCTCCTGCGAGATGGAGGCCGGTGCAGTCTGTTGTTCTTGGGAGAGATCCTGGAAAAAGGGTTGGGCCCTTTCCCACAGGATCTGATGATAGGCTCCCATGCACGCCCCATAGTTCGCCATCTTAGTCAGCAGGAGCCCGGCTCGGTAGATTTTCCTACCGACCGTGTCGAACCTCTTCCCTTCTTGGTCAGAGGGGGCTGTGGACTCTCTGCCCGAAGACTGAGGGGAGGTGACGATCATCGAGTTGGGTGTCGGATGATCGTGCAGCCATTCCTTCTCCCTCTTGTCAATCTTGTACCACGCCTCGAAACGCCCTGACGTGGGTGGGATGGTCGACGGGGTCTTCCACGACGCCTTCACCACCTCTTCCAGGGGTTCCAGCATGGGAAGATATGGCTGGGCCGCGTCCTCGACCTGCACCCTGCTGAAGACGGGGCAGGCGCTGGATCTTGTTGGGACATACGTCTGCATGCCCAGAGCCCTTGCCATCCGGCCCACTTGCTCGCCGAAGGCTCTCGCAGAGTCTGTCGGCGACGAGGAAGGCTCGATCTCACAGCCTCTGTGGGAAGGTGTTCGATCCATGTTGAGGGACAAGATGGACCCCGACCTCACCAATCGAGGGACCTCGCCTTCCTCGGCCTCGTCTCCCGACCATGGTCGAACCGCGGTCACCATCGTCGATGCAGGGAGAGGGCTTCGTGTTGCCGGGGCCATGGCAAGCCTTGTGGTCTGCCTGCCTTTTTCAGGCGACGTCACGAAGAGTTGTCGGACCGAGGGCTGAGCCAAGGGGACTCTGACGACGGTCTGGACCGAGTCTCCCGGCGAGATGTGTTGCTCTGCCCCTGTCTCCACAGCGAGAACAGGGGCAGGCGGAGAATCAGGGCACGACGCCGATGAAGATGACGTCAGAGTCCTGCGCCTTTTTGGAGATGGTGGTCTCGAGGCTCCAGCCTCCAGAGACTTGCCCGGAGTCACAGGAACCAGGCCTCTGGTCTGGGCTCTACGGGCTTCCTCACTCGACCTCCGGAATGCTATTTCCATAGCTCTGTTGGAGGGAGTTCTCGAAATGGCCGACCTCTGGGAGAGGCCCGACGCCATTGAGCTCGCCGACGACCGGCGGGATGGAGGCAGCTGAACCGTCTCGTCACGGTGCAGGGCCTGTTCAACACCGAAGTCTTCGAGGAGACAGACTTCGTGTTCTTCTCCTTCCGTAGACGCTTCTTCCCAGCTGGGTGAGCGGTCGATACGGTAGGGGCCGGAGCAGCCGCCCCGGACCCCAAGGAGGTAGATGGGACAGCCGTCTCCATCTCTGGAGGGTAGAGAGCACGCTCCGTCAGGTAGGCCTGAAGCCTGCTGGCTCTCGCCCTTCTGGTGTGCGACGAGAAGGCCTGGCAGTGTCGGCAGACAGGGACGACGTGCCCCTCTCCGAGGCACCGAAGGCACTTCGAGTGACCGTCGCAATCCAGGATCTTGCTACCGCAGGATGAACACTTTTTGAAACTGGTTGTGGACATGCTATGCTCACACAACCAGCCGTATTCGATGTTGCCCAAGTGGCGGAAAACAAAGGAATGAGGTGGGCGCGCATGGAGGCGCCTTTTATGCCCTCCGGGTCGGCTGGGCGGAGCTACCGCCAAAAAGTTTCAAACTGGGAAAGTTTCCGTTGGAAGCCCACGCTGGCACGCAAACTTCATAAGTGTGCATTCACAGAGCCCTTGAAGAAGAAGTATCTTTTCTAAGTGTTGAGTAAGAAGGGAGGGCTAAGAACAAAACCAATTTTCCATGAAGTTATTAAAAATGCATGTTACCAGTTGACTGAGTTATGTTATCTGGCACTGAGCCATTTTTTTCATGATTTTGGTGCAAGTTCCTGCCTTCTCTGCCAAGTGTACCGTGCCTCTTAAAACCTCACCAAGTAATTAAAAAGGTCCGATTAGTCAAGGTATATCAACTGGGATTCTCACTTATCTAACATAACCTTTCCATTGCATTTATGTTAAAATTTATAGACATTGGTTATGGTTTTAACAAAAGCCATTAGTCCCTGGCCTAATTCAGTGAGAATGGTATTTCCAGCATGGAGGGGAACATGTATTTTCTACCATGTACCTTTTAAGGTTGAGGAATCTCTCTGGAAATGAGGGTACAGCCCAATTCAGCATTGCAAAACATAAACGCTTCAATGCTAAGTGTTTTAGAACATAAATACTTAAGACTTTGTGCTTCCTAGGTTTTCTCTTGCTCTACATTGAATTAAGGTGTTTTTTTTATTTAAAAAACTCTTTTTTTCCTTCTATTCACCCATTCCAAGCATTCCAAGCATCACCTGAACTTTTCTTTCCCCCTAAAATCACAGTAGGATTAGTCATGCTAACTTCATCCCTATATGGCTTATGGAGACAAGCCAAACCTATGTATTTTCCAAAACTTCCACTGTCACCCAGAGGACCTTTTCATTGGCTGGCCCAAGACTATGGAACAACCTGCTGGCAGAGCTGTCCAAATTTAAAAACCAAGTAAAGACCTCTCTCTTCTGACAAGCCTACCTAGTCTTGAGCATGAATTTTAAATGCATGTCTTGTGTTTAATCTCTCCTTTGTGTATTTTAATATGCATTTTATAGAAATATGCTTTAATATGTATCTTTATAAAATACATATTAATATCTGGATTTTTAATATTTTTCTATTGTGTATGTTTTCATTATTCTGTAACCCGCCTTGAGCCACAAGGAGAGGCGGGTAAGAAATACAATTGTTGCTGTTGTTGTTGTCGTTGTTATTATTATTACCATAAAATACCCCCAGGATTTTATGCACAGGCAGCTATGAAAGGTTGGAGGGCAACATCCTACCTCATTGTTGTTGTTTCAAAACTGGATGGTACTGAGTTTGGATAGTTACTTTTCAAAAGTAATTTGTTCCGATACTTATTCCAGTGTTTTACAAGTAATTCGTTTTTGTTACTTATTGAAGTAATTAAAAAGTTTTATTCAGCGCATTGCTGCTTGAATTCAGTTGATTTCCACAAGGATGAATTCCTCTGATTGCATTTATTTGGTTGAAGCAATTTGAATGTTTACAATTCAAATGTATTTAATTTTAATGAACATAGATATAAATTTTCTGTTGTTTTTGTTGTTCTTTTTTGTTATTGTTACTTCTACTACTACAACTATGAAGGCTGGATGGCCATCTGTTGGGGGTGCTTTGATTGTCTTTTCCCTGCATGGCAGAAGAAGGTTGGACTGGGTGGCACTGGGAGGGTCTTCCACTAAAATGCTGTCAAGTTTATGTTTGTTAAAATTGTGTTTTATTTTTAATATTATACTAGCTTGGGGTCCCGGTGGTGCCCGGGTCATTTGAGAAGTGCAGCAGGATGTAGAGTGGGTCATGGGGGCTCTGTGTGCCAAGTTTGGTCTTGATCCATCATTATTGGGAGTTGCAGTGGTATCATGAAATTACTGAAGGTAGTGCAAGTCACATCATCTCTGTCCCCCCCCCCCCCAAGTGTAGTAGGATGTAGATTGGGTCATGGGGGCTCTGTGTGCTAATTTTGGTCTGTATTGGTGAATGGATGAGGGATGCATTGTTTTTCGGAAGTGAGTGAAGGTACTTCAAGTCCCATCATCCATGGTCCATCTCACAGAAAACTGCACCAGGCTGTAGAGTGGGTCATGAGGGCTCTGTGTGCCAGATTTGGTGTTGATCAGTCATTGGATTAGGTTTGTAGCAGGCTTGGAAAGTGAGGGAAGGTACTGCAAGTCCCATCATCCATGTTCTGTCCCCCTCCAAACTTCAGTAGGATGTAGAGTGGGTCACTGGGGCTCTGTGTGCCAAGTGTGGACTTTCTCGGTGTTTGTTGGGGGCTGCAGTTGTATGTGGGAACAGAGGGGTGTGAAAATACTACAAATTCCATCATCCATTGTCAGTCCTCCCCCGAACCTCACCAGGATGTGAAGGCAGTCATGGGGGTTATGTGTGCCAAGTTTGGTCTCAATCAGTAATTGGGTGAGGGTCGCAGCAGACTTGGGAAGTGAGTAGAGGTACTTCAAGTCCCATCATCCATGATCCACCCTCCTCCAAACTGCACCAGGATGTAGAGTGGGTCATGAGGGCTCTGTGTGGCAAGTTTGGTGTTGATCAATCATAGGATTAGGTTTGTAGCAGTCTTGGAAAGTGAGGGAAGGTACTGCAAGACCCATCATCCATGTTCTGTCCCCCTCCAAACTTCAGTAGGATGTGGAGTGGGTCACTGGGGCTCTGTGTGCCAAGTGTGGTCTTTATCAGTGTTTGTTGGGGGCCACAGTGGTCTGTGGGAACAGAGAGGTGTGAAAGTACTACAAATCCCATCATCCATTGTCAGTCCTCCCCCAAACCTCACCAGGACATGAAGGCAGTCATGGGGGTTATGTATGGCAAGTTTGGTCTCGATCAGTGATTGGATGAGGGTTGCAGCGGACTTGGGAAGTGAGTAGAGGCACTTCAAGTCCCATCATCCATGGTCCACCCTCCTCCGAACTACACCAGGACGTAGAGTGGGTCATGGGGGCTGTGTGTGCTGAGTGTGGTCTGTATTGGTCCTTATTGGTGGCCTCAGTGGTCTGTGGGAACCAAAGTGTTGGACAGTACTACAAATCCCATAATCCGTGGGTCATGTCCCCCGACCCGTGCCAGGATGTAAAGGGGGTTAGGGGAGTTATGTGTACCAAGTTTGGTGCAGGTCCATCACCTGCGCTGGTCGCTGTGGCCTGTGAAAGTGGTTGCCACATATCCGCCCTGGCCTGTGAAAGTGGCTGCCACATATCCGCCCTTCCGCCCTTCCGCCCTCCGCATACACACATACATACATACAAACATTCCGTTTTATAAAGGTATACAGATACAGATTGTATTGGCATCCATCTGCTACTGGTTTGGTCCATGCCTGATATATATAAACATTTATTGGGGCTCCACAAGAAACTTTTGCTTCAGAACGGACCCCACAGCTGAAAAGTTTTAAGAATCCCTGGCCTAGAGGTTTTTGAGGACATGATTCACCATTTGGTGGCTGACTTTTTCCATGGATTGAAACTTAGGCTACACTGAATTCCCTGGTGGGCCCTCTGTTCTTACTGCTGGTTTACTGATTAGTATCACTGCTCCCGGGGAGGTCAACAAATCCTGTTAAAATCAACAAGAACAATGCAATCAAATGCTGGGCAATAATACAGAGGGATAAGAAGAAGAGAGAGAAAAACAAAACACAGCAGTAGAATAATTCTAGTCACTTCTTAGGAAAATGCAGGATAATGCAAAGGAAAAATAATAATAATAAAAATATTTTGGACTGTCCCTTGATGTTTTCTCTTAGGATAAAAAATTAATCTCTGAGTGATGACTGCTGAATTTTGAAAGCAGAACATCTCAGGGAAAGAGTACTGGGGGGCCCTTCCACACAGCCCTTTATCCCAGAATATCAAGGCAGAAAATCCCACAACATCTGCTTTGAAGGGTTATCTGAGTCCACACTCAGATAGTGTGGGATTTTCTGCCTTGATATTCTGGGATAAAGGGCTGTGTGGAAGGGCCCTGAAAGGGCAAGTGGCCGGGGGGAGGGAGTAGTTTTGAGATAGTGATGTCCTTAGCCACACAAGCCATTAGAGAAAGTTACTTATTGTTAAAATATCCATCTACCCAGGAGTTCAGTGTATATTCTCAAGGAATTTCACTGCACCACCCTTGGCTGCCTATCTGAGAAATTAGAGAATGACTAATACACATTCACTGTAATAAAAAATATATAGTGGGTATCCACTGAGGATTGGTTCCAGGATCCCTTCGAATCCCAGACTGTATTTATTTTGAATATTTTAAACTGGGTTAGAGACACAAAGCCAGGCACTTGTTTGAGTGAGAGAGATATTCCACTTAAGACTCGTCCACAGAGGCGGACCTACCTATTCCAGGGGGGTAAGCAAAAAAACCTGAAAGCCTTGGAGCCCAGTACACATGCGTCAATCAGTGCGCACGTGCGAAAGTGCGTGCATGCGCACTGGCTCCAAAGCAGGAGGCGCGTTTTGGAGCTAGTGTGCATGCGCAGAGTTTTTCGCGCGTGCACGGCAGCTCCTACAGGCGCCGTAGCGCCTGTGGGAGCTTCTGCGCATGCGCGGGGTCTCCGCGCATGGGGAGGCACGGCCGGAGAGCTCTGGGTGGTGGGGCCGGTGGGCCGCGGGGCCGGTTGCAGAGGCCGGGCCGGCACGGCGGTGGGGCAGGGCAGTGCGGCGCATGCGGCGGGACGGGGCGGAGCTGGCGCGACGGTGCCCCTCCCAGGTTACGACGCCCTACGAGCTTGCGTAGTCGGCGTAATGGTTAAACCGGCCCTGCTCATCCAGATAGGACCTTTATTGTGGGAACTCCCACAATAAAGGAGGGGCTGTCCAGAAGATTTTCTGGGGAGTTCTGAACTAATTCACTTTAAAGTAGGAACAACCTGGTTTGTAGTGAATTAATTTGATAGTGGATGTATTCTGCGCCTTCTTGGAAAGTGCAGCACAAATCCACTATTTCCAAATCTGGACTGCAGAATACTGCAGTCCAGACAGTATTCCCACAGTTTACGGGGCAAAATAAGCATGGTAAATTGTGGGAATTCCCCCCTGCCCCCCAAGTCCCCAGACCTCTTAGAAAACTAATAAAAATTGATGTGCTCTCTATTAGTAACCTTGGCTGGCTCTGCCGGTGCGTAGAAATTATGTGCCTGAAGAGCAGGGGGGGGGGAATTGCCCCCCCCCCCAACTCTCCTGGCACGTCATTTCTATGCACCGGAAGAGCCGGCCAAAGCTACTAATGTTATCTCGGGCTAGTTCCGAGAGGACGTTTGGGCTAGTTCCGAGAGGACATCTCTGTTTTTTTTTATTTTAAAAAATGCAGATGCTTATGGGATAAAGGCCTGTCTGGATCTGGTCTGAAATGCTTGGGGTATATCTGCACTGTAGAATTAATACAGTTTGATGCCTCTTTTAATTGCCATGGCTCATTGCTATGGAATCATGGGCGCTGTAGTTCTACATAGGCTTGGTTAATCAAGGGGAAAATGGTTCAAAGTCATTTCGGATATAGGGGGCGCTGGCAATTCGAATCTGAAATGATTACCGAAATTTTCCGTAAAAAGTTTGGAATTTTCCGAATTTTCCGAATCACTTCGTTAATGGTGGGCACGATACACAAAAACCTGCAAACGGGACAGGCAAAACTTGGGGTATTCCCTTTCCCTCAGTTTTGGACCGCTACTGACAAAACTTGCCACCGTGGTAGAAAAGATTCTCCTCTGTCAGCATATTAACTTTCAATGTGTTAGAAGATCCCTGGGGTTTTGACAATTTTAAAAGTAATTTCAATAATTTAATAAGGAATATTACAAGAAGAAATGTGTTGTCTCCAGGATTCTCTTGGAAAATTAAAATCTATCTGTTTTGCATATTTGTCTAGAGCACACCCCTCTGAATATGAGATTAAAAGATTTCTAGTTTCCAAAAGTACAACTTGTAACCCCAAGGAGGGGAAATGGGCCTTCCAAAGTTTTATTGTGTTGATTCCCAAGGATAAGACTGGATTAGTACATTTCTAGTTTCCCGAAGTAAAACGTTTAACCCCAAGGAGAGGAAAGGGGCCTTCCAAAGATTTATTGTGTTGATTCCCCAAGAAAAGGATTGGATTAGTAGATTCCTAGTTTCCAAAAGTACCATGTGTAAGAGAATAAGCCTTTAGAAGTTGTATTCCCTGGTTCAGGAAGGGAATTATTAACAGCAAAGGAGAATTTGTTCCCAGTGCAGCCCTTCCCTAGCAAAGAAGTGACATGGCACCTTTTCCAACCAAACAGCCTGCCCTAGTCCCTCTTCCTTCACATCCCTGGCTTGCAATGAGCCCACGAGGCACACACAGCCCTTTTTAAAGGGCAACGGTTACCGTGCCAAAATCCCACCCCTCCCAAGGTGGTTTCCCCTCATTGGCTGGAGGCAAGCATCCCAGCATGCAACCAGCTGCTTGTCTCCAAATGCTGATTCATTTCCGATTCACTTCCTGGATCGGAAAAAAAGATGGCGATAGTGGCTTCGAAAGGGCAAGGGTACTTCCGGTTTCCCTTAATCCGATCGAACCTACCCATGCCTAGTTCTACAACGTATTTAGCTTTCCTCTGCCAAAGAGTGCACATTTCAGGTTTCCACGTGGTAGTTAATGTGGTGCCAGACCGCATTAGCTCTACAGCAGGGGTGCTCAGAATGGTGATCGGGATCACCAGGGTGATCTTCGGGCCTCATCCTGGTGATCTTCAAGCCCCTGACCAGGTTTTTTGCTGTTGGTCCTCTTCACGCGCCCCTGCACGCTGCAAAGAAGCCCTCCGTCATTGCTCCTCCCCGCTCCCTGCTCGCATGCCGCCTCCAAAAGCTCCAGAGTCCAAGAGGCAGAATGGGCCCCCTCTTTTGGATTTCTCCTCCTCCCTCCGTCCTTCTCCAGCCACTCAGAGTAGTAGGAGACCAAAGGGGGCGGGCCTGGATGACATGATGCATGGCTGGCCCCGCGCGCATGCGCAGAAGCGCCCATTCTGCCTCTCGGACTTCTCGTGAGCTCTTGGAGGCGGCATGCATGCTGGCGGCGTGGAAATAGGAGCAACGACGGAGGAGGAGGAGAAGGTCGCTTTGGGGTCATTTCCTTACCGAATCTCAAAGGTTAGTCTTTTTACTTTGGGGTGGGTGCTTGATTGTACTGTGGCATGTCTCTTTGTTTATTTTTAATGTTTAAAAATGGCCTTTTAGCTCCAAAGCCTCTCTGCTTGCTTTGTTCCTTGAGAAATATATGTTGGGGAATATGGAAATGTGGGAGAAATGGGGTGGGTGCTTGATTGTACTTTGGCATGTCTCTTTGTTTCCTTTTTATTTTTAAAAATGGCCTTTTAGGTCCAAAGCCTCTCTGCTTGCTTTGTTTCTTGAGAAATATATGTTGGGGAATATGGAAATGTGGGAGAAATGGGGTGGTTGGATGTATTTTGCATGCCCCTTTGTTTACCTTGCTGAGTATTAAATGGCCTTGCAGTTCAAAAGCCTCTCTTCTTACTTTCTGGCTGATAATATGTGTGGTAATATGGCAGTGTGGGAGAAATGGGGTGCTTGGGTGTATTTTTGCATGTCCCATGTAAACTTCTGAGACACAAATGGCTTTGCAGCTCCCAGGTCTCTCTGTTTACTTTCTGCGTGATTATATCTGTGGGAAATTTTCCAGGGAGGGAGAAATGGGGTGCTTGGATGTATTTTTGCATGTCCCATTGTTTACATTTCTGAGAAAGAAAGAAGCCCCGTGCGGGCGGAAGGTGGCAGCAGGAGTGGGTGTGCGCGCATGCGCGTGCGCGCGCACCAGGTGATCTTTTAAACTTGGTTCTTCACATGGTAGCTCCCATGCTGAAAAAGTGTGAGCACCCCTGCTCTATAGTGTTGATGCCCTTTCAAAAACTCTTTGGCAGCATGATTGGCCCAAACTTTGGGCAAAATGAATGACTGCCAACTATCCTTTCTTTGGACATATGTCACTACTGAACCCAGTGAGACACCTTTTCAACCAGTCCTTCATCAATACCATACAGAAAAGGTCCAAAACCTGGTGTTGAAATAGTTAACTCATATAAATGGAGTATGCTGATCTACTGCAGCCACTCATTAGTAAATTACATCCATTCAGCTTCTAATTTATCCAGCCAGCTCAAACATCCCATTTCACCTTTTAGTAAGAACAACAAGGAGGAAAAAGTGGTCAAATGGAGTCAACCATTATCATAATTTGAAGATGCAATTCTCTGCAGGTGATTAATAGGGTAATTAGACTGTTATTCTCTGGCACTTCCCTTTTACCAGATTGCAGCAACTTCGCACTCTCCTCAGTTTCAAAAACATTGGCAAGGCCAACCCTGGCTTCTCATCACTGCACATGCAATTGAACTTAAATTAGGAAGGTCAGGAAAGGCCTTTGTAAGGCATTCTGCAGTTTGTCAGATGTATTTATTCATGTGCTGAGGATTAGAATTCATAAACATGAATGCAGGGGGCTTTGGAATACTTCTGCTTTGCCTTTGTTGTTCTTGGCTGGAACCTGTCAGTGCAGGAATAGGCTGCTCCATTTAGGCTACTATCAGCATGCACATGGAAGTGAGTGTGTGCATGTGTATGTGCACACACACAGCCTACACGCTCAGCTACAAAACAAAGCAATAGTAAAACTATCAGTGACTTTCACCGCTCCTGGAGAGCTAGTCAGACACAAAGACTGTCACTGCCTTAGAAATGTATGTGTGGGGATGCTTTTTTCAATTAAATTGGTCTCAAAAGTCTTGGAAGGAAAACATTCTGACAGCCAAGAAAGAAGACGCAAGCCAAATAACAAAATGCATTGGTTTGTGTAGATCACCTGGATAAAAGCAACTATTTTAGCAAAATCACATTCAATTTGAATTAAAGTAGAAAGAACCCATCAAAGTCATCGAAGTCAATAGGACTTTAGTCATAAATCATGTATTGGATCTACACTGCCAAATAATACAGTTTGAACTGCATTATATAATCAGTGCAGCATGAACAGCACTGAATTATATGTGGCTAGGCTACACTTACTATATGATACAGTTCAAACTGTATTATTTGGCAGTGTAGCTCCAGCTATAGTGTGACTAAATATGGGTTTCATTCTTTGGCTGTTGCTTTCTTAGGCACTGTGGAAGCAGTTAAACAAAACTGCATTCAGTTCAAGGCTGCAGAAGTGGAGTTGTGCATGTTAGAATATAGAGCATTGATGTACAGTATGTAGCACATGAATGGCCATTTGGTTGTGCATCCAATTGTCCATTTCAGGCCTGGTTTGTGTTGCTCAACATTGCCATTCAACTAAAGGACTGGATTGCCCAAAGGGAGATGTATGCAGTACACAGTACCACACTGTTATATTATTTTGGTCATTGTCTTTCAGTCTATTGATGTTACTAATTCTTTTAATGCAAGCCATGTGGTTAGTATTATTACAACGACACGCAAAGCAGTCTAGTGTGTGCCAGTGTGTTTATGTACACACACTTCTGTTTATGCATACATCTTCCTTATGACATCTCTTCATATATTTATATATGGCTATCATGTCTCTTCTCAACCTTCTCCTTTGCAGGCTAAACATACCCAGCTATTTAAGTTGCTCCTCATAGGGCATGGTCTCCAGATCTTTGATCATTTTAGTCACCCTCCCCTGGACACATTCCAGCTTGTCAATTGCTCTCTTAAATTGTGATGCCCAGAACTGAACACAGAATTTTAGGTGAGATCTGATTAAAGCAGAATACAGGGACACCTTCCCTTGATCTAGACCAGGGCTGTCCAACTGGTGGCCCTGGGGCCGTACACGGCCCCCCAGCCTGTTGGCTCCGGCCCCAGCTATGCTGCCGGCCAACATTTAATTTTTTTTAAAAAAAAATTAAATGGCGGCCGGGGGGGAGGGGAGGCGGGGTAGGGAGGAGGAAGTGAGCCAGCTCCTCCTCCCTGCACCGCCCTCTTTTTCCCTCTCGCCGGCGCCGATGCAAACCGGTTTGCATCGGCGCCGGCGAGAAAGGGACAAGGGGCGGTGCAGGGAGGAGGAAGAGAGCTAGCTCCTCCTCCCTGCACTGCCCTCTTCTTCCCTCTCTCTCCGGAGCCGATGCCTTGGAAGGGAGGGGGTCCCCGCAGCGCCCTCCCTCCCTTCCAAGGCATCACGGCAGAGGCAAAACTCCCCGCCAGCCTGGATGGCTGGCAGGGGAAGCGAGAAGCGGCGCTCACTTCCCCCACCAGCCTTCCAGGTTTGGGGAAGGGTTTCACCCGGCACTCGAGAAGCGAGTGCCGGGCGAAAACCCTTCCCCAAACCTGGAAGGCTGGCGGGGAAAGCGCTTCTTGCTCCCCCACCAGCCATCCAGGCTGACAGGGGAGTTTTCGCCCAACTCCCGTGTCCCTCTGCTCAGAGAGACACAGGAGCCAGGCAAAAACCCTCCCCGAAGCCTGGAAGGCTGGCGGGGAAAGCGAGCGGCGCTTCTCGCTTCCCCCACCAGCCATCCAGGCTGGCAGGGGAGTTTTCGCCCAGCTCCCGTGTCCCTCTGCTCAGAGAGACACAGGAGCCGGGCAAAAACCCTCCCGAAGCCTGGAAGGCTGGCGGGAAAGATCGGCGCTTCGCTTCCCCACCAGCCATCCAGGCTTGCGGGAGGGTTTCCCTGGGTGACGTTAGGCTGGGTGACGCCAGGCGTCACCCAGCCTAACGTCACCAGGGAAACCTCCTGAAAATGGGCGGCCACGCAGGAGGCCGTGCACGCCCCGGGAGCAGCCACGCCCCGGGAGTGGCCACGCCCCGCTCACTGATCACCTGCGGCCCCCCAGGTGATCAGTGACACTTCTTCCGGCCCTTGGGCCGGAAGAAGTTGGACAGCACTGATCTAGACAACATATTCCTTTTGCTGCAGTCCAAAATCCCATTTGCTTTTTCAGCTTCTGCATCACACTGTTGGCTCATATGTAATTTGTTGTCCACTATGAATCTAAGATCTTTTTCACATGTACTGTTGTCAAGCCAGGTGTCACCCATCCTGTATCTTTGCATGTCATTTTTTCAGCCTATGTGTAGTATCTTACATTTCTCATTGTTGAAATTCATTTTGTTAGTTTTGGCCCAACTCTCTAATCTGTTACAGTTGTTTTGAATTCTGATTCTGTCTTCTAGAGTATTAACTAATTTGATGTCATCTGCAAACTTGATAAACCTTCATCCAAGTCATGAATAAATAAGTGGAACACAACTGGGCCCAGGACCAAACCTTGCGGCACCCCACAAGTCACTTCTTTACAGGATTAAGAGGAATCATTGATGAACATTCTTTGTGTTCGGTCTCTTAGCCAATTACAAATCCACCTAACAGTGGCATTGTCTAGTCCACATTATACTGTCACTTTTATAAGCTAAGTAGTTTTGGAAAGTTGGGTCAGAAAACAAGACTATGAGGAATTGTCTACAATACAGAAATATAGCAGCTTGACATGGTTTTAACTTTTTTTTGGTGTCAGGAGTGACTTGAGAAACTGCTATATTTTAACTGTCATAGGTTCATCCTATACAATTCTGGGATATGTAGTTTGTTGTGGTACTAGAGCTCTCTGACAGAGTAGGGTAAATGTTTCATAAAAGTACAAATCCCAAAATTCCATAGCATTGAGCCATGACAGTTAACATGGGATCAAACTGCTATAATTTTGCAATGTGGATACAGCCATAGTTGTGCCATCACACCTGGTCTATATTCAGGAAGGGCGAGGACATAGTTTTATATACAAGTGGCGCTTGCTGCACCATCAAAATAGTTATGCATTCATAACTATTTATTTATTTTTCATTTTTATATACCGCTTCTCCCTGCAGGCTCGGGGCGGTTTACATAAAACAACAGATTAAAATATAGATAAAATACATTATTATATAAAACACAAGGACATGGTCAGAGTTGTCCGGAGGAACTTAGATTGAAGGCCTGCTTAAAAAGGGTCATCTTGCCTCCGGAAGGGGGCTAACTCCATGATAGCCCGAACGTCGTCTGGTAACGCGTTCCATAGCATCGGTGACACCATGGAGAAGGCTCGTTGTCTTGTCACTGAGAGGCGATAGGAACGAACTGATGGAATCATCAGAAAGTTTTGTTCTTCTGAGTGTAGAGATCTCGGGGGAACATATGGGGTGAGGCGGTCCCTCAGGTACACTGGCCCTAGACCATACAAGGCCTTAAAGGTCAAAACCAGCACCTTGAAAACAATCCGGTACTCTATTGGCAGCCAGTGCAATTGCTGTAGGATTGGTGTGATGTGCTCTCTCGCAGGTGCTCCCACCAGCAATCGGGCCGCAGCATTTTGTGCCAGCTTGAGTTTCCGGGTTGTCGACAAGGGAAGGCCAATGTAGAGGGCATTACAGTAGTCTAATCTCAAGATGACCGTCACCTGGATCACCGTAGCTAGGTCATTCTGGATACGTAAGGAGCCAGTCGCCTAGCCTGTCAAAGATGAAAAAATGCTGTCCTGCTAACCGTGGAGATCTGAGTCTCCATCGATAGCAATGGGTCTAATTGAACCTCCAGGCTTTTTACCAAAGACGACGGGCATCACTGATTTAGGGACTTAGTGAATATTTGTGAGAAAAGAGACCTTTCATGTCCTTGAAACAAATATAACAGAGAAGAGATAATATCTTTTTTAAAACAATTACTGTGCACTCTAGGGGGAAGCATAGTATTGGTGTTTTGGTCAACGTAGTCTAGGTTCTGTTTATTATTTTACTAAGTAGGCAGGGTGATGTGAGAGAAGTCACTACAATACAAGGTTTAAGTGAAATAATATGTTGAAATAGCCTTTGTTGTTTTAAAATAATGGACACAGTACATTCTTTTTATACATTACTGAATACAAATTAAAACATACAAACATGCATTTGTTCTGTGGAGATAGGAAATGACTGCAGAGCTTGGAAATCTTACATGTTTGGAGTATAGTTCCCAGAATTCTCCTATTAACATGTTTGTAGGATTATATCCTAAAAATGTTTTCCAAGCTCTTAGGTAAAGAATATCTTTTCCCATACATTTAAATTCACTGGCCTAAGTAATGTTAACATTTCTTACCCTTCTAAAAAATTTCCACTTCATTATGTTCTAATGGCATGGCTGTTTTATCTGCACATGCTCCCAAGAATGACCCTTGCCCCCTTTGTCCAGCATTGCAAAAGATTCTCCATTTCATTTGAAGTCAACCATGACTCATCTGTTGTTCTACCATGATGGATGTCTCTTTGATAAGGCTGTCACAGAAGACTAAATTATTATTATTAAATGCATGCTCAAAACCAACCCCTGCTTCCCTTAAATATTATGCTTCTCGATGCATTTGTAGAACTAAATACAGTTATAAATACATTTGACTTGGAAGTGAGTCCCATTAATTTCAGTGTATTTGATTTCCAAGTATGTGTGCTTTGGATCACCGCCCACGTTTGGATATTACACAGAGACCTAACTTGGATCCAAATCACACTTACTTGCATTCCACTGAAACCAATGGGACCTACTTCTAAGTGTAAACTTATTTTTTAGGTTTCAGAATAACACTGAGAATCAATGGCCTTCCTCCCAAAGGGATCTATATCAGCTTTCCATCACTGTTTATAAAGATAGAAATGTGGAAATGGACAGAATCTGTGTGGATTTCCAAAGTCCAGGTTTCTACACCCCATTCAGGCATTCAAGATTAACACATAAAGTGTAGGAAACACCTTCTCATACACAGATTTCGCTGCTTAAATCACCAGTCTCAGATTAGTCATCTTGGCTTTTAGTGAGAGTTCAGGTTTGCTTTGCTCTAGGACCCATTTATTGGTCTTTTTAGCAATCCACAGTATCTGTAGAACTTTCTCCACACTACATCTCAGATGAGTTTATTTTCTTCTTATTAGCTCTTTTCAATGTCCAGTTTCCAAAACCAAACATAGAAATGGGAAATACAATAACATGAACTCTAGACTTCAGCATTCAATAGTGTCTCTTTACATTTCAGGATCTTGTCTAGTTCCTTCACAGCTATCTTTCCAAGTGCTAGTCTTCTTCTCACTCCTCAATTGCAGTCTCCATTTTGTTTAATGCTTGAGTTACTTTTAAAAGATCTAGTTGGTGGTGGTGGTGAGATGCCTTTTTCATTACATCTCCAGCGGGTTGTAATTTCAGTGCTGATATATTTTTCCTTTATGTCTGAGGTGTGTATGTGTGTCGGGGGGGGGGGTGTATTGATGGTTTCAATCATCACAATAAGACTCAGGAGAGCTGGGCATAGACCACATCACCCACATCCACTCCTTGGTTAAGGACCTTATGCTCTGCACCAGCATAGATAAATCTGCCTAATCAGTAGTGTATTTTTTTTCAAACCTCCCATTCTTTCCATCCCCAAAAATATTTTTATTGAGAAATTACTATCTAAAATGAAATGAAACTCAATTTTCATCCATCTCTAGCACACTTGCGGAAGGAGAAATGTGCCCACAGCCTTCCCACATTAAGCAGAACATGCTCAGCTGAACGTGCTTAGAATCCTAGTGATTCATAACCATGTTCATAGTTATACAGAGGATGCATCATGTGTTCAGTCAAATGCATGATACTTTCAGATTTTTCTGTTTTAGATTTCACATGTTTTATCCATTGAGCAAAGATTGGGGTGCACCCAGTATGGACACAGGTGAAGCTAGAATGCACTATTCCATTCCTTTTCTATGGGATTCAAATCCATAAACATTGAGTTCTATCAGTGAACAAAAATCAGTGGGTATTGATCACAGCAGTTGTGACTTCTTCCTCTTTGCCTCCTCCTCCTCCACCACCATGCTATTGAGAAATTTCTTTCCTACTTATCACCACAGGTAGCCTGTTAGAACAAAATCTTATTGAGGGATGTAGAACAGATTAAGCAGTTGGATTCTTTCTAAAATCTGAACTAAAAATACAGAAATCCTTAATTCAGGTACTGGGTGGAAGGGACTGAGCTAATGCAAAATACCCATGACCTGTTTAGTTGGCGACTTTAGACCACATCCATTATAAGGCACCTGTCAAAACAGGACCTACTCCCCTTCAGACGGGCCTGCAAAACCTATCTGTTTAGGCAGGCCTTTGGGGAGTAGGCCCATATATTGCTGCTGTGCTAAGCTGCTGTTTAATCTGCTACCAATCTGTTTTAATTGTTTTAACTGTTTTAATCCTATTTCTATTAATTGTATTTTATGCACCTGTCAGTAAACAAAAAGAATAAATAAATAAATAAATAAATAAAAAAGAGTGATGGTTTCAGTTAATTAGAAAAAAGAATGGCTTGCCAACAGACAAATGGATCTGAGTGTCACACAGTTTCAGACTGTAATTTGAGCCCTTTGATTGAATAAGACAACAGGAGTCTCTAAATCAACTGATCAAAATTCATCATCATACATTGATTTGCATGTTGCTTTAAACAGCCTTATCATGACACCATGTGAAGATTTTCATTTGGACAAATGTAATCTTGGTCTGGAAGATTGACTTGAGTCTGAGTGTTTTCCAGTCCAAACTTTATATCTATGTGCATTTAAAATTAAATAAATTTGAATTATAAAAATTCAAGTTGCTTTAACCAAATAAATGCAATCAGAGGAATTCATCCTTGTGGAAATCAACTTAATTCAAGATGGGTCACAATGATGAAGCAACACCAAATTTTGAGGAATTACCATTAAAAGGTAATTAGTTACTAGGCATGAGAAAAAAGTTATGAAAACTAAAAGAAATCGTAAGTGATTCGTATGTAATGGGACTTTCAAGTTTTTACGGATCGCAAGGCCAATCCCGGAAGTGGACTTTCTTTTTCGCACCCCCTGGGCCCAAAATTTCGTTAGAATTCTAAATATTTCGGAAGGCTCCCTATTATCCCCTCCAAAATCCAAAATCCAAAATCCCAGACATTACTCACAGTCAGATGGGGCCTTTCCATGCTCAAGGCCTACTTTAACTGAAAGGCCTTCCTCCAGGAAGAGAAAAACCAGCCGGAACCATAGAGAGATGCAGACCGGAAGTCCTAGAGCGGCTGGAGGACTCAGGAAAAAAGCGCTTTAAACTGCAGGGAAAGGAGCTTAGATAGGAGGGCAGGCGAGAAGGACATGAGGAAGGCTGAAACAATGGCAGAAGGGGTTGAAAACAGCCCGGAGAGGAGCAGGAAAAGTGCAGATTCAAGGAAAAGCCATAGAGTTCAAACCTCCTAGAGAGCTATGGGAAAATGAATGGGGAGAAAGCTGCAGTGAAAAGAGCTCTGGAGAAGGTAGGCAACTATTTTATAATTAATAATAATAAATATATTAATAATATTTACCCCTTCTAATTTCCTGGAAGAAGGGCCCTGGGCATTATTTAATTCTAATTCTAATAATAAATATATTAATAATATTTACCCCTTCTAATTTCCTGGAAGAAGGGCCCTGGGCATTATTTAATTCTAATAATAAATATATTAATAATATTTACCCCTTCTAATTTCCTGGAAGAAGGGCCCTGGGCATTATTTAATTCTAATAATAAATATATTAATAATATTTACCCCTTCTAATTTCCTGGAAGAAGGGCCCTGGGCATTATTTAATTCTAATAATATTAATAAATGTATTAATAATATTTACCCCTTCTAATTTCCTGGAAGAAGGGCCCTGGGCATTATTTAATTCTAATAATAATAATAAATATATTAATAATATTTACCCCTCCTAATTTCCTGGAAGATGGGCCCTGGGCATTATTTAATTCTAATAATAATAATAAATGTATTAATAATATTTACCCCTTCTAATTTCCTGGAAGAAGGGCCCTACTTGTTATTGATGCCACTGGGATCAATGTAAATGTGAGTAGATCAATAGGTACTGCTCTGGTGGGAAATAACAGCAATCCATGCAGTCATGCCAAGCCATATGACTTTAAGGTGTCTAAGAGCAACAACAGCTCTCAAAATCAATGGGAGACGCACAGCAAAGTAATAATAATACTAAAATAATTATAGAAACAACTTGGGCCTGACATAATTGTAATAATATGTTTGCTTGTTCTTGAGGGCACTAGAGTGCTTGTGGCCTTACATAATTGATAACAGACATGGATTGAAATAAAATTGACAGGGCTCTAACTATAAACCTAAGAGCATGTTCTAGTTTACCAAGAGCACGTTCCTCATACCCTCCAGGTCACTATCACCCTTACTACATTCTTACTATTAGAATTTATTATTTAATTCTAATAAATGCTCTGGAGAAGCAAGCCTTGACTATTTTATTTAATAATAATAATATATTAATGCATTATATCTCCCTGCAAGGAAACCAAGGGAAATGTTGCCCCTTGATTTGCCTGTGCTTAAAACAGTGTCAGTCCTGTTTCCCTGCTTTTCAGACTTTAGAACCAATTTAGAATTTCATTAGTAATTACGTTACATTTTAGAACTTTTTGGAAAAAAAATTGTGAGTCTTTCTATTACTAATAAAAAAAATCCCCCCCCCCCCATTTGATTTTAGAATTGCGATTTTTGGGTTCTAATCCATGCCTATTAGTTACCTTTATAATTCTATGGCCTTGAAAAGTTTAATTATTTTCTCAAAAATAAGTAATACCAAAATCTACAAACTGCTAAATGTTACACAATCTGCTCTCACCCACCTTGTGGTTGCCTCAACCCGTACAACACGGTGGACCAGGAATCACTTAAACCATGTGAAATTTCTTCTCTACCATTAGAAAGTGCAGACCTTGCAAGTGAATGTTACTTATGCTGCAAAATGGGAGATGTTGAACTGCAAATGAAATTGAACTTGATCTTTTTGTTATTGCAAACAGAGATTAATTCATCAGATTGATTCTGTAGCCAATTTCCACCAAAGGTTGACCATAGAATGACCAACTGGAGGACAGAAAGATTCCATGGGGCCTCTCTAGGAACCTCTAAGTCTTCTAGAGCAGTGTTTCTCAACCAGTGTGCCGTGGCACACTAGTGTGCCGTGAGCGATCATCAGGTGTGCCGCGAGAAAAGCTCTCTGCCCCCCTTCCTTCCCCTCTCCTCCTGCCGAACTCCTGCTGCTTGGGGGAGGAGGAGGAAAGCTGGGCGGCGGCGAAGAAAAAGAAGAAGGGGCCGGTGCGCCGCCTCCTTCGGCCGTTTTCCCAGCCAGCCTCCAATCCGCCATGACTCCCGCCATGACTCTCGACACTCGCTCGCTGAAGCCGCGCGGAGGAGCCCCGCCCACTGAAGCCCGTCCACCGCTCATGCTCCTCCTCTGTGGGAGAGCTGAAGCCGGGGGAGGGGGCAGGGCATGGCGCCCCGCCCCAGCTTCAGCGCTCACACAGCTTTGCCAGCCTTGAGGGGCCAGTGCCAAGCCAGCAGTGGCAGAGCCAGCACAATGCTGGCTTGGCACTGCCCCCTCAAGGCTGGAGAAGCTGTGGGAGAGCTGAAACCGGGGGGGCGGGGCATGGCACGGCCTGGCTCCTCCCCTTCCCCCGGCTTCGGCACTCCCAGCAGCTGATCCCAGCAGGCCACCATTCCCCAGCCATTCTTTACTGTGTTAGAGTGTCATTTTGCGTCATTTTGGTTGGTGGTGTGCCCCTGGATTTTTTTAATGTTAAAAGTGTGCCGCAGCTCAAAAAAGGTTGGGGAACACTGTTCTAGAGCATTTCTCTAGCACTAAGGGTCCTCAAACATTTTAAGTAGAGGGCCAGTTCACAACCCCTCAGACTGTTGGGGGCCAGACTATAGTTCGAAAAAACATGAACAAATTCCCATGCACACTACATATATCTTATTTGCAGTGCAAAACAAATGAAAGAGAAATGTGATATCTAAAATGCAGAACAATTTCAAACAACATAAACTTACCAGGATTTCAATAGCTTTTGGCTGATGAGAAAGTCAAGTTAATTAGGATTGTTGTTGTGACTCTTCAAGTTGTTTCAGACTTAGGGAAACCCTAAGTCTAAAATTTAATGGGGGCAGGTAAATGAGGGCCTTAGTTTGTGGACCCCTGCTATAGACAGCTTCCAGCAGTCATGCTGGAGAATCTATAAATTCCAAGAGAGATGGAAGAATCTGGAGGAATTTTTAACCTATGGTTTTTATGGGGGAGTCTTACGCCTCTAAACCCCACGAATCCACAGACTGACTGTATTAACTGTATTAACTATATTACTGTATTAACAGTATTAGACTAAACAGATAGAAGCCAATTGCATATAAAGCAGCTCCCCCCCCCTATCTATCTATCTATCTATCTATCTATGTATCTTCCATCCACCCTTAAATTTCCCACCTTGACCAAGAATGTTAAAACCACATATGATTAGCTCACATCTGCTTGAAAAGGACAGTGGAACTTTGGCAGCCACAACGTGGTCTTTCTTTGAAAATCATTCCCTTGTGCACATGGATCGCTCTGGAAGCAAAGACAAGAAAGCATAATGCAGGCCAAGTGGGCTAGTGTCAACCCTTTGAAAAATATTCCTCGGTGTATCTTTGCAGGCCTATCCATCAAATGAGCTGTGTTGCTCCTGAGCTGACCTTAGTGGGTTGTTTATGCAGAATTCTTTTATAAAGATGTCCTTCCAGCATCTTTTTGCAGTTTTTGTACTCTTTGGCTCCAGTGTTAATAGAATGCCAAGAAGTGGAGGAGTGAAGGTGACGGTGCTATGTCTGTCAGCTGTGGAGTGATTCTTTTTGTTCAGTGCTGGTCTCATGATATTTTCCAGGGATACCCTCTTGTCTATTTAGTTTAATGATTAAGTTTAAAAAAGGAAGAAATATGGATCACTGCCACCAGAAATTATTCTTGGTGATATAGATAGTCTCTCTTTTTCAAAGCTATTACTGTATGTTAACTAATTTTATTTTATTTGTGACTTTTTCATTACAATAGTAGGGTATATATGCACTGTTTTCTTTATTGTGCCAGGCTTCTTAAGGTGGTCTGGATCACGACACACTGTTTCTGGACCATGATGAAGCTTTACTAACAAACAGCAGAAGCTGACCAGAGAGTGACAGCAATCACTAATATTCTGAAAGGAGTTTTTCATAGCTACTTTGTAACTGAAAATCTTCAATAGGAAACAAAGACCACTGGAGCTATGCCTCAAATCCCATCACACACGTTCCAACATTTTGCAGATGAAAGCCAGGATACATGTGGCCAAGCAACAGCAGACTGTGGTCAAGACAAAAATGTTATTAATGAGGAAGAGCACACAAGTTAGGAGAGGCTGAAGCATTTGCTTTTGCCTGTGTTTGTAAGGAAGGGCAAGAGTCTTCTCCTTCTTCTCCTGCATCTCCTGCTGAATCGATGAAGTACAAATTACTTTTGTACATTGGACTCAGATTGCAGCAATGTAAATAAACCAGTGACAAAGGGGGAAAGTCATGGAAGGAGAGAGAAAAAACTGGACATTTTAAAACAGCTGAAAAATGAAATGAAAGGTTAATCAGAACTGTCACTCAAAACTACAACTTATGAGGAAGATGGTTCTTGCAATTCAAACTATTAAAGGAACCTGCGATTGGAAATCATTTCGATAATGCAAGCCCACATCATAAAGTAGGACTCTTTTTTTCTGATTACCAAAATATTTTATTGAGAAAAAAGGTAACAAATGCCCATCATGAAAGAAAAAAGTAACATATCAAATGGCACAGAGAGTGCAAAAGAAGATAGTACAGTGTGCATATTTCAGTTCATTAAGTTTTATTATCCAGTTTCAAGTGCATTATTTATTTTATTTATTTAAAACATTTATATTCCGCCCTTCTCACCCCACAAGGGACTCAGAGCGGAGCACAACATATAAACAGGAAACATTCAATGCCAGGACGTAAAACCATAAATATATGCAAATATTAAAATCACTTATATCCACTTTAAAATCCGTTGCTTAAAAATCATCTCAGGACACCATTCTATTATGTGTGTGGTGAGAGTGGAAATCCAAGTGTGATCAAAGTCAAACGTTGGACCTGGTCATAGTATCAGATAATGTTGACATTATTAGTCCTAAGGACTGGAGAACAGGAAAAAACCAAGATAGCCAAGATCCATGACCACATTTCAATGTCACTGCACCACACATACATTTAGATCTATTGTTAACTTAGTAATGTATAACTTCTAATTCTCATTTCTCCATAACTGCAACTGCCAGCAATGATTTCCAGGTCATCATAGATCTGACTCCCATTTGAAAAACATTGGCCTAAATCCAAATGGATTCACAACTGACAACCTCTACATTTTACCAAGAAAATCACCTTTAAAAAGCAACACTTTATCCTTCATATGTTTACCAGGGAGAGGAAACAGGGGGGGGGGGGACTAGATATCATTATTTTATAGCCTGTTGATTATGTAAAAGTGGTTCAACTTGCCCATTTGTACATAGAATGTGTGTGTTCACCCTCAAACTCTAAGCACGTGCTATATATTCAGGGTCTTTCAAGTGCAGAGTTGCTAATTTTTCTGGTTCAAGAAACAAATGAGGTTTCTGGTTGCCACAAACTCAGTTGTTCCAATGGGAAAGGATATGGTGCCAATGATCAATCACTCTTAGCCACAAGAACACATTCACAGCAAAGTAATCCACACCAGTTAAGGCAGAAGAGGGACAAATTTCCCTAAGTGTGCTGTCAATAGTTCAAGTAGTAGCAAAGGTATTCCACTGCTAGGGTTTTTTAGGTTCATGCAAGCCTTCTGCTTGATGATATCTGATAACATTTGCAAAAATATAATATTCAGTGTGTGCAAATGTCATTTCTGATTTCCCCCTTCTCTGACTTATATTTCTGGTGATGGAGGTTGGGGGTGGTAAGGAAATAAGTACGACAGCATGACCTGTCAGTTCTAAAGCAACATTTTGTTTTGGCATACAGCTGCTCTTCTCGGCACAATGGGATTTGATTTGTGAGGAGCCAACCAAAATTGCCCAAATAACTAGCATTTTTACATGACTAATAGACAGACATGCACCTGCTCGAGAGACTCCATAGATTAATCTTGCAGTCAGAGGGAAGGCTCCTTGGAATTTAATTACATGGCAGAAAAACAGAAGGAAAGACGTTGTCCTCCTCTCTGTTTCGTGGGAGGAATCCCCACAACATGTGAGCTCACTGCTTCTCTGGCTTGGATTTCAATGAGGCTTAAGTATGAGTTGCTTCCATGTGGCTTATGACGTTTTTGTATACTTTCGCCCTTGTTTTGTTTTTCCCTTGCAGCTGGAACCACTCTCTGAAGATATCCTCCATCAAGCCCCTAATGCAAATGCAATGATGTCCTTGCAAAAGATCACAGAAATTCACAGTGAGTTTTACGCTTATTCGTGTATTTTTAAAAAAATATATAAGTATTAACTGAATAGTTTTTATCCCAAACTTCAATGGAGCCTTGTTGGGTGAAAAAAGGGAGAGTTACTTCTTTTTATGATTTCTCACCATGAACTAAAATATGAAGTTTAGTCCATGCTAACCTGTGAGAAGCAGCTATCTTCCCTGCTTCTTCGACACAGCAGTGAAAGCCTCAACAGAGCCTCCACTGGTGTTTTGGTGGTCACCTTTTTTGAACAGGCATTTAAAGGGACCCACATATAAGTCTACCCAGGTTTTGGTGGTCCAAAAATTTAGACTTATACATGAGTGTCACAGCATACTCTCAGTCTACAAGAATAGGTATATTTTCAAAGCACAGTATATTGGATAATACTATTAGTTCACAAAATCCAGCACTGTCGACACTGACTGGCAGAAGTACTCCAGACTTTTAGAGAAATATTTTTCAAGCCCTCTCTGAAAAAACTGATATTTGATTTGAGGATATTTTGAAAATATGGCAAATGCTGTATGGCTACCTTACTTGGTAGCCAAGTATGGCTACCTTACTTGCTATTCATTCATGCTGTATGGCTACCTTACTTGCTATTCAGTCATTTTACAAATGTCCTTGCAAAATTCAACTAGTGAACATGGGTTCCTTTCTTTTATGGTATTAGTATTGTGCTAACAGATCTGGCTTTCTTGTACATCTGTTTCTCTAGCAAAAAACCCCCCCACCCAATTTGTGAACATTGAAACCCATAAATAATGGGTTTGAATTACTTGTTCATTACAAAGTCTATTGGTTAAATGTTCTGTGGGAACCTTGTGGAATGCTCATATAACTCTATATTAATTTTTTTGTTGTTCTAATGAATTGACATTTTTCATTTCTAAATGTAGCACTAACAGAGGATATTTGTGGTGTGTATGCGTTTACATGGCATTTGCCAGACATCGTCATTGTTTAGTGCTTTACATACAGATTCTAGACACTGGTTTTACACCACTGGAGAAAAGCCAAGTTTCTTTCAAGTATTTTAAATTTATTTTTAGATATTTATTGTTATGTGCTTAAAATTCCCTTTTATATAAAGATCCTGCTAGTAGCAACTCAAATTGTTTTGGAGCTATGGTTTTAAAATTAAACAATACCTCCATTGTGATACTACTTGATCAAGGAGGATGCCTCTTTTCTCTTGATTTGGTCTTGCTGCTTTTATTAATGAAGCTAATGTTTTGGGTGACAAAAATAATTGTGTCTTCTTAAAGGATTGGAGCTATGTTACTTTCCACATCATAAGTGATTTAGGTCAAGCTGATGGCATCCATAAACCACCAACATGGTGGTAGGGATCATAATATTGAAGACTTAAGAATTCCAAGTGTTGAATTATGTATTTATCACATAATTAAATATTTTAATTAATGGTTTAAAAGTTAATTTTAATTAGCTTTTAATTTGTAGTAAATTAGGCCTTAGAGATTCCATTGGGAATATGTTCCTGAATCCAAAAAAACTGTGAATAATAGTAACACTAGTAAAAAATATGGTTTCTATTGGAAGTTACCACAAAGTCACAGTCTCCCCTGCTTCTTCTACCCAGCAGTGGAAGCTCCTAAAGAGGTATCCTTTCAAGAATTTGCTAAGGCCCCCCGTGCAACTTTGTGGTAACTCTTAATGTAAAAGAAATTTGCAAATTTCAGTACATTCTTGTCTTTTTAAAAAAATGTAGTGGTAATAAATTCTCATCGAACTCCAGCACCTTTTCATCTTTGCTGCAAACTTATATTCCAGTTGTCTAGGGTGCTAAGGACTAAATGCTTAAATTTTCCAAGTATTTTGGGATGGAGCTAAAGTTCCCAGAATGATCTTAAGGAATTCTTGGAGTTGTCATCTGAAACTATTTCCTTCCAAACTCTGCCAGAACCTCCCAAATTGGCTTCCTGAGATTTCCACCATAAGAACATAAGAACATAAGAAGAGCCATGCTGAATCGGACCTCAGCCCATCTAGTCCAGCATTCTGTATCACACAGTGGCCCACCAGTTGTACATGGGGATCTCGAGCAGAAGGGAGGGCAAAACCCTGACCTGCTCCCAACCCCCCACAACCAGTACCCAGGGAAATCCTGCCTACCTCAACCAACTCCGAGGTGGCACTTGAATGTCCTTTTCAGTAACTACCGATACACTTGGTATCCATGAATCTGTCTAATCCTGCCTTGAAGTTGTTCAGGCTGACAGCTGTCACAACCTCTTTTGGAAGTGAGTTCCATAACCCAATGACCCTCTGGGTGAAGAAATATTTCCCTTTATTAGTCCTAATTTTCCTACCTTGGAGCTTTAGGGAGTGCCCTCTAGTCCTAGTGTTTTGTGACAAAGAAAATATTTTTTCTTTATTCACCTTTTCTATCCCATGCATGATTTTATACACTTCGATCAAGTCACCTCTTAAACGCCGTCTTTCAAGGCTGAAAAGACCAAGGTGTTGCAACTTGGTTTCATAAGGGAGCCGCTCCATCCCTTGGATCATTCTTGTTGCCCTTTTCTGTACCTTTTCCAGTTCCGTTATATCCTTCTTAAGGTGCGGAGACCAGAATTGTACACAGTACTCCAAATGTGGCCTTACCATCGATTTGTAGAGAGGTAATACAACATTTGCTGACCTATTTTCGATTCCCTTTCTGATCATGCCTAGCATAGAATTTGCTTTTCTCCTTCGTGTGGTCTGTGAAATGCACACAAGTGGGTTTACTCCACAAGATGCGTAGAATCTCGGACATACTAGCTAAAATTAAAGATTTACATATGCCCCTCCCACTCCCCGCCCTCCCTCATCCCCCAATGTAGCTACCCAGGCAGTCCTTTTTCTGCCTAGCCAGCGAAAGGATCTCGACTACTAGCTCCTGTTACAAGTCCACGGATTGCCTCGACTATTCAGATAAGATGTCTTCTCTTTCTTTTAAAAGGTGCTCTGATTGTGGAGCAACCTTGCCCCTAGAGGATAGACATCCTAAATGTCTCCTCTGTCTGGGAGAAGCCCACATTCCCCAGTCCTGCAAGATATGCAGGACTTTTTTTCCAATAGAACCCTGAAGAACAGGGATTCTAAGCTAAAGGCCTCCTTATTTGAGCAGGCTTTGCTCTCTTCAGAGACTGGGCTCTCTCTCCTTCCACGAGCCAGCCCTCTCTACCTTCTGGGACTCAGAATCCCAGCCCCCTGAGTGCTAAAACTGATAGTGCCATCCGTGAGTTAGCCTCTGACTCAGTCATTGAGCCACTCCGGAAGAAAAAACAAAAGGCTGCTAAAACTAGTAAGCCTAAAGAGAAATCAAAAGAGCCCCAGGCTCAGAAAACTCCAAGGCTCCTGGTTGGTCCTGGGCCCTCCAGTCCTTGTGATGCTTTGGCACAAGAAAATATGAGGCTCCTGGCTGGCTCTGAACCCCCCAGTCCTCCTGTTGCTCTGTGTGCAGCTGAGACGCTGCAACTCTTTACTGAACAAAGCACTCCGTTTCTGGGGGAAGAGATTCCCCCCCAACTTCTCCCAAGCCTTCTACTTGCTTCAGTCACCGAGCCTGAGCTGCCTTCACCACCGCCGCTCAGGCTCCCCCCCACCTTCCCACTCACCGGAGACCGAGCGCCACGTGAGGCCAGCACCTCCCGGCCTCCCTCTTCCTCAGCTGCTGCTGCTGCTTCCCCTGTGGCGCGGCTCCTCGGAGACCGAGCCGCACCACGTGGGGGCCAGCGCCACGCGGCCTCCCTCTTCCTCCTTCCAGCCAGCTGCTGCTGCTGCCTTCCTGCCGTGGCGCGGCCCCTCGGAGACCGAGCCGCGCCACGTGGAGGCCAGCGCCATGCGGCCTCCCTCTGCCTCGTCCAGATCAGCTGCTGCTGCCTTCCCGCCACTGCGCGGGGACGCGCGCTCGCCCCCGCAGCGCCGCGCGACTGCGCGGTGCTCTCACCACGAGGCTGACTTCCATGAAGAGGAGGTTGATCGTTCTCGGTCACGGAGCTCCCTCCTGGGACCCTCCTTATGGGTATCCCTATGGATACCCTCCCCCTTTACCTCCTCCTTTCCACCACTATGGGTTTTACCCTCCTGACCCTTATTCCCCCTGACTTCTACAGATATCCGTGGCCTCCTGCCACCTATGCCCAGCAACCGTGGCACCCCTCCTCCTCCTCTCCTCCTCCCCCTCCTCCAGCCCCTCCCAGTCAGGCCCCTTCTCTCCCAGTTGCTGCTCCTCAACCCCCCCCCACCTCCCAGATGACACTGACTTGGATATAGAGGCTGCTTCTGACACTACTCCCATTCCTCCTTTGCCTGAACCTGAGGCTGATCCTCAGCAGGCGGAAGACTACAAAAAGTTTTCTTCACTATTGATAAGGCTAGCCAGATCCCTGGGCATACAGCCTCCTCAATCTGAAGATGTGGTTCAAGACCCTTATTTTACATCTGCTGAGCAACAACAAACTCAGCAAGCCACCATATTACCAACCATTCCTTATTTGGTTAAACTATTAAAGGTCACTGGTGTTGCCCCGGCCTCCGTTCCCAGTACATCCAGAAGGGCTGAAAACCTGTATCGGATTGATCTGTCCACCACTCCGTGGTTGGCCAGACTTCCAAGGGTAAATTCGATTGTTAATGACGCCCAACCTAAGCCAACCCAGAACAACCAGGCCGCCCCTTCTGACAAAGAAGGGAGAAAGCTTGACGCTATGGCCAAAAAGTTTTATTCTTCAGCATGCCTCTCCGGGAGAATGGCTCATTACGGCGTCTATATGAGCGTCTATCAATCCTATCTCTGGAATAAAATAGGGCCTTATCTGGACCTCCTTCCAGTGTCCGAACAGCCTATGGCTAAAGCTTTCCATCAGGAAGCACTGACTTTGGCCACCCTCCAAAAGGACCTGGCTAAGCATGGGACAGATACCTCGGGCAAACTTATTGCTGGGTCAGTTGCTCTTCGGAGACATGCCTGGTTACGATCCGCAGCGTTGTCTTCTAATCAACGCTCACTGATCGAAAACCTGCCCATGGATGAGGCTGGCCTCTTTAACCCTGAGACAGATTCTCAGTTGGAACACTCCCATAAAATGAAACAGACGCTAACCAAGTATGGCCAGCAATCCAATCCTTCCTATCAGTCCTACAGACACCGTTGGCGTCCTTATTACCACCAGCCCTTTCGTGGGTACTACAACTCCGCCCTGTACAGAGGAGGACAGCGCCCACAGTTCCCCTCACAGGGATACAAGCATCCAGGTGCTCCATTCAGGGGTCAGTACCGAGGTGGTAGAGCCTCAAACAATAAGACACGCCGTTTCTAATCTGTTTTTCGACAGGTTACGACCCTTCCTTTCTGTTTGGCAGTCCATCACCACCGATAAGTGGGTTCTGGACATTGTCCACTGAGGTTATGCCATAGAGTTTGAATCACTCCCACCCCCCGTGAAGCCTGTCTCTACTCAGGCCTCTCCTACCCTATTACAAGAAGTTGACTCCCTCCTTCTTAAAGGAGCCATTTCCCCAACCCCATCCCACCTACCCCAATTTTGCTTTTTTTCTAGATATTTCCTAGTAGACAAAAGAGATGGTGGTCTCCGGCCCATTTTGGACCTCCGGAAGTCAACCAATTCATCAGGCCACGCAAATTTAGGATGGTCACTCTCCCTCCATCCTCCCTTTCATTCCGCAGGGGCATGGATGGCAACTGTTGACCTTAAAGACGCCTACTTTCACATTTCACCCGGCAGTCCCACAGGAAATACCTCACCTTTATGGTAGACGGTACCCCGTATTCTTTAATGTCCTTCCTTCGGCCTCTCCATGGCCCCAAGGACTTTTACTAAATGTATGGCGGTCGTCGCCTCCCATCTCCGTCAGCAGGGCGTCACCATCTTTCCTTACCTGGATGACTGGCTTTTTTGCGCTGGGTCATGTGACCAGCTGTCATCTGATATTAGTTATGCCTTATCTCTTTTGCAGAGCCTGGGACTCATCGTCAACCACGAGAAATCTCACCTCTCACCTGCCCGGACGGTATAATTCATAGGTGCTGTCCTAGATTCTGTGTCCCAGAGAGCCTACCTTCCGGAGGATCGCTTCCTCAATCTATGCCGATCCATCCAGGTCATCCAAACCACCCATCGGTGCTCCGCCTGGACCATCCAATCTATCCTTGGTCATATGGCTTCCACCACGAACGTTACCGCGTTCGCCCGCCTCCGCCCCCTCCAAGCGTGGTTTCTCTCTGTGTTCCAGCCAGGACTGGACAGTCAAAACACGATCCTCCACCCCACCCCCCCCCGCCCATATCCTACAGTCCCTGTCATGGTGGACAGACAGATCCAATGTGTGCTCGGGCCTTCCTTTCTCCCCTCCCCAGCCGTCCCTGTCCCTGACGACAGACGCGTCATCCACGGGGTGGGGTGCTCACCTCCAGGATCTGACCATCAGCAGTCACTGGTCTCCCCACGAAAAGAGACTTCACATAAATGCCCTGGAGCTCACGGCAGTGAAGAAGGCCCTTCGGTCGTTCGTGACCGTGGTCTCCAACCAGGTGATTCAAGTCCTCATGGACAACACCTCGGTGAAATGTTACATCAACAGACAAGGGGGCACTCGCTCCCTCACTCTTCTCTCCATATCCCTTCAGATATGGGAATGGTGCATCCTCCACAACACGTTCCTTCAGGCCATCCATCTCCCAGGCCTTCAGAACACGTTGGCCGACTCACTGAGCAGGACGTCGTCCACCACTCACGAGTGGCAGCTCAGTCCCCGCCACTTTCTCTCACTGATCAGACGTTGGGACACCCCCCAAATAGATCTATTTGCATCACACCTCAACACCCACTGCCGCAGATATTGCATGAGACTCCAACCTCACGCATCCCCAGACTGTCTAGGAGACGCATTCCTATATCATTGGTCCCCGGGTCTCCTATATGCATTCCCTCCACTTCCACTTCTGTCCAGGGTGGTCGCAAAGTTACTGTCTGACAACTCGGACTGTGTCCTCATAGCCCCTTGGTGGCCTCATCAGCCGTGGTTCACACCCCTTCTCCAGGCCTCTCAGGGAGACTTCCTCCATCTGCCATTGGATCCCGATCTCCTCTCCCTTCAACAAGGTCTCGTCCTACATCCGGACCTTCCATCTCTCCACCTTACAGTGTGGAGGATCAGGCCCTGTCCCACCTCTCCGACCCTGTCCGCCTGATAATCCAGGCGGCGCAAAAGGTTTCCACTAGAAAGGCCTACACTGATAAGTGGGACAAGTTCCATGCGTTTGTGCAACCATTGGGCCATTTGCCTCAGTCGGCTCCCATTTCAGTTGTTTTAGACTTACTTGTCCACCTCTCCTCAAAAGGTTTCTCCCTTTCCTCCATTAAATGCTATTTGGCATCTCTCTCCTGGTACAGGAAAAAAATTGGCCTCCCATCCCTCTTCCAGGATCCCATGGTGGGCATGTTTCTACAGGGTTATAAAAAGTCTTTCCCTCCTGTTTCTCCTCCACCTCCGTCTTGGAGTTTGGAACTTGTCCTCTCCCAGCTGTCCAAGCCTCCCTTCGAGCCTATGGCAACCTGCCATATCTCCCATCTCTCCTGGAAGACTGCCTTCCTTGTGGCCATTACCTCGGCCAGAAGAGCCAGTGAAATCACAGCACTCCGCTCTGATCCTCCTTTCATTCGGTTCCATGAAGATAAAGTGGTCCTCTGGACGGATGTCACTTTTCTTCCCAAAGTTGTTTCCCACTTCCATATGACTCAGGACATTGTCCTTCCGACATTTTTTCCAAAACCTTCATCCCCTCTGGAGGTTGCTCTCCACTCTCTAGATGTTAAGAGGGCTTTGTCTTTCTATTTACATAGAACAGCCCCTTATAGAAAATCCCCCAAGTTGTTTCTCAAATATAGGGAAGATTCCCTAGGACTTCCCATTTCTACTCAACGTTTAGCCTCTTGGATAGTCCTGGCAATCCGACTGGCTTACCAGTTAGCCCATAAGGAATTACCCGTTGGTGTTAAGCCCATTCCACGAGGGTCGGTTCCACATCCCAAGCGTTTTACGGGTGTTTCTGTTGACCAAATCTGCAAGGCTGCTACCTGGGTGACCCCATCGACGTTTGCAGCACACTACAAGCTCGACGTTCTCGCGAAGAAGGATGCATCCTTCGGCAGAGCCGGCCTGTTCTCCTGTGTGGCATGACCCACCTCCAAGGTACATAAGCTTGTTAAGTCACCCACTTGTGTGCATTTCACAGACCACACGAAGGAGAAGGTTAGGTTGCTTACCTGTAACCGTGTTTCTCCGAGTGTAAGGTCTGTGAAATTCACACAGAACCCACCCGTCCTCCCCTCTGATGTCATGCCTAGGTTCCTGCCGCTGTCTGGCGGTAAAGGACTGCCTGGGTAGCTACATTGGGGGATGAGGGAGGGCGGGGAGTGGGAGGGGCATATGTAAATCTTTAATTTTAGCTAGTATGTCCGAGATTCTGCACATGCGCGGGAGTAAACCCACTTGTGTGAATTTCACAGACCTTACACTCGGAGAAACACGGTTACAGGTAAGCAACCTAACCTTTTCACTGCTGCTGCGCACTGGGTTGACATCTTCATTGAGCTGTCCACCAAGACCCCAAGATCCCTTTCCTGGTTTGTCTCGGAAAGCTTTGACCCCATCAATTGGTAGGTGTAGTTGGGGTTCTTTGCCCCGATGTGCATGACTTTACACTTGTTTAGGTTAAAATGCATTTGCCACTTTGTTGCCCATTCACTCAATTTCGAGAGATCTTTCTGGAGCTCTTTACAACCAGTTTCATTTTAACTACCCTGAACAATTTAGTGTCGTCTGCAAACTTTGCTACCTCAGAATTCACTCCTACATCCAGATCATTAATGAATAAATTAAAAGTAACGGACCCAAAACTGAACCTTGGGGTACGCCACTTCTCACCTCTTTCCACCCAGAGAAATGTCCGTTTATTACCACCCTTTGTTTCCTACAGTTTAGCCAGGTTCCAATCCAGGACAAGACCTGTCCTCTGATTCCATGGCTGAAGAGCTTATTTAGGAGCCTTTGGTGAGGGACTTTGTCAAAAGCCTTTTGAAAGTCAAGGTAAACAATATCAATTGGGTCCCCTTTATCTATGTGTTTATTTGCACCCTCAAAGAATTCTAACAAGTTAGTAAGACATGATTTGCCTTTGCAGAAACCATGTTGATTTTTTTCAGCAATGCCTGTTCTTCTATGTGCCTAGTAATTTTTCTTTAATAATGGTTTCCATCACTTTGCCTGGAACTGAGGTTAAACTGACTGGTCTATAATTTCCTGGATCACCTCTGGATCCTTTCTTGAAGATCGGTGTTACATTTGCCTCCCTCCAGTCCTCAGGTACAGTGCCTGATCTTAGAGAAAGGTTATATATCTTAGCTAGAAGTTCAGCAATTTCACACTTGAGTTCCTTAAGAACTCTGGGGTGGATGCCGTCTGGCCCTGGTGATTTGTTGACATTTAGTTTAGTAAGGCATATGAGAACATCCTCCTTGTTTATCTCTATCTGTTTTAATTCTTTTAATTCCCTCCCTGAAAAAACTGACTCAGCTGCAGGCATATGTTGTCTGTCCTCCTGTGTGAAAACGGAGGCAAAGAAGTCATTTAGCAATCTCCTTGTCTTCGCTGATTTTCCCTTTCTGACCATTGTCGTCGAGTGGCCCAACTGCTTTTCTAGTTGGGTTCCTGCTTCTGATGTACTTAAAGAAGTTTTTGTTGTTTTTTAAAATATTCTCTGCTATGTGTGCCTCAAAATCTCTCTTGGCTTTCCTGACTGTTGCTTTGCATTTAGTTTGCCAGAGCTTGTGTTCCTTTCTGTTCTCCTCGGTAGGAAGAGCCTTCCATTTCTTAAATGAGTTTTTCTTCTTTCCAATCACATCTTTTACTTCATTTGTAAGCCATACTGGTGTCCTTTTGGACTTTCCATGCCTCTTTCTTTTTATTGGAATGCATTTTAGTTCGGCCTGTTTTAAGGTATTTTTAAACAGTTTCCAAGCATTTTGGAGGGATTTGATTTTTTTACTGCTCCTTTTAGTTTGTTCTTTACAATTTTTCTCATTTTGGTGAAATTCCCTTTGTGAAAGTTTAATGTCTCCGTGTTAGTTTTCACTGACAGTTTGCTATCCAAACTTACGTTGAAGGTTATTGTGTTATGGTCACTGGTACCTATGAGCTCAGCTACAAGGACATCTTGAACGAGATCTTGTTCATTAGTTAGCACCAAGTCCAGGATCCCCTTTCCCCTGGTTGGTTCCATGACCATCTGCTCAACAGAATAATCAGCTAGCATGTCAAGGAACCTTGTCTCTCTTTCATGCGTAGAACAAGAATTTGGCCAATCTATTTGGGGATAGTTGAAGTCCCCCATTATGACTAATGTATTTCTTTTTGAGGCCTGTTTAACTTCATTTTCCAGATAGCAGTCTGCCTCTGGAGTTTGGTTGGGAGGGCGATAGCAGATCCCTAGTGCTAGATTAGTTTTTTGTCCTGGGACTTTTATCCACAATGTTTCTGTAGGTGATTTTGAAATTTCTTGAAGTTCTAATTCATGAGATTCTAGCTCTTCATTTATGTACAGGGCCACACCGCCACCATTTTTCCCTCTCCTGTCTTTTCTGTACAGTTTATAACCTGGAATCTTTGTGTCCCATTTGTTTTCCTCCGTCCACCAGGTTTCTGTTATGCCAATAATATCAATATTTTTTTCTTTTGCCAAATATTCCAACTCCCCTATTTTTGTTCGAAGGCTTCTAGCGTTTGCGTACAGACATTTATATTTATTTCTCTGGAGCACTTTCAACTTTGGCTGTTTGTGAGAATTTGTTGAAGGCCTACCATGTCCTACCTCTCGACTACTACTATCTATCTTTTCTGTTGACTCAGCCATTTGTGTATGGATTTCGTCCTCCATACTTGGCATTTCACCCTCTCGAACCGGAAGCTGCCCAGCTCCTGTCGACTTTCCCCTAGGAATCAGTTTAAAAGCTGCTCTGAAATCTTTTTAATATTAGTCGCCAGCAGTCTGGTTCCACCAGGACCTGAAGAGGTAGTACCTCACAAGTTGTATATGGTTTTCATTGGATTCATATGACAGATATAATATTTTCTATATCAGAGAGAAGGGGGAAAAGGAGCTACAGCAGTGACACTGTGAACAGAGAGTTCATACTGACATGATAAAAAGAAAGTTCTGCTGTATGAGGTTACATTTATAAAGCAAAGTCTGCATAACTCAACTATCCAAATTAGAACTCTGAAACGATGGCAAATTTTGTACTGATACAAAATTTTGAGGAAAAATACACAAAATCATATGTGCAGCATGTTCAAAACAGAACTAAAATTGATTTTTTTAAAAAAATCTTATTTTTGTATTAATGCAAAATGTAATTGTAGTTTAAACTCCTGACTTACATCTGTCTACTGAAGAGACATAAATGAACCATTTGGAGGCTCTATCATTTTCTTGTTTTGAAACAAACTAAATTTATTGATAGGAAATAAACTAGTTTGTAAATTTTATTATCTAAAATTTTCATTTTACACCTGTGACTGGAAATTTATGCATTTCTGATACATTTCAAGGAAAAATATGCACAAAATCATGTGTGCATTTTTTAAAAACATAACTAAAGTGAGATTTAAATATACACACAATGATGACGATGATGATAACAACAATGCATGCCTTCTTGAGGAATTATAATAAACTCCAGTCCTTCAAAAATGATGCTATTTGTTTAATTGCTTAGAATTGTAGTTGTTATTTTATTCATTTATATAATATAAATGAAGTCCCAATGTCAAGACTGTAGGCAGCCAATAGAATGTTAAACCAGAAAAGATTAAAAGCATCCAAAAGAATCAGGAACCTTTATCTAAAAGTTATTTTTAAATACAAATCAGCTTCCTATAGTATTAAAGATAATTACTGTAGTATTAAAGATAATTAAAATTGATTTAAATGTATATGTTGTCTTGACAGTTCATGTCTATGTTTCTGTTTTATATTGTATGTTTTTGTATTATTTTGCATATGTGGAAACCGCTCTGATTCCCCTAGGGGAGATAGGGCGGTATACAAATAAAGTTTTTATTATTATGTTGTTGTTGTTGTTGAAAGATTGATTATAGAAGATATCAAAACATTAAACATTTAAAGCCACTACAGTCACTTTCTAGGAACAGAAAAAATCATTTCCTAGCAGAAAGAAAGCAAGGTGAGAGCCAAACTACTTTAAGGCACCTCCAAAGTTGGGAAGCCACCACTGGGAAGGCTCTTCTCTCCATTGTACCCCTCTCCTAAACAAGCCAGGGAAGAAAATAAGATTGATATGATGATGATGATAATAATGATAATCCCCCTCTCCCTATTGCTCAAAGTTGGTACAATATGGCTATAACAGACAAACACAATAACATTAAATTCATACATCAAAATACACATGACAAAGGCCAACACAAATACGAATAAAATGCAGGTTAAAATTCACAGTTTAAAATTGACTGGATAGGCCTGCCAGAAGAGATAGGTCTTAAATTATATCTTGAATTCTGACAGCTGATTTAGCTGTCGAATGTCTTCTGACAGGTCATTCCACAGTCTTGGGGTGGTTAGTGCCAGTCAGGTTCTGCCTGGTTGGAGTAAGTGTCCCTCAGAGGACGTATGTGTGTGAGGTGGATTTGCCAGGTTGTTTTCTGCCAGTAGGTCATTCGCTAATTCTTGCATATAAGTAAAACTGCTGTGCATGTCTCACAGCCTCAGCATATCTTTGGAATTCATGCTGGCCCACCAACCCTTTCACACACTTTGTCATCTGTAGAGAAATAAGCAAGAAGCACTTGAAAGTTTATTGGACCAGGGTGAATAGGGATGTGCCATTTGTGAATTTATTTTTTCCCCTTCCCATTGGATATCTTCCTTCACTTTTCAAAGGGTTTTTGTAGTGAAAAGCAAATGACTTCAAACTTGGTGTGTTTTTTTAAACCCACAATCCATATATTATATAATGTATGAATATTTCCTTGCCTACCTTTTTTCTACGCCACCCTATAATATACTGCAGTGCTCCAACCACAGCTTGTACATATATTAACATGTTAAATAAATTATTGTTCTAGTACATACCCTGAGGTTAGAGGCAAAAGAACATCCAGGACTAACAAACTTGATTGTTCTGGCAACGTAACACTGTAGTCGCCCCTTCTGGCATCCCTAACTTCTGTTCCTGTTACAGTCATCTCCAATATTCTCTTTCTCCTGTTTCCTATTTATGTCTACATCAAATGGACCAACCATTCTTAGAAATGTCAGATGTTGCAATTCACTGATACTACAGCAAGTTCTCATTCTCTCAAAAGAATCCACTGCAGCTTGCTTCTTAAATGCTGGGAGTTCATTAAACTGTGTGTGCTGTTCTTTGAGTTTATTACTTTCTTGGGAAGGTTCCGAGATAGACCTTGGAAAGAGAATATTTTCCAACTTGGCATGGTGGGATCCAGAAACATAACTGGAGTTCGAAATCCGAATTATAACCCCTCGCACACTTCTAAGTACTCAGTCTTGGATCTAAACAATTATTAGGGTTTATACCACCGTGCTAGCTAAAATTCCCATAAATTATGATGTATTTTCCTTAGGCAAGTACTGGAAGTCTGTGGAGCCTTATGCTGTGCCAGTTAGCTGTAAATTGGCGGACAGTCAGAAACAAGAGAGAGAAGAGACAGAGGCAGTCTCAGCTATGGCCTTACTCTCAGTGGACGTTGAGCAGTCTTTTCCACAAGAACACAGCAGGTACGTCCAAAATCTTGGTCCTGCAAATAAAAAGCGGGTTTGTGTCATACTACTAGGAGAAACGTGTTTGAAATTGAGCTATTGTTGATGTTGTGGTTGTTCAGTCTTTATTCGAGTGCTTTAATGTTCATGCTCATTTATGGTAATATAGGACCTACTAAAGGTATTTGCAACATTGTCTTTGACGATCAGATCTAAACAGTAACAGAAATAACACGGTTCTATAATGCAATCTCTAAATAAATAAATAAAAAGTTACACTTATGTTACAATCAATTAAAACACAGAAGGTGCATCTACACCAGGCTTGGGCAAACTTTGGCCCTCCAGGTGTTTTGGACTCCAACTCCTACCAGCTGTTAGGAATTGTGGGATTTGGAGTCCAAACACCTGGAGGGCCAAAGTTTGCCCAGGCCCAATCTACACTGTAGAAATAATGCAGTTTGGCATCACTTTAGTTGCCATGGCTCAGTAATATGGAATCCTTCTAGTTTGGTGAAACTTCAGCTCTCTTTGGTAAAGAACCTTGTAAAACTACAATTCCCATGATTCCATGGCACTGAGCCATGTCAGTTAATGTTGAGTCAAACTGCATTAATTCTACGATGTAGATGCACCCATGATGTCATGTTTTGAGCACTGGGGTATGACTCTGGGATCTAGTTTCAATTCCCTGGGTGACCATAGAAACCCACCTTGGGTGAGAGTCACACATTCTCAACTGAAGAAAACCTGTGACAGTTTTACCTAAAGCGTCTCATAAGCCAGAAACAATTTGATAGCACACAACAAAAATATGTTCTGTCAGCCTTTTCAATGGATCAGCATTGGTCACTGTCAAGTGAATGCTGTGTAACTGTGACCAAACAAAACTGGTTTGTAACCTGACATACTTTTACATTCTGCACATTTTCTGATTGTTTATAAATTTAGCTAAGTTGGGTGTTCCCATATCTCCCAGCAAACTGTCAAGACAGAAGTTAAGGGGACCATCAGGGAAGCTAAAGAGGGCATCACTCTGCTACTGAAGCCTGAATTCCAAATCAAATTAGACCAACCTAGATCAGATTTGAAATATTTTGGATTGGCTCAGATTGGGTCCAGATCTGGCCAAATTGCTCTCCGGTGATTCAAAACAATTCAATGGTGCAGACATCATAATATAGTAAAAGACAGCCAGACAGAATGTCTCCAAAATGTTGCAAAACTGCTTAATAAAAGGAAATTATTAGGGTGGAGAGTGGTAGTTTCCAATCTGAAGCAAGAATCCCACCAGTTACCTCCAATCACACTGCTTAGTGTGGGGAACTCTTTTTCCACTGCTTTCTCAATCCAATCTTATCCTTATTTACTTTTGATATTAGCTGTTTGTTTCAGAGAGCATGTTAGAATGCAATTACATTGTAGAATTAATGCATTTTGATACCACTTTTAGCTGCCATGGCTCTGTGCTATGGAATCCTGGAGAGGTATTGTACCAGTATTCTTTGATAGAGAATGCAAAACCGTTGTGAGACTATAACTTTCATTATTCCATAGCATCAGGGGCAGTCCTACAAGGTAGGCCAAGTAGGCGGCCTGGCTGCATGGGGCGCCATCCTGGCCCTGCCGATGTTCCTCAGGCAGCGCCGCAGCTGCCTGCTTTTGGGCCCCGGCCTTGTGCGCTCCGACGCCGCTTCTGGGCATGCGTGGAGGTTTTCGTGCAGGCGCAGTTGCTCCAGAGCTGAAGTTGAGCGCAGGAGCAACTGCACATCCGCGAAAACCTCCGCGCATGCCCAGTAGCTCCCTTGCGCAGAAGCCTGTAAGCAAAGCTTCCAGGCAGGGAGTGCTCCTTTTTTGTCTCCGCACACACGCGTTTGCGGGAAGGAGAAAAGAATCAGTGAAGGAAGTGTAAGTGAAGGAATGAATGAAGGGCTTTCCTCCTCCTCCTCCTCTGTGACCTCTTCTCTCCCTCCTTCCTTTCTTTGGCTCTATTTCTGTCTAGACCTGAGGGGCCTGAGGCTATGAGGAGTTGTGGGAGTTGGAGTCCAAAACACCTAGAGGGAGGGAGGGCCCAAGTTTGCCCAGGCCGCGCTGCCTGTGTTCAACCTCATTTGAGCATTTTGGCTGTTTTTCTATTTACATTTACATTGGGATCCTAATTTTGGACTTATGGGAGACTCCTATGAATTATGAGATGGGTGGTAGGTAATATTCTGATTTTGATGCATTTACATTGCATTTCTTGTTGATTATTATACAGTTCTGCTTAATATTGTCATACAATATAATAAAAATACAATATAACAATAGAATAATGATATATTTTATATTACATGTAATATTACAAACAATATTGCAGTATAGTGGTATTGTACAAAATAGTAATATATAATATTTTATTTTACTTTATTTTGGGTTATTTGAGTTTTATAGGAGTAATGAAAATATTTAGTAGAGGATAATTTCATTTAAATAAATAATTTTATTTATTATTTTATAATAATAATATAATAGAATGTTATATTGTATTATAATGTCAATATATTATAATATAATTATATTGTAATGTAGTATAATATAATTATGATATAATATAGTATGAGTATGGTATAATATATTGTATATACATTGATACAATATAATACTACTAATGGTATTGTGATATTATAACTGTATATTTGTTTTACATGGGGGGCAATAATGTTTTTGGGGGGGGCACCAAAATAATGTTCGCCTACCATTTAAAATTACGTTAGACCGCCCCTGCATAGCATCAAACCATGGCAGTTGTGGTAGTATCAAACTGTATTAATTCTTTAATATAGCTTTACCCTGGTCCTGATCATTCTGAACCAAGTCGAGGCCCAATTGAAATCACCAAACTGGGCTCTCTGCACTGCGTGAGTCATTTTCACCACAACTCAGGCGCTTATGCCTACACTGCAGAAATAAAAACTAACCATTCCCCAGAAAAATATCCATCTAGTCAGAAGTGTTGTGCAGTATCGGACTCCAAGGAACAAGATATCAAATTAATTTCCATGGCTGGTTTAGTCATTAAACTGAATAATTTATAATCATGGGCCAGCCTGTTTCCCTGCACGGGAGCTTTCAACTGAGTTTGAGGCTTCTTTACACAATCCTGAAAAACCTCACTCAGCCTCTAACCCACCCCATTTTCTATATTCTTCCCACAAGTTCCTCACCAATTACATATCCAGCTTCCATGGGAATTATATATAAATGCTTGCTTGAGAATTGTGTCAATTGAATCTCATGCTGGATGTGAAACTGGCAAGACCTATGGAGGAAAAAATTGACCAGACCCTTGAGGATAAATTATTAAGTCTTTATGATTCAAAAGGAATATTCTCAGAAGACCAAAACCTTGAAAAAGTTACTTTTTGGGGGTTCCCAGACTCCTTTTGTCAACAGTCATAATACTTGCTTAGTTCCAGAAGTTTTAAAACAAAAAAGTAAACTTCCCAAGCTTTGCTAAAGACACATGATGTAGCAACCTTTGCTAAAGCTAAGCATGTCTAGACCTTTTTAATGGCTGTCTAGACCTTCCTGATGACTACCTGGGATCTCACTTGGGTCTCCTTGAGTTTCCATGATGCTAGAAAGATAGCATACAAATAAATGCATACATAAAGTTTATTTGCTTTTTAGTCTCAAATGGCACATCATTCAGCCATCTGCTGCTCTGTACATACTTTAAAGTGTGAATGGGAACACCAATGGTGAACCTGAGTGTAATAATGATGAATAGAATGTCCCCTGAGAACCAGAGATTGTGAAACTACTGAGTATAAACCCATAGACATACTCCCATGTAGTGTGCCCAACCACACACATTGAAAGAACATGTAAAAATGAAGCAAATATCTGACTTAATAGGAAGTAGTGCTTCTACTAACTTCCTACATGAATAGGCATCACAAGGAAGATAGGACTAAGGCATTGTCTACATCTACTGGATCAATCCAATTTAAAGCACCCTGGAGCTGCTCCAATGCACACCGGGAGCATCCCTGAAACCCTTTCACCAGCCACATGGCCAGCCATGCCAAGGGTACACTGTGACCACCACTGCATTTTCAGCATCAAGCAGGTCTCTCCTAGATATTTGCTGACAATAGCACATTTATGGCCACATTATTTATTTATTTTGTACATTTGTACCCCGCCCTTCTCACCCCCGAGGGGAGACTCAGGGCAGCTTCACAACAAGTGCTCTCCACAATCATAAAATACATTTAAAATAAATTCATTAAAATGGTTACATTAAATAAACATTTGGTAAAATCACGTAGGTTTAAAAATCAAAGTCCGGGTCAGTTCGTTGTCATTCATTTCGCTTGAGTCTTATTCTCAGTTGCTGCCTCTATCATTCAAACGCTTGGTCCCATAACCAGGTTTTGAGTTTTCTTCTAAAGGACAGGAGGGAGGTAGCCAATCTGATGTCACTAGGAAGAGAGTTCCACAGGCAGGGGGGCCACTACAGAGAAAGCTTTGTCTCTCGTCCCTACCAGTCACATTTACGATGGTGGTGGGATCAAGTGCAGGGCCTCTCCAGCTGATCTTAAACTTTATGATGGCTCATAACAGGAGATACAGTCGGACATGACTTGATACCCTGATGTGACATCTCCAGAAATGTGATGTTACCTGAAAACCTCTGGGAGGGGACTACCTGCTGTTGGTAATGCAAAAATAGGTCCATCTGGTGATTTAGATAGTGGATTGAACTAGATCCAGCTATCCACACTTCTAGAACTTCAGGATTACTCCAAAGCTTCCTGGAAGTTCTGGAGTAAATTCCATGTTCTGTTGATCAGGATTAATGGCTGGATGCAGTGTTTCTTCTGTGAATCCAGGTGTGTCAGGTGGACTTCTTACAGCAGCTCAATAGCGAGTCCACTTAATTTTGGCCATATAGACACAGCCTAAGTTTTTGTAAATGAAAACATGGATCAGAATAAGCAGGCCTTGGAGTTGTCCTTCCCTAAATGAGGCTAACAACACTTCATTTCTTACATTAAAGTCTGATCAATGAATAAAAAAGGGAGTATTCATTTCCCCTGCTTGTCAGCTGGTGTTTCATTCTGACCTAACACAATTGACTTGGACATGGATTTAACAATTCTATAAAAACGAAAGAACAACTGCCAATGCACTTCACTGATCAAGTATTTCAACATGATGTGTGAATAGTTCCATGCACGGAATAACTGTGTGTGTGTGTGTGTGTGTGTGTGTGTGTGTGTGTGTAAGTAAAGATATATATGAGTGGAATAAGTCAGAAGAATGACTCTGTAAAAAGGACATTATAGAGTTCTTACATTTATTCATGCCAAATACTTTTGGCACTTTTGCACAGCAAAACAGAGTCCAAATGTAGTGGAACTGGACAGAAACCACTGAATGAAAGAAGAGGGAAAGAACAATACAAAAATCTCATGCAGTTGCATTTTTGAATGCTGTGAAGAAATGAAGGAAAAGGCATGTGGATGTATTGAAACCTACATGTAGTTCATTTATGAACATATAAAGGTGCCCTAATTCTTATTATTTTTACTCAGATATCTTCCTTTAGTGGGAGTAGAACCCAATACTTGAACATGAAAGTTTTTTAAAGTTTCACAGTATTTATTTACAATAACCCAACCTATTCAACTTGTATGCAGAACACATCATGCGATGTGCGGGACTTGATGAATGCAAGGTTGGGGTTTAAATTGCTGAAAGAAACATTAACAATCTTAGTTATGCAGATGATACCACTTTGATGGCCGAAAGCGAGGAGGAGCTGAGGAGTCTTCTAATCAAGGTGGAAGAAGAAAGTGCAAAAGCTGGGTTGCAGCTAAACATCAAGAAAACCAAGATTATGGCAACAAAAATGATTGATAACTGGCAAAGAGAGGGAGAAAACATGGAAGCAGTGACAGACGTTGTATTTTTAGGTGCAAAGATTACTGCAGATGCAGATTGCAGCCAGGAAAACAGAAGATGTTTACTTCTTGGGAGGAAAACAATGACCAATGTCGATAAAATAGTGAAGAGTAGGGACATCACAATGGCAATGAAGATGCGCATAGTAAAAGCAATGGTATTCCCTGTAGTAGCCTATGGATGTGAGAGATGGACGATAAGGAAGGCTGAGTGAAGGAAGATAGATGCTTTTGAACTGTGGTGTTGGAGGAAAATTCTGCGAGTGCCTTGGACTGCAAGAAGATCCAACCAGTCCATACTTCAAGAAATAAAGCTCAAATGTTCATTGGATAGTAGAGGGAAAGATGAAGTACTTTGGCCACATAATGAGAAGTCAGGAAAGCTTGGTGAAGACAATATATATAATATGCATGAATTATGGCTCAGCTCAAAGCCTTGGTTTGATTAGCTTCAGAGTACTGCATTTCTGAAAAACAAAATTCTATGGAATTACAACTAATGTGTAAACACTATGTGGTTTACATAGTATAAGACCCAATGTAATCAGTGCAAATCAAATTATCAATAACAAAACATAGCATTGATGGATTTACATCATAAACTACAATAATTTATTTATTTATTTATTTATTTCCTTAGGCTTATATGCCGCTAACTCCATACGGCTCGCAGCGGCTTACAAAATCAGGAAACAACAATACAAAATATAAAAGACAGACTAGACAATACACAACAAAAGGAATAGGGGAGATAGGACAGAGTCAGGGGTCAGGCGGCAACAGGGTGGACTGGGGCCTAAACTAGACCCATCAGGCCATCAAAGGGGGGAGGAAGGGGGGGCGCGAAGGAAGGCACCCCCGCTGGCCAAGAAGAGAGAATGTAGGCCGGCCTCCTTCGTCCCGTAGCCTGGCCGGTAGGGACAAGCACGGTAGATCGGTTGTGGTCAGCGGCTTCAGGGGTAGCCGGTGGTCACGCCCGGCGCCTGGGCCCCAAAAGGTCCTCGAACAAAAATATCGTCTCGGCCTGGGCTCAGGGGCGGGGGGCCTCCCCCCCTCCTCCTCGCCAACCGGCCTCTTCCCCTCCAGTTGGCCGGCCGGGCGTCTGGAGGGTCCAGGGGGACGGCAGCCCCGGTGTAGGAAGTCTCTGGGGGGCTCGGAGGGGGAGGGGCTAAAAGTCCTCAGCCGGCGATGGCGCCTCCTCCGGCGGCGATGTAGTCTCCGATCCGATTGCCCGCTCATCGGGCTATCCTCCGGCCCGACTGCCCTCTGGGCCGACTCCCCATGGACTGTGCCGCCGGTCTCACCCCAGTCACGGATCAGTGACGGGGCAGGCGGTGGTCCCAGCGGGGTCCCCGGGTACCGGAGACAGACGGCGGGCCGGCGGCGGGGCCGAGCCCCTGAGGCTCTTGCCAGGACCCGGGAAATGTCAAGAGCCCCCGGCGTCACTGGCCAGGCACCCGGCGATGGCGGGTGCACTGGGGTGGGAGGGGGCGGGGCCGAAGCGTCCAGCATGGGCGAGGGGGGCGGGGCGGAGGACGCCGGGCAAGCTGAGCCGGTCGCCATCTTGGTGGTCTCAGCCACCGCCCGCTCCCCCCAGCCGGGGGGAGGGCCGTGCCCCAGCGCCCTCCAGGGACTCCACCATCTGTTCCACGAAGGCTCCCCCGCCGCCTCGACCTCAGCCGGGGCCTCTCCTCAAGGAAGGCCTCCTCGGCGGGCTCGGCGACAAGACTCGGGAGGGGGCGACTCGGCCAGCAGGCCCCGACGCCTCAGGACCGCAGGGGTCCAGCTCTCCTGGCTGTTGCTCTCCCTCTTCGCTGTGGCTTGCTCTCTCCGCCGCTTCCTCTGCCGCTCCACTCACCGCCACTCCATGGCCCGACTCGGGGCCTACCTCCAGCCGGGCGGCTAGTTGCTCGACCAGCCGGCCCAGGGTGGGAAGGAGGGAGGTAAGCTGTTTGATGACGTCCCGCAGGCCCCGCAGCTCGTCCTGGGCTCTGTCGGCTCCGTCCGGAGGAGGGTCAGGTGGAGGGTCAGCAGCCACCCCCTGAATGGCAAGTGGGGTGTCGGGTGTGGGGTCAGCGTCCACCCACTGAATGGCGGGGAGGATGGAAGGCTGCAGTGCTGGCCACCCTGGTTCCGTGTCCGCTCCCAGGCCCGGCCAAGGGACTGGGGACCGAGGCAGGCAGGTCCCCAGGCCAGACCCGTGCGCAGTCCTCTCCAACAGGCCAGCAGCTCCAGAGGTTGCTCGTAGCCTAGCCGATATGGCTGTCTCCAAGCTGACCTCCAGGATGGCCTCCGCCTCAAACTGCAGGGCCTCCAACGGGGGCAGGGGGCCCGCCGGAGGTCCCCCCAGGGACCAGGGGAGTACCCTGAGATTCTGGGGGGCACCCTCTCTGTCCGGGGTGGTCAGTCTCACCAATGGACCTGTTCCATGGAAAGAGTTTCCAAGGGCCCGGCGGAGCTCAGCCTTCGAGCTGCTGCTCGACGCGGCCATCTTGGTATTTTTTTCCAAGATTTTTTAAGAGTGCATTAAAATTTAAGCTATTTTATCCAGTTCCATAGATGTATTCTAAGTGTATATTTCCATGAGATGCAGGGCTAATCTTAAGAAATGGGACAACAAAGAATGGGACCACAACATGCAAGTGTGGAGAAGAGCAAACCACAGACCACTTGCAACAAAGCTGCCTGAGCCCTGCCTCATGCACAATGGAGAACCTTCTCACAGCAACACCAGAGGCACTCCAAGTGGCCAGCTTCTGGATAAAGGAAATCTAGTAGATTGCCAAGTTTTAAAGTTCATTTGCGTTCTTTAAAAATACATTATAACTGTACCCTCATTTTGCTTCTGACATGATAAATAAGCAAATAATTCTATAACCAAGATAGGATACATAATCTGACACCTAGGGTGGATTCTTGCATCTCGAGCCTTTCATTATAAAACATTATTTCAGATTCTAGCGCTCATGAATGTGTAGATATGGATGAAAAACAACTGAACTCTTGAAAGGTCTTTTTAGGGCAAACCCTCTGTGACCTATAGACTTATCTATCTCTTTCTCGCAATAATTAATCATGTTCCTTATCGCTGTATCCCTTCTTCCCTTCTTCCCAATTATATTTCTTCCTTTTTGTCATCTCCATGTTTTGTGTTTTAAAAAGCAAGTGATATATATGTAACAATAATGCAGCACAGGGTTCAGAATAATTGTCATATGAAGTAATCACATTTGCTGAAGTGTTGGCTTACATCACTTAATTGCATGGTTTTTTGGTTTTTTTGTTTTCTTGAGGTAGAATGTATGTTATTGTATCTTTTAGCAAAGACCCCCAAAGCCTCAGAGGAAACGAAGCCAAATATATAGAGAAATCACAGAGTTCTTTTTATCAGCTCAAGATGTAAACATGAAACATCTTTTACCAATGTGGAGAGATTTGGAATGAAACGCAAGCCATAATTTTGGTTGGAGTGAAACTAATTTTTACAGTGAAATAAAGTCAAATTTTGGGCCAGCAAAAATGAAGTGTAATTAGTTTGGCATATCTGCTTACAAGAGTTGAAACTAATTAGCAGTTAATTGTCATATTTTGAGAGTGTGCTAATTTGAAACCACTGGCACTTAGCAGTAATTGATTTGCTAAGAGCTTAAGTAAAGCCACTGCCCCGCTCCCATTAGCAATTCATTTGCTTGTGTAAATATATTAGTAGAGCCATCATAACATTAGATTGCAGCCATTTCAGCTCCTCTCTGCCCCTTTCTCTTTTTACACCAATACAAATAGGGAGTAGAAATAAGAGGGAGGAAAAAAGGAAGGCGGGAAGGAGAGATAATAGTACAAAGATTAATGCATTAAATTTTATCAGTCTGGTTGGAAATCTGGGTACATTTATTATGTCTAAATGCTCAGTTGAAATATGACATTCTTTCTCTTGAAGCTTCTGTTAATCTTAGGATTCCCAGCTTAGCCTATTAGCAGATATATCACTCTGTGTATATGTAGAGGAGAAAATCCTCCATCTGAATATGGTGGTGTGACTTACTCTGTGTGTGAGAAAGAGAGAGAGAGAGAGAGAGAAAAGTGGCACCTTTAGAAAGGTACTGAGACAAATTGGTGATGTGAACTACTTTACAGAAATATGTTCTTGATGCCAGCATTTATCAGACTGTGGGATGGACATCTCAATGATCCACAGTACTACAGCCTACCTTGCGGGTCTTTGCTCTACTATGCTTCTCCCACATTTTGGTGGATTTGATGGCAGGAACTGAATAGACATGCAAGGGAACAGATGCTTGTTTGAGACCATGGACCTCATCAGATGCAGCCCCCCCCCTATTTTTTCTACACACTTTAAAGACAGAGTCCCATGGAATCCATCATATGACACAAATATTTTTCCCCTGAGCACCCATGGGACTCTGTCAATTAACTATGTCATAAGTGTGTAGAAACAGAGAAGTATGGAATCAGGGATCTATTGTGTTAAGACCCCTGATCTGCATGAAATCAGCTTAATGTGTGAAGGGATCTGTCAGATTCACCCATTAGTTTTCTTTAATGACGTTGGAGTGGGCATTCCTGTGGGCCATCTCCAAATGAGCACCGATATGCCTTTTCTTAGCAGTAATCCTCTTGCATGGTTCTCATGCATTGATTTTTAAAATTAATTAATTCTTCAGGAATTGTACAATTTTGATATATCACCAATTAGCTGTTGCTATATTTTCTCCTTTTTTAGACCTGGATTTTGGACTCCCACAATTCTGATGTTTCCCCTTTTTAAATTAAAAGATGGGTTGGGGGGACGACTACACACACCCATGTGAAGTCAGACATAAATTTAGAATTAATCTGTGATTATTGTAGATGCTTGTTTTTATGGGTAGTTGTATTTCCATGCTTTTATACTTTTTGTGTTTATGTTTTTAGTAGGTTGTATTAAACTGTATTGTGATATTGTATGTGAATTATGTAAACCGCCCCGAGCCTGCCGGAAGGAGCGGTATATAAAAATGAATAATAAAATAAATAAATAAATAAATAAATAAAACTGCATGAAGAGGATTACTGTAGAAATGGAAAGAGGTGTATTGTTTGTGATGGAGGAGAATATATTTATTTTCATTATAAACACATTATAAACACAACAGAACAAAATGCTATTGTAAAATGATGATTCTCCCCACTTCCCATTCCCCTCATGGGATAAGAATATGGTGTAGTGGTTTGAGCATTGGACTACAACTCTGGACACTGAGTTCAGTTCCTCACTCAGCCAGGAAAACTGATTTGGGGCATATCTGATTTTTTAACTGTCTCCCCCCCCCCCCTCTTTAAGTCTTATATATTTATATCTTACATATAAGGAAAGGAAAGGAAAGGAGGGAGGGAGAGGAAGGGGGAGAGAGGTTGAGGTTGAGGTTGAGGTTGAGGGAGGAATATTGACAGCCGAATATATTTGTCTGAGAGTGAGCAAAAGACTTAAGGGTGGGGAGAGACAGTTAAAAAAGGCAGATGGGGAGGAGAAAAGGTATAGATTTGGCTCTGCACTTGCCACAACCTTTGGCCATTGTGATGGTCACCTCCTCTTCTTTGAAGAACAACCTGGCATTGGACAATGACAACAAGGAGTTGGAGAAGAATTTGTATGGACCTGCATGGAATTGGAAGGGAGAAAAGGGAAATGAATAACGATGGCCAAAAAATGAGGTCATGGGGTTGGGAAGGAAGGGACAATTTCCATTCTTAAGGAAATTAGAAAGAGAGATGAAGTGTTAGCATTTTAGATGATGGTGATGATAAAAATGGGAGCAGAGAAAAGGCAGGATGGGTGGGGGGAAGAAGAGGGCAGCTGTTTTAGAAATAAATTGATGTAAAGAAGAGCAGGAGAGTGAAGCTGAACAGTGGTGGTGAAGGCAAAAGGGTGCAGGAAGGGGAAGAGGAGAAAAAAATCAGGTAATGAAAGAAATGCAAATCAGGGAATGAAAGAAATGCAACTGAGCATGGCTTATGAGGGGATTTTGAGATCTGCAGTCCAAAAAGCTTCTGACCTCACCATATTTAATAATGTATGGGGGGAAATCAATATCGTCTGTCAGCAGTTTGACAACTAAATGAAACCAAAATAACCCAAACCTATACAAGCAACTTAATACAATCAAAAAACAATGTTTATTGAAAACAATGAAATATTTTAAACAGGGCAATATTAAACAAATTAATATGATGAATGATCTGCCTTAAGTGGCTTTAAATCACAGGGGTGGGATCATTAATTGGCACAGCCTCACACAAAACATGGATATCTATCTATTACAATTGTTAGAAACCCCATCGCTGTGTTATAATTGTTCAGTTGGCATCTGTTACATAGAGACTCTGTATGGGGAGAAAGAGAGAGAATGTTTTCTTTAAAAAAAAAAACGTTTGCCAGTTACATTGGATGTTATCCTGGTGTCCAGAATAAGATGACTCAGTTCCAACTCATAGTTTCAATAAAGTGGCCATTTTCCTAGCCAACTAATATCTGACTCATTTACCACCAAGAGAAAATGCCCATGTTTAAGCATCATTTTAGGATTCAACCCACCCACCCCCATTTTCTCTTTCCTCCCACCTTCTCCCTTCTGTCCCCTTTCAATGACATCATCAAATAAACAGTTATTTCATTTTGATTTATTCTGACATGCTGAGCAGAACAGTCTTGGGCAGGGAGAGCTGTGATTTTTCTGGGCGTTTTAATGTTTTGTTATGTTAAAGCTCTCCGTATGTTCATGTGCAGCAAGAACTTAATTGCAATTGTCAAGAGAAAGGGGGGAAAGGACTAAAAGTCTTGCCAATAACAGATGAAAGCACAGGAGAATGATGCTCCTGTTGAATTAAATGAAAAGAGTGTTCCCTAAACCGCAGTCCTGGCTCTTTCATGCTCAGCACATCTTATGAGCTGATAACCATTCATTTTGTAAATGAGATTACCTTGGACTGATTACAACCTTGCCTGGGACAAAAAGCTTTATCTGTAATCAGTTATTTTGGAAACATTCAGCATGGAGACTTGCCTCTGAATGCTTTCAGATTTAGGCAGATTGTTGGGAGAGCTGAGATGACATCATAGTAAAGAGATTCAAGAATTATGATGTAGCATTTCTTCAGTAGTAATTTTAACAGTTGTTCAAGAAACTTTGCTTATCTTTAGAGCCTGGAAAAGTTTCTTTTGGGACTCCGGCTTCCAGAAAAAGTCAGGAATAATAATAATAATAATAATAGTAATAATAATGGGATCACAAGCCTGAAAAAACTACAAAAAATGAACATGTTAAACTACTCTGGGACTTCTGAATTCAGACAAAAAGGGTTTTGGAACACAATACTCCTGACCTCACAATTGTGGAAAAAAACAAATGTATTGTCAATGTTGCAATCCCAGGTGACAACTGGAAAAGACGAGATGCAACTGGAAAGGCTTACATGATATGAGGATTTATAGATCGAACTGAAAAGACTCTGGCATAAGCAGTAAAGGAGGTCACAGTGGTAATCGGCACACTGGGTGCAGTGCCTAGACCTTGGCCTGCACATAAAACAATTGGCACTAGCAAAATTACAACCTGTCAGCTGCAAAAGGCCACCCTGCTTGGATTACTCTCGGATACATCACACAATCATAGACACTTGGGAACATTGTCTGTCAGCAGCCATGATCACTAAATGAAGGCTGCAATCTATCTCTGACTACCAACGGCTGATGACAAACAAGAAGGGACATTCCAGAAAGTTGGGTTAGATCTAACAATAAAGTCAATTATTTCATTTTTATATAAACCCACAACAGAGGTTGCTCTTTCCTTCAATTTCAAGATGGAAGCCAGATTTGAGAAGTACCCAAGTATGCCATAACTAGAATTTGAACTGATGTTCCCAAGATCTAAAGAACCAAAAACTGGAATCACAAGGAAATACTGTACAAGAATGTGTATGGTTTAGAGTACAGAAGCATTACATCATGAATGAGCTGTACATTTCTTTTCCTTGAAACAAGCATCAAAGATTAACAGAACTCAGTGACTTGCAGGATTATGATTAACAGCTGTTGCACAGATTTCGTTATTATATTTAGCTTTCCCATACTTGAAAAATCAGATATCAGAGATTTTGATCATATCATTGTTTTTTAACCTCGGGAATTCTTACTATGGGACAGGCATGTAGCCAGGGGGGGGCTAAGGGGGCTTCAGCCCCCCCCCCGAAATTCTCAGGGTGGTCCGCGAAAAGGCCTTACTGGTACATTATTTAAACTGTTATGTTTATTCATATCATGATCTGATCACCATGCTCATTATATCCCACATTAATGGGGTTATTGGGATAACAATACAAAAGATTTACTGGGGTAGACCCTCTTCCACCCAGTCTCAGCCCCGAACCAAACTCAGCCCACTCCGAAACAAAACCCTGGCTACGGCCCTGCTATGGGAGAATCTGATGTTCTGCTGGTGGGTTTTGAACTATCTTCTTGCTCCATTCAGGCCTCGATGCCAACTGTAATCCTGCTGTAGGGATTTCCAGCCTATGAGAAGCAGTTGTAAGGAGGTTCAGGGTGCGGATTTTGTACTTCTTCTAGCAGAAGTTCACCACTAGAGCCTGTTCTAAGAGATTAGCTAATGCCATAAGGTTTTCTTGCTTCTGCTAACAGTGAGTTTTCACATGTGCCCAAGGTTCAACATTAGAAACAATTGAGTTGAATTATAGTATAAAAAAAGTGTATAACTTCAAGAAAGTTGGGTTGTGAGTTTTCTGGACTGTATGACCTGGAAAATTCACAGCAACCTAGTGGTTCCGGTCAAGAAAGCCGTCCTGAGTCCCCCTTCGAGGGTTGAGAAGTGACAGGATACAAATATGGCAAATACATAATGAAAGCCTTTGACAACACATTCAGAAAGGTTGATACTATAGATATATACATTTATATAGGATTTATTATGCACAGATCCTATGTGAATGATAGATTCTTATTATAATAGTAAATATTTACATGTATATTACCAATCTAACTAACAAAATTAATTAACTTTAAGATATTGATATAGTTGGCTGCCATCAAGAGTAGAAAAATAGTTAATTGATAAAATAAGGAAAAGGAATACTATGCAGAGTTGGAAGAAAGGAAAAGAAGGGACAATATAAGAAGATAAAAGAAATCAACACAGATTCAGAAGGATAATCTGTTACTGTTGTTAGAAAAGATGTCATAGTTGGAATGTTTTTCTTTTACTTCACTTCCTTCCAGGCATGTAGCCAGGGGGGGGGCTAAGGGGGCTTCAGCCCCCCCCCCCCCGAAATTCTCAGGGTGGTCCGCGAAAAGGCCTTACTGGTACATTATTTAAACTGTTATGTTTATTCATATCATGATCTGATCACCATGCTCATTATATCCCACATTAATGGGTTTATTGGGATAACAATACAAAAGGTTTGCTAGGGTAGACCCTCTTCCACCCAGTCTCAGCCCCCCCCCCGAACCAAACTCAGCCCCGAATCAAAATCCTGGCTACGGCCCTGCTTCCTTCGTATACAAAAGAATATGCATAATGATACTCCCTCCCCCTCTATGTCTTTGACGACACAATAGACTCATGTGTAGAACTATTTTACTAACATGGCTTCATAACTTACATACTATTGCCTTTTATCTTCCCACTCTTTCCCTTCTTTTTTCTTTTTTGAAAACAAAATAAAATCTATTTGCAAAAAAAAGGAACAGTTGGGCTGCACACTCACCATAAGTGCCAACCTGCAAAAATCCCCATAATGAATCTCATGACTGAACATTTGTTGCACATACTATATGTAGTGAGTAAGGTGGGGGGGGATCATAGCAATGCCTTTAACCTCCATGTCCCTTTTTATATGTCATTTCTGTACTATATAAAATTCATTTTAAATTGTGCTTACTCATGTTACTCACTGAACATGGTCTGTACTTTGAGGTGACACTTCCAATTCTTATAAGCATGACAGATTCTATGAACACCATGTTCATGGATTCATGTGTCTTAAAGTTTCCTGTTGACTTATGGTGATCTCAGAAATTTCAAAATGCCCTAAAGATCCTTGAATCTCATTCTACCATCATATCACACTGGGGGTTTGGGGCTCCTTGCTCCTCTTCAGCCACAGGACCTACTGAGCATGATCACATGACACAGGCTGTGGCCCCTCCCCATTCATGGTTGAAGTGGCAAGTAAGCATCACAAGATGCTTCCTCATCAACAATGAAATTAAGTTGTCAGTGGAGCTACCTACGGTTTTGGTCCTTCCCCCCACCTGTCTGATGGGAGCACGGACAGGACGCCAGTGCATCTTGTACCAATGCTCTCATGTGATGGAGGAAGGAAGGAGGGGTGCGCAGGTTGCCACAAGGTGCCATATACACCTTCCAATTCCCCAGGAATTGCTTGCAAAATGGAACTAAACGGAGGGGGGTATCGGTATGATGAGGGTCATGGTCTATATTTCTTCTTGATATTGATTGTTAGCAACCTCTATAGAAGGCTTCTATGTCACTTTTTAGAGCCACACTTCCATATGTATGGGTTTTACTTCAGTAGATTGGATTATTTGTTAATTTTATTTAAAATGTTCTCTCTAGGAATATCTATGTCCTCCAGTGCAATTCTATGGCCAACTTCCACCAGATGACGACCACCAAATCCCACTGGAGAACCTAGATCTTCCTATAGATTCCTATAGCTGTTTTGAATCCCCTTGTGGATAATAATCATGTTTTAAAAAATGAAGTATGGATTGTTGATGTTGCAATCCCAGGCGACAGCAGGATTGAAGAGAAACAACTGAAAAAGCTGACACAATATGAGGATTTAAAGATCGAACTGCAATGACTCTGGCACAAGCCAGACAAAATTACCAGCTGCCAGCTGCAAAAGGCCACCCTACTGGGATCTGCATGCATTATTCATCAATACATCACACAGTCCTAGACACTTGGGAAGTGTCCGGCATGTGATCCAATATAACAGCCAGCAGAGTGACCTTGTTTTTTGTGTACTAATATTTGTGTTTATAATAATAATAATAATAATAATAATAGACAACATCTCTATAGGATTTGCTTGGTTCTCCAGTTGAGATCCTATGGTGAATTTTCAGCAGACATTGACTAGAGTTGTGCTAAAGTACCTAGAGATTCCTGAAGAGCTGTTCTCTCAGGTTAAAAAGCTGTTTTTATTGTGGTTTTCACTTTCAAGGAGGCCCTACCAATGAATGTGGAGAACTTATAAATATTTTTTCTGTATCCTGTTTAGCTAAGGAAGGCTAGATAGCTTTGATGAAAATGTGTGAAATTTCTCATTGTTTGTAACCAGTAATTATCACCAATCGACCAGGCACTTGGGAAGATAAGAATTTTGTCTGTTTCCATTTATTGATCAGAACTTACCAAAATCCAAACATTTGTGCATAAATCCATATGGAAAGAGCAATGAAACCAAGAAATACCTCACCCTTTGAATGTTTAACTCTTAAAATATGTGACTTTAAATCTCTATCTACTCAACCATAGGAAAGAAGAGACAAAGAAAATGTTACTGAAAAATCTAATATAAGTAACTATCTATAGTTCTTGGGGGGGTTTTCCCCAAAAATATCCAAATGTTGTTGTTGTATTATTATCCAGACCTATTTGTGGCAACAACAACAACAACATTCTGTTATTTTTTTGGTTGTTGCTGATGCTGTTTTAATTTGGGGACATACCAGGCCAAAATATTTCCATGAACATCTATTGTTTGGTTTATGTTGAGTTTTTTGGCATTGCCCCAGTGATGTGTATTATGAGGCAGACTGCCATATTTGCATCTAGACAGCTTCAAGATGGAAATACAAATTTTATCCGTTTCTCCCCCTTTCTCTTTTTTAAAAAAAAACAGAGTTATGGCATCATAATATTTAAGTGAAATAATGGAATAGCACTGAAATGCTGTTTAACAGTTTCCTTTCACTGCAGCAGCATTTTACTATTGTTCATTGTGTTAGTGAAACAAAAATTTGCCTCATAGGAAAATGCCCCAATGTGAGGAAAAAAAGCTTTTAAAAGCCCTTCTAATGAGGATCCAAGAAGCAAACATCTAACAACAAACATCCTCAACAAAATATTAGGAGAAAGGCTATTGACAGTGTACAAATTGACACAGTGATATCAGCAAACTGCAATAAAAAAATGAAGAAGACATGTTGCCAACACTGTGAACTGCCCTGAGTCCCCTTTGGGGTTGAGAAGGGCGGTATACACATATGGAAAATAATAATAATGTCCCATATTTTTAGCATTAAATTTCTAATAATTTCTTTTAACAGGGTCCTCGTTTTTAATAGATATATGGAAGAGAAATACAACTCAATGTCCTCTCCATACTGTGAATAGTAGTATCTGTTGCATTTGGCCCCATAAAAATACTTGAGCATTTGCCAGGGTTATTTTTAATATGTTGAGTTTATTTATTAAATGTATACCCATATTGAAGACTTTGGAGGAGTATTCTGTGAATTAAAGCAGCTTATAAATTTAAAACATATGCATTAAAAAGGGACTGGGTTTTTTAAAAAATTGGGGAATGTTTATGTGAAGAATTATTTCATCTATTTTGTCATAAATTTCATAGGAAAAATGTGATTTTTTTTAAAAAATTGAATTTGGAAGAAAGTAAAAATCATAGATCAGTTTTACCAGCTGTATGTTTTGCAGCTAAACAAAAAAAGGCAAATTCCCAATGATAAATATTTTGGGCATGAATAAGTTTTTCCATCCTCATTACTATTTCACCAGAGAGTATTGAAAGTATCCAGAAAATGTGCATCTGTCAAAAATAAAGTGTGTGTGTGTGTGTGTGTGTGTGTGTGTTCTCAGACATCAGTCTAGGATTAAATTCATATATCTGACCTCTTATACTGCCAACAATGCTGATTGAACGAGGGAGAAAAAACTATAATCCTTTATTTTCCAGAGCTATACACAGGGGGGGGGGGGGGGCAATACTTTATCCTTTCATTTTTCTCCCCTGTACCTTTCCAACTGCCAATTTAGTTCAGACTGTTGGCTGTCTCCCAGGTGATTTCTAATAAAGATGATGTGCATAATCAGATTATTTATTATTATTAGATACCTACTTTATGGCAGTGGTCTGCTAATCAAATTCAGAATTGGAGTGCGGAAGTTTTAGGCAGGCGAGCAGCCAACGTGGTCTTAAAATCAAAGCAAGCACAACCCGAATGGCTTGGAGTCACTGCAAAATTCCTTGCGTGTTACCTGATTTTCAAGAGAGTATCCCATTGTTAAATTGAATAAGTTGGATCCATAAATATCGAGAGAGAGAAAGCAAGAAAAAGAGAGTGAATTGCACCTCTTCCCTCACCCCAGCCCTGTAAAGCGATTTGATTTTGCTGAAACAAAGCATGTGCGTTTCTTGAACCTAAAGTTATAAAATATTCTGACAATTTTAATATAAACAGGAACCTTTTGCAGTGATTGCTTGGATCAGAAATGTTTTTTCCACTTGACATTTTGTTTATGCTTCCTGGAAGAGAAACTTTATTTATGGATAACCAAAGAACACAAATAAACACGGCAGAGAGCTGAAAAATCAGCTTTGATTATGCATGAAAATCTACAATGTCATTGTGTACTCTGGTTCCATATTCTGATTGCCTGTTTATTTTTCTAGAGCTGCTGGCGAGCCCATGGAAGAAGAGCCAGCCTTGTGAAGTGCCAAGTTCTCCATGATATTTCCTGTGCGTGACATCATTGTGTACCTCCATCTACCGCCAACCCCCTCCCCATTTTGAAAAAAGCACCCTTAGACATGTCTTGTCTGCTGCCTGGGGGGCAAGGATCAGATGGAACGTAAACACACTGGGCACACAATTCTGAACAGCAGCTTCACTTGTTCATAGGACAGACTTTAAAAGCCTCCTTTGGTGTAACCACTACAATTCTAAAGTTACACGCAAACCAGATCTTGCAGAGAGAGACCAAAGCTAGAAGCCTGCTTTCAAGCACTGTGCAATGCACTCAGTGACTTCAGCGATAGAATAGAAGCATCCAATTAATTCCACTTTCTTGACTATGGTTGTGTATGAAAATTTGAAACAGCCTAAAAAACCACAGGTTGGAGGGGGGGGGGGATCATGGCATCACAATCCCTACTGCTTTTGATTTTAATAGCACATTTTGTTACCTCTTTCCCTCCTCTTTCTTTCACATGGTTAAAAATAGTTTAAAGGCTTGATTTCAGAACGGAATGAAATGATGTGTCCTTTCTCCATGGTGCCATTTGGAAAACATGATAGCCATTTCAGATTGGAGAAATATATTGTTGTTTTTAAAGGGTCAGGGAAACTCAGGTCCCATCTATGCTAAGCATTTATTAATGCAGTTTGAAGCCAACTCCGAACTGCGGTGGCCAGACAACAAACTCCCACAGAAGTTCACAAACAAACAAAAACACTTTAATGTGCATCAGTAGTTTTTGTAATCACAATCTGGGCTTCAAACTGGTTACAGTATTTCCTATGTAATCTTCTGCACAATGAAACTACTTTCTTCAATACTAGTTTGAAAGTGCAGTAAATGGTCAGTGAAGATGGTGCCTCAGTCAATAGGAAACTTTTTTCCATTGCATTTCAGCTGTCCTAAGCAGCATTGTGCAAAATGGCTCTTTAGTTGTAAACTTCTAGGTATCATACTCAGAATTCAGCCCTGGGACATACTGCCTCATAAAAGGATGTAGGAGTCCAACCTGGTTGATCATTTTATTGGTTGGTTCTTCATGGTTCCCTTACTCTCCAGAAGGAGAAAGCAATTATAATAATAATAATAGTGCATAATCCATCCAAGTTATTATGTGATCACAAGATTCCCATCTGCTCTTTAAGAACCAGTCACTTTCTTCTACCTTACATTAGCACTGCTTTGAAAGGAGCAGACTGAAATCCACAAAAGCTCGTGCTCAAGTAAATCAGTCTTAAAGGTACAACTAGTTTCTTTTTTCCTACTTGCTTTTTTTTTAAAAAAATAATGTTAATTCAGCCTACCTTCAGACCTGTGCTATACCCCACCTCTAAGGGGTAAAAGGGGTAAAAGTTTTTCCCAGATTTGCTACAATGATGGTGTTGAGATGATGGTGATTTCCCCTGCTCCCCAAACTGGGACTCAAGTGATTCTGAAGACAGATTTAGTTTTTAAAGCAGTTCAGGACATCACTCAATCTCTTCCATGGAAGCAGAATACTGAAAGGTTTTAAGAGGCATTTTGACTTCTATTTTTCTTCTCTAAAGTTTAACTAGTAGATTAGGATAAAAGTCACTCCAAATTCAAGGGTGTGGCGAAGGAGCTGTGCACTCTTCTAATAACCAATGTTTAAACTCTTACACATGTTGCCTTACTCTCACAAAAAAAGAAAGGGGGGTTGTGGCATTTATTCAGACTCAAAGTATTTTTGAGGGACACCAATAGCAACGGAATTGCAGTCATTGTTGACAATCGCATACACACAGAAAGCATAGTCTATTATGTATCTTCAGTTATTCTACCTTACAGAATCAAATAGCGAGATTTCCTTTGAACAGCGAGGGATGTTCTTGCTTTATATATTTTCCAAGCTCAAAGGATACATAAAAGCCATAAGCGAACACTGTCATGCTTTTTATTCCAAAATTTGAAAGAAACCTTAATTAAAACAAGGTTTTGGGGGATGCCATGGTATGAAAGATATGAAACAATGTGGTTTCACTTATAGCAGACTCAAACCTGTAAATCAAAGATGAAAGATTTCACTCAAATAGAATTATATAATTCTCTCTTGTTATACAGATGGGCTACATTTTTTTTGCCTCAAATGTGTTTGGGTTTGTTTACAATTAGCATTTTAATTTGAGAGCCTTTTTACTACTTATATGGAACCAATCTGCTGTAACATGAAAACCGGAGTCTGTGTTTAAAACAGGAAGTCGAGGAAGAATGTCACCCAGTGAAACATGGAATTATCTTTTTAATGTAAGTGTTATGAGATGCATTCTTATGATTACTTACTGGGGAAGAAATCAAATCCTATCTCAAGCTTAACACCCAGTATCGATTTTCCTAGTTAACAGAAGAAATCTGAAGAATCAAAGTTGCATTGGCACAGATGCGCAATCTAGTCCTACGATATCTATAGAATTACATTTGTGAGTAAGGCAATCTATTCTGGACATTTGTCTTGAGTGATACTACTTGACAAATTATTCCAGTTTTCCAATAGTCATCCTTTACACATATGTCTTAGGAAAAATTAGTCACCAAGCCTGCTGGTAATTATTCAGTCTAATGGTTTACATTCAATGCTTCCTAATTTAAGTGGTGGTACTGAAAATGTCCATTTTCTTGTTATGAAATTGGCTTGCTTTTGAAGCCTAAATTGTGAACGGAATAAAAGACGAAGAACTAACCATTTAGCTTTGAATTTATAGTGAGGAAATGCTCATGTTTCCTTTGCCAACCAATGAGCACCATGGAGATGCTTGAGAAAAACTGAACCAAAACAAAGGAAGACTATGAGTCCATGCACACTCATTTGAGAGCAAGTAAACATGCATCAGTCATTGAACTCCACTTTGGATTTTATGGCATGTCTGTGTGCCTTCAAGTTTCTTGTCGACTTATGCCAACCTCATTAATTTCATAGGGTTTTTCAGGCAAGGAATACTCAGAGGTGGTTTTGCCAGTTCCTTCCTCTGAAATATACACTCTGAAATCTGGTATTCATTGGCAGTCTCCCATCCAAGTAATTCAGAGCTGACCTAGCTTATCTTCTAAGATCTGGTGCCTTTATGACATTTTACTATATAATAGCAAAGTTGAGCTGGCACAATGACAGCACTAATTGTCTCTTCAGTGGGTAGATGCCTGGAAATCTACATATGCACACTCGCACAAATGTAAAAAAAGGATGTTGTGTTTGGTTTATGATTTTGGGTTATATATTCCAATTTAGGAAGATGCATAGCAGTAGGTTAATTAGAAACAGCATAACATTACTGTTTGAGAGGAATAATCTCATCCTTTTAAACCCTTGCCAAGAATGGCCCAGTGAATAATCTTAAAACCCAGGTGTTGCAGTATTATTGATGCTAAGCAGGTGTGGACCTGAACAGCAAGGCTCAGCAATACAGATAAGGGATTACTGGAAATTGCATGTGAGGTCAGGGTGGTCTAGTGGTTACAATGTTAAATTATGATTTAGAAAATCTTATACCAAGTTCCTACTGAGCCATGAAACTGAGTGACTATCTCTTTCTTGTTCTGAGCATGATTATTGTGATAATAAGGAGAAGCAGAGCTACATGCATCGCTTTGTGCTCATGGAAGATAGGACACAAGCTATAACCATTAACCAATCAAGAATTAATTATATAAAATGTGCAAAATAATTTTAAAAATACATAAATGACTTGCCCATTTTTTATAATTTGGGTAATACTGAATGTATAGAAATATCTTGCTGTTTGCAAAATGTTTTCAGACTCTGCTGAGCCATTAGGAGAACAAGAGTTTGATCCATATGTTGCTTCTATGATATTCAGTCATGACACCCTGGCACAGAATCAAGGGTCCAAAGGTCTATATTATGTGGCCTCAATGATTTGAGCATCTCTAGTGTTGTTGGGAACTTAATTCACCCACCGCACAGCACTGTTGTTCCAAAGGCTATATTAAAAATTGTGCTTGAGAATCAAGCTACACTTTGCATTTAAAACCTGTCATTGCTCTTTTTTAAGAAAAAAGTTATGGAAGAGATGAATAGCACTGGGATCGAGATGTAGGTGGAGGGAGGTAAAAACAAATGGTTTTCCTGTTGCACTATATCCCCACTGAAATTCCCCTCTCACTCCAAAACAGTGCTTATCTGTACTATTAATGGTGTTTGCATGCAGTATTTCTTAAAACTAAGCATTATATTTTCATGCCATTTTTTTTTAAAAAAACAGTATTCAACCTGGTAGAAGCAGGTGTGAAACAGTCACTTGGCAAATGCTAATGGACTTAGTATAATGAATGTGACTTTTCACTAACCGTCCTGTTTTTTTAAAGGAGGTTGTGATGAGTTGGGATATGGATTGCTCAAGACATCCTAGTCCTAACTTCACTCAAGTCACTTTCCAAAGCCTGAGGTCCTTTCAGGCTACACAATTATAGCACAGTGTGTGTGCATGTGCCTTCAAACTGCCTGTCAACTTATCAGGACCCCATGAATTTAAAAGGGTTTTCTTAGTGGCATTCAAAGTGGCAGGCAGAAAATAAGCTTGTTTCATCTTCAATATGACATATTTTCCAATATTAAACATGACGATCGTGTAACTGCTTAATCTTTGTTCTCCAAGCTCAAATTTCCCAGTTCTACAATAAGGTGTGGTTTCTAGACCTTCTCAGGGTGCTACATTAAAAAATACAGGATTTTTGGAGTGTTGTTCAGTCTAAAAAAGGAAACTTTACAGACCTCAAATAAAGGATACTTCATAATAAGAGGCATATCTCCGTCCTATTTGGAGGTGGGAACTACATCACAACATTCAAAAAAGTGCAAAATCTGGTTACATTCCAGTCTATGCATTATTCCAAGAGACAAGTTCATTTCACAATTCAAAAAGCTTGAATTCCCCAAACGTCCCCATTCTTGACCTTGCTAGTAAGCTGTAAGTAGTAATAATAAAACAGCCCCTTGGGCCACATTTGGCTAAAACTGCTTTTGGCTCAGTCTGTAATCTGGCTAAAATTTATTTTAGGAATAAAAGGAATATATTGTCACATATTTTTAAATTGTTTCCAATTTATGGAAGGCCTAAGACAAACCTTTCATAGCATTTTCTTGGCAAGAAAAAACCAGTGTGGTGCAGTGGTTTGTGCTTTGGATTACAACTCAGGATTCAAATCCTTGCTCAGTTATGGAAACCCACTGGATGACACCCTCTCAGGTTCAGAAGAAGGTGAAAGTTTGGCCTCTCTGGAACAAGCCTTGCCAAGAAAACTGAATATAACTCAGCGACAATGACTTCCATGCATAGGATCGATGTGCTTGTTTCATTTAAATCAATAGAAAGTAGTTAGTCAAAAGTAATTGATTTCATTGAATTGAAAGGGAAATTGTAATGAGTAATTTTTGCTGGATCATGGCATTTATATTTAACTAGTGGGCAAAATGTTGAGGAATGGGGAGAGGTATCTATCTTTCTTGGTTGAAATCTCCTTTGAATACATCATTTCGTGTTGTTATAACATTACTTTCAAATCCTATGGAGGCAATAACTAAAACATGCAAAATGTGCCACCATTAGCAACAAGAAGAATATGTACCCTGGCATAACAGGAGTGTTTCTGTTTAAACACCTATGTTTAAAGGGAGAGATAATTTTTTACAGTACTACTGCTGCATTAGATGGCTATAAATTTGTCAGTGAGAGACAGATTTTTCTCTTCATTTAACGAAGTCTTCCTAATAGTATTTATTGCATTCCAAGCTGACATGAACATCTGCAGTAGTAGAGTCATATCCACCAGATCCAAATTTAGCAAAGGCTGATGAGTGACCATAGTTTTTAATGCAGTGGAAAGCGGCTATGATGTGTATATGGGTTTCTTTTCTTGAATTGTTTGGAAGGAGTTGGGAACTCAACAGGAAACCCAACATATCATGCATAGGAATGTCTTGTTTTAAACTGCTTCTGATTTGGGATAGAGGAGATCAGTTACTCCAGGTTTGGAAGATTGAGTCAAAACAGGTGCTGGGCTAATATTCCACAGCTTGTCAAGGTCTTAATGTAAAACTAGATGCAGGAGTGAGGTGTGGCATAGCAAGACACTGTGAGAGACTCTAGAATGATTATAACCATGATACAACCACCTGCTCGGTGTCCTACCAGTGTTGAAAGGGGCTTAAAAACTGAGAATAATAGACTCAAACTAGAGTTTAGGATTATCTGATGGGGTTGGTTCCAGAACCTCCTATGGATAACAAAATACATGGTTGCTCAGGTCCTATAATAGGCAGTGGCATGGTAAAATTGTATCTTTAATTTTAAAAACGGAAAAATCAAAGCTGCCAAGGCATAGATGATTGAATTGACAGATACAGAATCCATGGTTATGAAGGGCCAATGGTAATTCCTTAAATATTATTTTGTTCCCTTGTGTTCCTCAGAATGTTCAACCTTGTTTTTAAAAGTTGATATTTGCATTGAAAAACAACACTGGCCATTGAAAAGATAAATTTCTCAGCTCAGATTTGATCAAGGACAGAGGACAAGAGTTAATAACCCTTTCTTGTCTCCTCCATCTTCCAATTTCACTGGCTGACCTTGGGCAAGTCACACTCTCTCAATCTCAGAGGAGAGCAATGACCTCTGATAAAATCTTGCCAAGAAATCTTGCCAAGAAAAGTCTTTGAGAAGTTCACATATGTTAGAGCTTTGAAGACACATAACAACAATTATTAAAAGACCAGGCATTTTCTGTCTATTTGTATTAATCCCTAGGGTAATTAAATATATGTATGCATTGAGCGTATTTTTAATCAACCACTGTCAATCCACTGAATTTGCTTACGACCCTGAAACACTTGTGTGTTTGTGTCTGTGTGCTTCTTTTATCATTTCCCCCTTCTCCGAGTCCATAGGGATTATCTTCAGTGGGAAGTTCTCATGTGTGCCAGTTCTCCCCAAACATTGTAGTTCCAGTTTTGACTGATGTAGCATAGCTGTTATTTCTAATAAGTGAAAAAGATCAATTATATGCATCTAAACATCATGTACTGATCTGATCTTGGAAGCTAGGCAGAGAAAGCCCTGGCTTATACTTGGATGGAAAAACACCAAGGAATTCCAGGTGCTGTAGGCTATGGCAAAGCCACCTATGAGTAAGAAAAACCTATGAAATGGGGTTGCCATAAGTCAAGTGTTGACTTGAAAACTTAAAGGCACCTAGAGATACACACAATCACAGGGAACATCTAAGGAAGCCTGAAAATGTCATGGCCAATAGAAATAGCTTGATCAACCAAAATTATTCTTAAATGCCAAGGGATTTTTTAAAAAAGAAGAACCATATTGATATGGGAAAGATGAACCTAGAAAGCATTATTCTAAATATTCCTGATATATTTTTGTGTCCAAGAGCCTTCCATTAATAACTTAAAAGTCATCTTGTGCTTCAAAGTCTTTGTATGTTTAATTATGGAAGCTTTGAAATTGCTTGCAGTAGTCTTCGATCGGGTTGGGAAACAGTTCCTTTGGTCCTGTGTTTTGTATAATTATTTGACTATACTCTTGTTCTCATGTGTATTAAAGAACCCTGTTTGAAATAAGAACATTTGATGTTTGACTCTTTTTTATTTTACAAATGTTTTTAACTATCTGGATGAAACAGAAGTTTCAGAAGTAGCATATGAACTTGCCACCCTAGTAGAATCATAGGCATTTAGCTATTAAAACATAAACATACTAAGCACCATCAAGATGGAGTGCATAAGAAAGTAAACCACAAACATTAATGTGAAAGGAATGATACTTGTCAGCCTAAAAACCACAGAAAGCAAACGAAAAATATCCAGAGCTAAAACTGAAGCTTTAAAGCTCATATTTGATACTCCATTTTGCCAATAAATTAATTGTTGAGGTCTACTTTTTTCCTTCAACATTTGAAAAATTCTGAAACAATTAAAAAACTTTTTACATATACTGGGTTGAATTTCTAAAATGCTCTTAGGAGATACAAAACATCTTAGAAACCAGATCCTTAGCCTTCCACCCAAAATTTAGCAGACTGCCCTTCTAATTCCAGATTGTAACTATCTGTGGTTATTCAATGGAGATGGAAAAACATTCTCTACATGCTTAAAGTCACTTGCTTCTTTATAATTACATGCAGACTGAAATTTAGCACTGTCATGAAGAAAACATACCCAGCTAGGCTTTGCCGAACATTGTCTCCAGGTTAAAGCCATGTCCCACATCTGTTAGGATCCCATTCCATGAATTCAACCTGATGCATTTTATGCAAAACATTTGAGATGTTTGCAAATATGTTTTTGACTAATGTGACATTCTACATGAACAATTGAAAATCATTTGTAGTGGGTGGAAAATTTCTATTTTCTGCTCAATAATGCTTTTGGAAACAGGGAACAGAATGAATCCTATTGTTGATCCCAAATACACAGACCCATGGAATTGGTTGGATTTACTTATGAACACAATTCAGCATCTGATTCAATTGGGAGCAGTTGGGAGCAGCCATTAAGATTCCATCTATTTTCTCCCCATCATGTAACTGATAAACATCACAGGTTTTTCATCACGGGAATTTTGGTTAAAATGCATGAAATAGAACTTAAATCTGTGGAAGCTTGCAGAATCGGGGTTTTTTTTTTCAATTCCTTTACATGGGATCTCTGAGTTAAAAATAAAGAACAAAGTTCTTTAGGGTGTGACACCGGGCCATTTTGTAGTATATTTATGATTTTGGGGTTGTTCAAATAGATGCATTCTGAAAATTGAATTATTGTAAGCATCTCAGATCCCAACACTGGGGGACTTGGGATATAAACAAACAAGCATCTCAACTGCCAGCTGGAGAGCAGAGCTATTAACAGAACTTTGAAGTAAGCAATTGCAAATAATTGGTTATTTGTAATTAATTCATTTTTCCATTACCAAATATATGTAAATGTATGACATTATAGCTGCAACTTAACACGTGATGATTTCACGTCTCTTGTGTTGTAACTGTAATTTTTACATTTCCTATAATTTAATTGTTTTTGTTATGGTTGGTCATAAGATGCTCTCACACTATCATAGAGGACATTGTGATGTGCCTCCTGATGCTGACTTTTCTCTGTTGTGAGCTTTGCTTAATAGTATGGCTAATGCCCTTCTGAGGCATATGTCTATATTGCTTTATACATATATAATGCAGACCTGGACTGGTTATGGCTGTGTGGCCAGAAAAAATGTTACGTATATCACATCTCATCATAGTGACTGAAGTGAGCTCACATAGGGAAAAACATGTGGTTGGTAATGTCACTCTCACTTCGATTTAATAAGGATGTGTGTGTAGTGTGAACACAGTCACAACAGTCCTGGAAAATACTAATTAAAGCCGACTTTTTCCACCCAGGCTAAACTCACTACAGTCCTTCTGCGGACAAGCAGAGATACTTCTCTTCTGGCAACTGACTCCCTATCACACTTTAAAACAGACATATTAAACTTCCAATATTGTATTGCTTACTTATGATGAGTGATATGTTTATTTTAATTATTTTGATGTGTGTTTTAATAGCTTGGTGAATGCAGAGTTTTACTGATTTTTTTAAAAAAAATTGGAAACCCCTTTGCATCTCAAAATGGCATTTTACCAGAGATCCATGGAAATCCATCTTGCTAATAAAGCCCATTTATTAATTATAAAGCAAAGCACATATCTTGCAAGGAAAATGAAAGTGACAAAACCATAGGGAATGACAAACTTGTATCTTTCTCCACTTAAGGAATCATCATTTCCACATATAGGATAAGTATAATGTCTAGCTTGACTCCGAATCTTCTTCTGAAATCAAAGTACACACTTATCTTCTTGCATAGTAAGTCCATCTGATACATGTCTTCTCATAAGCCACATTCCTTTCTTGGAAACTTTAAAACCAGTGTTTCTCAATCTGTGGGTGGGACCCCCTCTGGGGGGGGGGGGTCATGAGGGGATGTCAGAGGGGTCACCAAAGACAATCAGAAAACACAGTATTTTCTGTTAGACATGGGGTTCTGTGTGGAAAGCTTGGCCCAATTCTATCATTGGTGGGGTTCAGAATTGTCTTTGATTGTAGGTAAACTATAAATCCCAGCAGCTACAACTCCCAAATATCAAGTCTATTTTCCCCAAACTTCATCAGTGTTCACATTTAGGCATATAGAGCACCTATGCCATGTTTGTTCCAGATCCATCATTGTTTGAGTCCACAGTGCTCTCTGGATGTAGGAACTACAACTCCAAAAATCAAGGTCAATGGCCACCAAACCTTTCCAGCATTTTCAGTTGGTCATGAGAGTTCTGTGTGCCAAGTTTGATTCAATTCCACCATTGGCGGAGTTCAGAATGCTCTTTGATTGTAGGTGAACTATAAATCCCAACTATAACTCCCAGATGACAAAATCAATCCCCCAACCTCGCAAGAATTCAGATTTGGGCGTATTGGGTATTTGTGCCAAATTTGGTCTAGTGAATAAAAATACATCCTGCATATCAGATATTTACATTACATTATGATTCATAACAGTAGCAAAATTGCAGTTATGAGGTAGCAAAAAAAATAATTTTATAGTTGAAGGTCACCACAACATGCAGAACTGTATTAAGGGGTCACAGCATTAGGAAGGTTGAGAACCACTGTTTTAATAAGAGGCTGGATGGCCATCTGTCAGGAGTACTTTGTGCTTTTCCTGCAGGGAAGAGGGTTGGACTAGATAACCCATAAATCCACTCTATTATTCTATGATTCTATGAATTTATTGGGTCTACTTCCAGGAAAATGAGTAAAGAATTGACCCTGAATCTCTCATTAGCTTTATTGTATGTCTGTGCACCTGGTAGCCAATCATGTGTTCTTCATTATATTTGATGCACCCTGCTTGTGTTTCCTAAAGTAAGCCTTTTTGAGTCCATAATGAGAATGAATGATTAGATTTCATGTGCTTCATTGGTTTGTTCATGCATTTTGTGCACAGTCAAAACAATCCTGTCTGATTTTTTTTCCTTCCTGGGGCTTGGTCTGTAAAACAAGAAAATATCAGGATATGATTCATTAAAAAGAAACCCATATTTGGCTTTCTACAAATACTCTTCGTTAAATTAAAGTCCTCAGTTAACTATAGTAACCAAAGAATGGCGGCATCATGAACTATTGCATTCTAGAATTTAAAAGGACTTAGACAGAGAACAAAGACAAACTGAAAGAACAATATTTCGCATCTTTTTAAAAAGTTGTTCTCCTTTAACATGTTGTTTTTCTTTAATCTTTGGACTCAAGTGGCTCACGGGCTTATAAAGCATTAATGGAACAAAAGGCTGAGGATATTTGGCTTGGATGCCATTGTTTGTAATGAAATTGGGGAGGTCGTGTCCACAACTGCAAATGGAAACTGACAGTAAGAAAATATGAAGGGGTCTTATGTTTGCTAGTTTGTTACAGAAATGAAAAAAATGCTAGGGAGCAGGGTGAGCTCCCACTGTTAGCCCCAGCTGCTGCCAACCTTAGCAGTTAGAAAACATGCAAATGTGAGTAGATCAATAGGTACTACTCCAGTGGGAAGGTAATGAGCGAACGACGCTCCATGGAGTCATGCTGGCCACATGACCTTGGAGGTGTTTACAGATAATGCCTGCTCTTTGGCTTAGAAACTGAGATGAGCACAACCCCCCGAGATGGACACAACTAGACTTAATGTCAGGGGAAAACCTTTTCCTACTTAAAGGGGAACAATGTTGCCATACATCAAGGGAACCACTGACCACATAGGGAAGCTGATGAAGGAACACAAAATACAAACTATCTACAAACCCACTAAGAAAATCCAACAAATGCTATGTTCAGCAAAGGACTAGCGGGATTTTCTCACCTCTGCAGGAGTCTACCATATACCATGCAGCTGTGGACAAGTCTGCCCAAACATTCAGGGACATGAAAGGCACTGCAGACTGATTCAATGCCCAAATTTGATCATGAATCACAGGAACATGAAAGGCACTGCAGACTGATTCAACCAGAAAAAGAACAAAGTCAGCCAAAGAGGCAGGGGCGGTCTAGCAGAGCACTTGATCAACCAACCTGGACACAGCGTATTATTTGAGAACACAGAAATGCTGGACCACTCTAACAACTACCATGTCAGACTACACAGAGAAGCCATTGAAATCCACAAGCATGTGGACAATTTCAACAGAAAGGAAGAAACAATGAAAAAGAACAAAGTCTGGCTACCAGTATTTTAAAAAATGAACACTAAAGAGGGGTAAAACATTTCTTTTTACATTTTATATGATGAGAGGTTTACAGTGGTTAATCTGATTGCCACCACACAGAGTGTTTTCATCTGCATAATTTAATTTTTTTTGAACTAATAATAATAATTGTCAAAATACAGTTGTATGAGAAACAGAAAAATCCATATGCCCCGAGAGGTCATATGAAAATCTAAGAGAGTCAACGAAAACATCATTTAACAATCAAATTCTCTTTAACTTCAAGAGTGAAAACCAGCTATACTGATTTAAATTTGTTTCCCTGCTAATCCCCATCATACTGTAGATTATTCCCATTTGATTTTATTTATTTTATACAATAAACATTGGCTTCCTTGAACTATGGTTTCCCACAATCTAATATACTAGCTAAAGGGGGGGTTTTGTTACTCACTCCCCACTCTCTCTAATGCACAGAGAGCTAAACAAAAACTAATATAGGACTATGTGTGCAAATAGTATACCCCAAACATATATGTTTGATCATTTGCAGCTAACAAACTGTAAGAATTTAAGCACTCATAAATTCGCTTTCATGGTCTAACTGCAGTTGACACAGACAAAATTCTTTGAGCTATATATTGGCTGAAGAAATTGAGGAAAACTTTTCAGTGGGAATCTAAACTTTACAAGGCAAGGCACAGCGGAGGAGAGAGAAAGTCTTTGAATCAGCCCAGATGGTCTCTTTTTAAATCTTTTTAAAAACTTTATTTTTATTTTTATTTTGCAAAAACAGAATTACACCCAGAGCAAATTCCTATATGGCAAATCTTATTCTTATATGCTGATTCTTTTCATTTTTACTGTGGAATCATGATGATGCAAGGCAAACAAAATTATTCTCAAACTCTGTTTTTTGTTTCCTGCAATAGAAACATGAGGGATATGAAGTCAGTGTGATCTTGTTATCTTGGAAACTGGAGCAGATGATGAAGGCAAGTTTGTGCAATGCAAAAAAAAAATGACCCAGTATCTGAGGATACCCAGGCAATACACATTCAAATCAATTTGAACAGTATAAAGCAACTTAAAACAATAAGAATAATGTTAAGCACTCACACATCTGTAAATGAAATGTTGCATCCACGGGGAATACATTCCCAGACTTTATGTTGATTTTTGAAATCATAGACAATAGTGGATCCTCTTGAAATGTAGGGCTTCTGGCCCACATTGGTGGTCATATTGGAGGACCTAGAAAATGCCTAGAATAGACATACTTTATCAGATGTAAATAAATGACACAATGGATAAAGGCTGCCATTCTTTTTGTAGGTTTAGGTGGTAGCCTTTGGGGGTAGATGATCTTGAGCTCTGAACCTCAGGAATGTTTTTGTTTGACTATCAGGCAAGTTGTTTCTATGACAAATTCACTCCCTGTTTTATGAGTATGTACACTCACTTATTGTGAGACCCTTAGAATACTGGTAGTGGGAATACTCCCATAAAACACGGGACAACTGGGGGAATTACAGATGTAAAAACGAAGAGGAGATTCATTATCACCATAGTACCAGATTTATTGACTGCCTATGGGCTCTATCAGTGTCTCTAATAAAATAGAAATCTGGAAAGAGTGCCTTATATTTCTTTTAACGTTACTAACCACCTCCCCCTTTGTGTTTGCTGTAGTGTGTGGCGTATTGTTTGCCTGCTATTTTCTTACTATCAATACAGCAGACACATACTGTACAGACAGTAGAGTACAAAAAGCAGCAATAACTGTTAGGATTCAGCATTCATCTGACTGTACATGCTAGGCTTGTGTGTTTTGGTTGAACTTTGATTTGTTTCATGTGCCTCCCAAAAATGGATGGGTAGCTGAGTAGCCATTTTTGGGCTGCAGCTAGATTCAGCCCATTGGCAGCAATGGGGAAATTAAGAGGCTCCCCTTACTATTCCTGGGAACCTTTCGTTTTTTCCTTCAAGAGAGCCTAGGTGTCAGCTACAGGGTTAAGGAAGCACCCTATCCAGCCCATTATGGGGGGATACTTCCCACAGGCTTCCTTTCCATATCATTCATTAAGACCTGGATTTAAAGCATCAGAGTTAGGATACCACTCTTTCTGTGATCCTTTCCCTTCTGTCTGTAAAGGATAAGGGGTTTAATACTTCTTAAAGCTGTTTCTACTCTAAAGGAGAGGCACTGCAGGCAAGCATGAGCTTTCTGTCCCGACACCACACCACAGCAGCTTTCCAAGGTGTTTTAAGGAGGCCCAGGAAAAGAAGAGCAATGAACTGGAACTATCCTCCCTGGGCTTCCTTTTAAAAACCCTCTTTTTTCTTGGCATGCTTCAATCTCCTTTCCGCCTCAGGTCTAATGCTTCCTTAGTGCTGTTTCTTGAGGAGAGGTAAGTGGTAGGAGTGTTCAGAGAATGGGGGTTTTCTTTTTGTTTGCTGGGATTAATTATTATCTTTTAGAAGTATTTGAAGGAGAGGAAGAGAAGGAGAAATAAAGCTAAAAGACTCACTCTCCCACCCATCCTGCACGTCCCAAACTCTGTCAGTCTCACTAAATAAAAAGAATAAAAAATAAAGAAAAAATCCAAAAGATTAAACTGTGATGCCAAATAGGTGTGGAGGAGCCAAGATCAGCTGCCACATGGCTCTGTTACAGACAGGAATCCGTGAGGGTTGGGCCCTTGCCATTACGAGTACCCAAACAAATCAAAGAAGCCGGATTATCTTCAGGAAATAGCTAAAAACAGAGATGTGCTCCAACCTAGTACATGCTGTAAAAATGTATTTCTTCTTAGTGAAAACTTCATGGCAATTAGCACAAAAAACCATGGAACTATCTTTCTGCAACTTGGTAGGTGATTTCCTCTGAAGAGGCTGTCTTGTTTCCAAACACAATGTGCTTATGTAAAATAAAATAAAATGCTGAAACATTATAATTGCTTTGGTTTCTCAGTGTAGCTCAATAGGAGACAGAATGATTCAAATTTTCAAATCTTGATTCAGATGAAGTGTTTGAAGCACGTCACTCAGATTGGGGTTGCATTGTTCCAACCAAATCAGAGTCCAATTCAAATCAATGAGCTCCTGCAAAAGACTACAATAATACTTTACAATAGCTCACCATAACTACTGCATGAGGTCTCCGAGACCAGTTACCATTGCTTTTGATATATAAATCGAGCTGTAGATCTATCAGCTTTCCCCTTCCAAGGACAAAGAGAAGGGTTGGCTCTCAGAAAAGAACAACAACTCCATTTCTGCCTCTGGAAAATTCTGCAGCTCTTAATGTTATAGCTCCTAAATAAAAAAAGGGCAGAAGAGGCAGACAGGTGGATGAGTTTCTGATGTTCCCCACCCTCCTTACCAGTGGCTATGTGGCTTCATTGAAGTCCAAGAACAGAATGTACATAGGAAATATATGAACAGGTAAACGGGACTTACAACAAAACATGACAGCAGGAAGGATCTCTGTTCAGGATTTTAGCCAAGCCCTGTTTCAGAATTGTCTCTATTCCATTCTCCTCTCCCTGACCTTTTTGGATGAGACTCTCTCACTGAGATTTATATGCATTTGAATGTACAGATTTAATATTGGAAACACTTGGGAGAAAGGTTTTCTTCTTTCCTTGCAACATTAAAATGGAAGGACCATTCGGCACTCTTCCACAGATGGCTTTCCGTTTGAATTACACCTTTTGAAAGGGGCTTCAACCTCCTATTGAAAAACACCCTAGAATTTATATAGTTTTTCTTTGCCAATTTTTGCCTCTTTTCTTGAATCCAGATATGAGGAAATCAAGTGTGGCAGAGCACTTTTGTTCCTTTCTCAAGTTTTAACCTATGCACATATATATTTCAGGAACAAGTTCAGAGGGGAAAGTCTATGTAATGCATTAACTTGGAAACTTTCCACCACTTTTAAGTCATTAGTGACCTCTCCAAGCTATCTACCCTCACTCCAGCTTCCAAGAATGTGAGCCACGTTGACAAAAGGCTGGATGCTGGAAAAGTCATATGGTTTCCAGTCAAATGAGTTAATTAAAATACTGTGTGTGTGTGTGTGTGTGTGTGTGTGTGTGTGTGCGTGCTTCACCAACAAAATTGATGTTTTAAATGCAATGAACTCAGTTTCCTTACTAGGACTCAGAATATATTGGTTTAGTAGTGGTCACACCTATTCCAAACAGTGGGTATATCAATACACAAAATAGACCCTGAACATTTTTAAATTTTTGAGCTACAAATCCAAGCTCTCCACAGCTGAAGAAATCTACTGCTAGTGTTGGATGGAGGATTTTGAGAGCTGTCATCCCCAAACAGTAAATTTTCCAAGTTCTGGCATACGTATTTAATTTATATTGGACTGGGCAAACTTTTTGGCACCAAGGCCAAATACAATGCCAGGTGTTAGATCACTGAGAACTGGCTGTGATTAAAGTCTCCCCTCCCCTCCCACCCCACCCCCCAAAAAATCCTGAACATATTCACTACACAGATTCCACATAAATGTATTTGTGTCACTATCATATTTTACTACAACACTAACTGGATGAAGTAGTGTGAGGGCTGGAATAGGATTGAGGTGAGCACACTGTCAGATGTAATGTCTTTCTGTAATGTTTTTCCAGTGACTGTTTCTCAACAGTGACAGCTCTTAGGCTCTCATTCTAGCTCCTTAGCAGCTCAAATCCATATGCATTTGAATGTGCATATGGAGAACAAAGTGGATGTGTATGTATTTGAATAACCAAAATATTTGTTAATGGGATGAAGAAGTGAGACTATTCTGAACAAGCAGAAAAGGCTAAAATTTCTGCGACAGAGTTGTGATGTGTGTTCTGGGTTTTCACCCAACCTTTAAAGGAGTTGCTCAAGGTGTTAAACCTGCTCCAAGGATGGTGATCAGTACCTCGGACACTTTTTCTGAAATCTGGTGTAAAACCCAGAGCCCTAGCATGGAAGCCTCTAGTTACCCATAGGAAAGTAATTCTGTCCATTTTATAGGCATCCCTTGTATAAGTTTTTGAGGATAAAAACAAGCCAGCCAATCACTGGCATTTTTGCAAGGTTTTTGCTACCTCAAAAAGAGAAGAAAATGGTATTCCTCTCATTGCCCCCACCCCAAAGTCAAACACAGAGCTTGGAGGTAACGTATGAAAAGCACAGGCTGACTCTCCCTTATCCAGCATGTATGGGACCAGAAGTGTTAGCAATTTCAGAATTTTGTAATGATTGTCTTTGCACATATCCACAGAATGGAGTATCTTGAAGATGAGTCCTAAATCTAAACAACAAAATTCATTCATTTTCCCCTACACATTATACACATAATCTGGATGTTTTTACACAATAATTTTAATAATTGTATGCATAATACAAAGCTTGTGTATGCTGGACTGTCAAAAAGCAAACATGTCACTATCTCATCCATCCATGAGGACAATATTTAATTTTGAAATATTTCTGAATTTTGGAATATGAGAAGGAAGCAACAGAAATATATTTGCAGGAGAGAATGACCAATGGCTGTCAACAGATTTGGTACATAAAATAACATTCCACTGATAAAGCACACTTGTCAAACAGCATCTCTTTGTCAAGGGTGTTAATATTTCCAAACAACATCAATTATCACTTTCCCACTGCCTTTGTTTTCTCATTTGTAACTGAAATGAGAGCAAAGAGATCCCCTAAAGCAGGGCAGCACAATCCTCACAAGGTCCCACTTCCACATCTGCATCCATCTGTCATCTAAATTATTAGCTGGAGTTCAACAGTATCCATACATTTTCCCAATTAATCAATCAGTTAGCAATTCCCAAGGGGTAATCCCAAAATGCCTCTAGGATGAAACCCAAACTCCTTAAACAAAACAAAACAAGGGAAATACAATAAATTTAAAACACAACATAAAACTAAATAAATGACCTTTGGCTGTGAATACTGATCAGCTGGCATTATAGATCAGCAAAGAGGAAACTTGGTAATTATACCGAGACAAGATTTAGATTTTTAAAGAAAAAAACAGAGGTAGGGATAGACTTTCATGTCTTACTGTACAATTAATACTCTTTCCTTCCTTTCCCCATTACCTATTTAGCATGGGACAATGCTTGTTATATCGGAGAATTCTCATGTGGTGCTTGATTGCGTGCAGAGCATGATGAAAAAGGTCCTCTCGAACACCCGTGATTGGCCAGCTTGCTCTCATCCTCAATGGCAATTTATTTAAATTTGATACTCTGCAGGGGAAGCCAATTCAAAGGGAAAGCACGCCAAGCTGTTTATCATTTCCATCCAAGATACTGAAGACTGTGCCGTCTTGAAAGCTTTATAAAGAGAAAAAATTCTAAGCATAGGGGGAAGGAGGGCAGGTTAAAAACACTGATGTCATCTCCAAGCCTGTTATCTATAAGATGCACCCATTAAAATAGAGGGGAATATGTGTGTCTGTAGCACAGATCAGCTTCTAAATTGGGAAAGAGATGCCAGATGGTAGTCTTTCTAGCAAATATGGGAGCATGCACAGCTGCGGCAGACCTACATTACTTGAGAAAAAGAAAGTCTCAGGACTCTTCATGAAAGTAGAATTGGAGGAACCCAACATGCCTGGAAAACTTGGTTTTGTACATATTGCATTTGAAACACAACACAGATCATTTTATACTACGCAATTATGGCATTAAGATCCCACTATATCTTAGTATCCAAAATCAGACAAGAGTTGGTCCCTTCAGTGAACTATGGTCTCAGCAAGAACTAAGAGGCCACAGCATTCTCCGCCACTGGCAGTGGCCAGCTATCAGAACCCCTGTGTTGGACTGGATGAGGGCTAGCAAATTGAAATTTAATACTGACAAGACAGAGGTCCTCCTGGTCAGTCATAAGGCAAACCAGGGCATAGGGTTACAGCCTGTGTTGGATGGGGTTACACTCCCCCTGAAGACGCAGGTTCGCAGCTTGGGAGTGATCCTGGACTCATCGCTGAGCCTGGAACCCCAGGTCTCGGCGGTGGCCAGGGGAGCTTTTGCACAGTTAAGACTTGTGCGCCAGCTGCGCCCATACCTTGGGAAGTCTGATCTGGCTACGGTGGTCCACGCTCTGGTCACATCCCGAATAGATTACTGCAATGCACTCTACGTGGGGCTGCCTTTGAAGACAGTTAGGAAATTGCAATTAGTCAAACGGGTGGCAGCCAGATTACTAACTGGAGCTACATACAGGGAGCATACCACTCCCTGTTGTGTCAGCTCCACTGACTGCTGATCCACTTCCGAGCTCAATTCAAAGTGCTGGTTTTGACCTTTAAAGCCCTATACGGTTCTGGCTCAGCTTACTTGTCCGGACGCATCTGATCTTGTAATTTAAGATCATCTGGGGAGGCCCTGCTCTCGCTCCCACCAACTTCTCAAATGCGGTTGGTGGGGACGAGAGAGAGGGCCTTCTCGGCAGTGCCTCTCCACCTGTGGAATGCGCTGCCAAGCAAAATATGATCAACCCCATCCCTCCTAGCATTCAGGAAAAAAGTAAAATCTTGGTTATGGGACCAGGCTTTTGCACATTAGCACAATGCAGCACTTTGGATTGGAATTGTACTGGCCAGTTGATGGATATGGCTCAATGCTTATGTTGTGGACGGAACACTGTTTTAACTCAATTGAATGTGTATTATGTGTTTAACGTTAACTGTATTTTAATGCTGAATGTTTATGATTTTATATTGTATATTGTGTATTTGCATCAAATTGCTGCCTTTTGTCAAGCCGCTCTGAGTCCCCCCTCAAGGGTTGAGAAAAGCGGGGTAGAAATAATCTAAATAAAATAATTAATAAATAAATGCTTGCAGTTTTAATTTTGATGATTCCCAGAAGATTACCCCCTTCTATACTGTTGTTAAACTTTCATATTCTTGTTTCTCCAGCTCATAAGCATCATGCACTAAGGGAATGCTCTGATCGATACTCTAGTACAGTGATTCCCAGCCTTTTTTTTTTACCAGGGACCACACTCCAACATTAGTACTAAAAGAGGTGGGGCTGGTCAGTTCTGTGGAAAGGAGCAGAAATAAAATAAAATAAATATATAAAGAGGAAGGAGGTTTTTGGACTGGATTTTCATTCTCATGGCCCACTGCTGGGCTGTGGTCCACAGGTGAGAAACACTGCTCTAGTAGAAATCATCCTCTATCATATTTACAAGATTAGCCATGCAAATCCTTAAATCTCTCCTTGCTCTAAATTATCTAAGTGGATACTCCAGAGAGCTTTTAAGCATTTGAACTTCTAATGTAGCTGGAGAGCACCAGTGTGGTGGAGTGATTTGAGTGTTGGACTAGGACTCTGGGACACCATGGTTCAAATTCCTGCCATGCTATGAAAACCTACTGTGTAACCTTAAGCAAGCCACACCCTCTCAGCTTCAGTAGAAGGCCATAGCAAATGCCCTCAGAACAAATCTTGCCAAGGAAACCAATAGGTTCACTTCAGGGGCATCATAGGTTGGAAACAAGAAGGCACACACAAGAAGGAAAACTGAAATTTTCCATCTTTCAAACCAGGAATGATTGGGTCAGAACAGGAAGTACTATTTAGAAAACCTTTCCAAACTCAAGTATCTACAAGTGGCCATTAATGACTGAGAATGATAGAAGTTGCTATCTATCACATCTGAATAAAACCACAAACCCATTAATACAACATAATTAAAGCAAAATTATTCCACCTTTACTGTTTGGTTCTATCCTACGGCATCTGGTGATGTTGAGTAGGATTTGAAATTTCATCCCTACTATCACTCCCAGCTGAGACATTTAGCTTGGATGAGCCCTAAAACTAAGTAGGAAGGGCAGACAACAAACAATAACTCTGGCCAAAGGAGCTGCTAAGTCCCAGCATGCTTTCTGTCCAGCCTACTCAGAGCACTGGTCAAGACAAATGAAGTTTATTTCAAGCATCAGTATTTTATAGAACTCCAGAGTTACATAGACAATGACAAAACACACATGAATAATATCAAATGCCAACATGGCAATCCTTATCAGAGTTCTGTGTGGCTAGCACAGAATGTATTTAAGTATTCACTTGTTGATAAGGATATTTCTCAGGATCTGGCACTATATGCAACCCAAACATCTGGTTGTTGGCCCTGGGTACATAATACTGCAGTTAAAGCATTTTTAGAATAGCACAAATGACAGAGATCAGCAAACAATACAGGCCATGAGGAGACATGAGCTGTTTATAAAATGGAGTTGAACGGCCTCACCAAAACAGCTCAGCAAACAGCTCAGTCTTTAATTCCTATTTCATGCCAACAGTGAGACACTAGAGCACTCTGGCTAGAAGAAGAACTCCTTCCTCAACCACTCCCTAAACTACTGACCCCAGCATTACTTGGAATGTAATCATGGCAGTTAAAAGTGGGAAAATGGCATTTTAATTTTGTAAGATGTGATTAACAATGGGGCCCAGTTTAGGGAAGTTTAATTGAGAATAAGATTCAATAAATTCTGCACACATTATTTCTTTCCAGAGCATCGCAGATCCCCTCCCCTCCACCGCATTAGTCCCCAACACTGCAGCTCTAAGGACATAATTTGTTTTTTAAATGCAATTTAACTACAAATTATTTTTTCTGGTGAAAAGCAACTTTTTGAGAATTTGATAATCACTTACTTCTTCACTTTAAAAAGGCTCTTTCTTTGATAACTAAAGTCCTTCTGAGGCTACATGGATTTATTTGCCTCAAAGGAAGACGGCCTTACAGACAGATTAATAAATGAAGCTTTTACATCCCTTAAGACTATAGTGTAATGGTTTGAGTATTTGATTAGGACCCTGAAAGACCAGGGTTCAAATCCCCACTTGGTCATGGAAACTCACTGGGTGATCTTGGGAAGACCACACACTCTCAGCTTCAGAGGAAGGCAGTAGCAACCACCCCCTGAAAAACTCTTGCCAAGAAAACAAAAGTAAGAGTCACCCTAGGGTTGCCATAAGTCAAAAACAGCCTGAAGGCACATAACAACAATTATCTGATAGTGAAAATATAAGAAGCAACAAAGGGGGTATCTGTGCATCCACTGCATTTTCTCCCTTCCATATTTGGACAATGAAAAAAGAAATCAGCCAATATATATCAAGCACATCCACAAAAAGATGCTCATCCTGCAGTGTCTTTCATCTTTTTGCCTGAGCAGTCCAACAAAACTATTTCCAAGGTGAATTAAGGTTGGAGTATCAGCTCTGTATTTTAGCTTTAACTCTCAATTTCCTGCCTCTTTGTGGGTTTTAGGCAGACCCTTCACATTACTTTAATGTCTTCTTTTTGTGGTTTAATATTTCTAAGGGCAGTAAATTATTTGCAGCATATGTTTAAAGGAGGGGGGAGAGACAAATTTCTCCTGTGGTTAGTGACCACAAAAGAAAACAAGAAACAGAAATACATGAGAGGACGGGGACTTTAAGCCTTGACTTTGATGTCTCAGTGAAAGAAAGAAAGAAACATTCAGCTCCAACCTGGTGATGAATTCCTTTCTGAAGCAAAAGAGCCAATGAGCATTGCTATATCCATCACACCTATAAGAGCCATCTGTCTCTAAGCATGTGCAAGTGCAATCAAATTGGAGTAATTGTCCTTCCAAATGTTGTTCTCCCACCATAATAAAAAGAATGAATTGCCAAAGTAAAACTAAATCTATGTTACCGAGCCTTGGAATGACAGCTTCAAAATACAAAGAACAAGTTGAGAATCCATAGAGCTGTCTCGACTGTGGCATGGATGTACAGAAAATGCAAAACTTGTGATATATCTCTCTATGGTACTCATCGCCACTGGTGATGAACTGCTGAAATTGTTTGTTTTCTTCACCATAACCATCCTCGGACTTGCTGAAGTGAAGAGTCCTCACAGAAATCTAATGGACCATCAAGCAAATCTTGAAGGGTGTTCAGGAGACAAGATGCCTGAGAGTGTTAGAATAAGAGGTATGTTCAAAAAGTATCAACCCATATTTTTATGTGTAAACAAATTGAGCTATTGAAGCATGATTTGGTGCATGTATGTAGATGATCCTAATGCTCATGCTTGAATTTTTTCAGCTGGCAGAATTTGTCAGTTGCTGGCAGATAGCCAATGAGTGAGGAAGTGTGAGTGAATGCTGTCTCATTTTTGTTTCTTGACAAAAAAACTTGAATGATGCTACTGCATGAAATTTTGTGTAAAGCTTGGCAATACCCAAGTGGAAACGATCTGCAAGGTTCCACAGGCCTTTAGGGACAAAGCAATGGGCAACACCCAGATGAAGCAGTGCTGCAAACTGAACAACTTCCTCGATACAATGATCACTGGTGATGACTCCTGGTTTTGAAGGTACTGTTGGGAATCAGAAGCTATTAGGCTCAAAATAACCCTCTCTGGGGGTGATTCCACCAAAAATATAACACAGTGCTGCATGCACAGTTCATAAGCAGCAGAAACTTTATGTAGTGAGCAAGGATTGGCTTCCATTCAACAGGATGGAACAGGATTGCAGATCCACAACTTCATAGGATCAAAAATAATATGTTTATTAAAGATTAAAGAAATCAATTCTAAATAGGAAATGTTCTTAGAGCTAACTAGTTTCACTGAGCTATCTTCTAAGGAAAAATAATGAAAGCAACTATATCTACTACTACATCTTGCCTTAGACAATGGCAAGATGCTTCCTCACACTAGAGAAGACAAAAGGAGAAGAGGCCAGAAAATGGAGACAGGCCACATGGCCAGCCCCAGGGCAAAAAAAACCCTTTTAAAGAGGAAGTTACATTTCCCTGAGGAGATCACATACCTAAGTATTCAAAGGGGGAGGAGATAGTGGCATGGAAAGGTGAGTAAGACAGCCCCCTTCTTAATCCCTTCCTTAAAATAAGCTTGCTAGAGGAAATTGGGGAGGAATCCCTCAGTCTGCCTAGGCCAGTGGATCCCAAACTTTTTTGGCCTACCTCCCCCTTTCCAGAAAAAAAATTACTCACCACCCCCTAGAAATTAATAGCAATTAAACAGAAAGATATATGTATTAATATTTCTACCTTTTTCATAAAATATACTAAAGAAAGTTGTAAATTAGAAAAATTGAAGTTTGAAATTATGAAACTATTTATTGAAATTAGAATAGAAAGGGAATACAAAAAAAGTTAAAACATTCAAAATCATCTTAATGAGAAGGATGAACCTGATATGATGCTACTAATCTAGTAATCCTCGGCTCTATTTTGTCAGCAGTAATCTCAAATCATCGTGCTTGACTATTTTGCAATCGGTTTCTTTTTTTGTTAATAAATGGGTTACTGCACTGAATCCACGTTCCACTAAATATGTTGAAGGACATTATTATTGTTATAAGACTCAACCAGTTGGAAGGCAACCCCAAAGGTATTATTATTATTATGATCCCTTGCTTGGCGAGAGGAGGAGGAGGGAGCAGGAGGAGGAAAGAAGAGAGAGACACACACAAACAGAGATGGATGGTAGCCTGTCGCCTGGCTCACGCCACCGCCCCCATCGCCCCCTTACAGGGGTTCAGCACCCCCCAAATTCTCCTGAGCCTTCCAGCACCCCCATAGATCGCCCCACCGCTCACCAGGGGGTGGTACCGCCCACTTTGGGAACCACTGGTCTAGGCTAACTACTGATTGAGAGCTGGAGACTTGTGCAGTCAGGGATGAAACCAAACAGGTACGACCCAGAAACCAAGCTGCAGTCATCATAATGGAAGCCTCCAACATCCCCGAGGCCAAAAAAAGCAGGACAGGTCCACAGCAATATCAAAGTCATGCTGATTGCCTTATTTGACTCCAGTGGCATGGTTCTATGCACCACACAGCACAACCATCACCCAAGGAGTACTACCAAGAGGTTCTGTGTCACTTTCATAATGCTATGAGATGCAAACAGCTGGACCTATGGGCAACGAGCAATTGGCATCTCCATCACGATAATGCACCTGCCCATTCTTCACATTTGATACAGAGTTTCCTGGCCAAACACAGCACAATTGTGCTTCATCAGGTTCCCTACTCTCTCAACATGGCTCCATGTGGTTTCTGACCTTTCCCCAAGCTGAAACTGCCCCTGAAAGGAAAGGATGACATCATGTAGAATGCGACAGACCAGCTCCACACCAGCTCAAAAGAGGTGTTTCGGCACTGTTTCCAGCAATGGCAGAACTGTTGGGAGAAGGAGACTACTTTGAAAAAGATTGGTTTAAGATTGTTAATACAAATATTAGTTTATAAATAAAGGTTGGATACTTTTTTAACATACCACGTATCATGACACCCTCAAGTAAAACCTACTCTCTACAGAAAAATGTATCAGAAGGATGTTATAATATAACGGTTGTTTCTTATCACTGGCTATGTTGGCTAAGGTTGATGGGAACTGAAGTCCAACAGCACTTGCACAACCATATATTCTCCATCTATGCTATTGCAGAAGGCATTGCAGGGAGCAATAGCCACTTGTGGATCCCTATAAAACAGAAATGTGCGAAGAAGAGACCAAAAGTATGATGTTAAGAATAGTAGACTAGAACTATGAAACTCAGTGCATTTTTCAATTTAATAGTTATTTTAACTGTGGTGAATTCAAAAACACACCATTCTTCTATTAATTTTATTACTAATTTCATTCAGTTACATCTTACAACATAGAAACATCAAAGGAAGTTGTGAAAATAAACTGTATGTGATGGAGCTTGAATTTAGAACACCAAAAATCCCATAACCCTAACCCTTTAAAGGCTTTTGTGACTTTTTATGTTGCAGGCTCAAGAAACTTGCTGAACCAATAGGAACTTGATAAATTAACTCCTATCTACACATTCCTTTAATTTGATAGGTCTGCTCAAGCTTGGATTGAAAAATGAAATTAGATAATTACTTTTTGACCTCATAGGCTTCATGTGACGTTAAATATAAGCCTAAATCATGCTTATTTTTCTAGTGCCTTTCCCAGCCCAGAAGTGAAGACTGAAGGATAAAGGTAATTGGGAAAGACTTTTCTTGGATCTCACCAGTAAAAGGGTTACAACCTATGGTGGCCCTAAGGCAAATCTGTCACAAGGTTTTCTTGGCAAGATTTACTCAGACAAGGCCTGCCATTGCCATCCTCTGAAGCTGAGAGAGTGTGACTTTTCCAAGGTCACCTAATGCATTTCTTGACCAAGGATTCAAACCCTGCTCTCCATTGTTCTGGTCCAATATTCATATTCAGGAAGCAATATAATGAGTTGCAAACAAACTGGGTTTTCTTCCCACACATACATCATAACATACTTTTGACTAGAAGCATTTCCCCATACAAGCATTTCCCTGCTGAGTGCAGCCATAAGCAATAGAGTAAACACATGTTTTTCCCAACCTTCTGGATGTCAGTCAAACATTGATCCTTGCAGGTACCACCTGGCATTCTCATGAGGCTGAATACTGACTTATCTTTAGTACTAAGTTTTGAAGCCTGTCAGGATTGATTACGATTTCAGTGGCCAATCTTCCCTTTACAAGGGGGAGAGGTTGGACAAGGTCTTGACCAGCAAATATGGAAGTATATTGTTCACTTTCCTCTCTCAAAATCAATATTTAGATATTTTTTTTGGTCTTCTAAGTGCTCCCATATGTTTCAAAAATAATTACATTTTTCACTGACATTTTGTCCTCTCTCTTAAAAGTGAATATCATTCTCAGCTGCTAAACATTTGATAGTCTTGAAGTTTGGGGGGAAACTTGCTTTTAAAATTCTCCTCAAATTGTACACAAAACAGGACAAAAGTGGCATAAACTTTTAGATCTGCTTGGCGATAATCAGGAAGGAGGGTTTAGTTTTCTTTTTAAAGATAATGGGCTTCCTTTTTTATAAAAAAAATCCCAAAGTCACCATTTTCAAGGAAATAAACAAGGACAAAATCATGTAATGGGATTTGATATTGTTTCTGTATCATCTGGTAAAATCTGATTCAATGTTTTAGTCAAGCTTTTTGTTTGTTTGTTTTTTGCAGTCCCAACAAACCTAGTTTGATGAACAAGAAATAAAGTAAGAATAAATGTCGTAAGTTATCTGGTGAACTGGAAATGAGTTCTACCTCCCAGCTCTGGGATACTCACATGTGTTGAGTTACACACTTTTAAAAAGATATTTCTATACGCTAACTATATACGACTACAATATGTTATTATTATTTTATAACAGGTTGCATTTTTTTTAAAACAATAAATAGATACACACTATCAAGAGTCCAAACACTTAAATAACCTAAATAATAATAATAATAAACTTTATTTCTAGACTGCCCTCCCTCCCTATAAGGACTCAGGGCAGTGTCTCTCTCGGCATTACTTCGCGAATGAAGATTCTTAGGAAGGACTCATCCCACGGTTTTTACAAGCACGTTGATGACTAAAAAGGCCAATCTGAGATAGGCAAGTTTGGTTGCAGAAAGCACAGCAGAAAGTCTCCTTGGGTGATGTTGTTTCCAAGTTGCGGTTCTTTCTGCTTTAATGCCTGTACAACGTTTCTCTTCGAGGCTGCAGCATTGTGGATAGTGCATCTCCATGCCTCCTGATGTGAGGCCAGGGTGGACCATTGTTGGTGATCAATCTGGCCGAGCCTGAGATGTTGTTTCAGGGTGTCCTTATATCTCTTTTTGGGGATGCCTCTCTTGCGCTGACCCGTGGTGAGTTCACCATAGAGTAGTATCTTTGGGAGGCGGTGGTCCTCCATCCTAGAGATGTGCCCTGCCCAGAGCAGCTGTGTTCTCAATAGCATGGCCTCAATGCTGGTGATCCCTGCTTGCTCAAGGACAGCAACAGTTAAATAACATACTTGTATTAAAAGCCCAATTGCCTTGCATTAAAAATCCAATTGCACAGAAAACCATATATAGTAGACAATTTAACAGCTAATATGTAAACAATAACTAACATTAATTGTGACTTAAAATAGACTGTAGCAGCCATAAAGTGCTAATTAACATTGTGCTAATCTTCCTCGTCTCCATACGCTAACGTGTATTCAGAAGTTTCCTGAAGGAGAGGAGGATGGGGCTATTTTTCTTTCTTTGGGTAGGGAGTTCCAGAGGCGAGGAGGGATCACAGAGAAGGCCCCCTCTCTCGTTCCCACCAGCCGCACTTGTGATGGGTGTGGGACTGGAAGCAGGGCCTCCTCGGCTGAGCGCAATGCACTGGGTGGTCCTGACCAGTTTATGGCTTTATAGGTAACAACCAGCACTATGGATTTGGCCAGAAGTGGGCCAGCAGCCAGTGGAGTTGCCGAAATATGAGAGTAGTTCTTTCCCTATATGGAGCCCCAGTTAGTAACCTGAAGACATCAATCCCAACTGATCATGGAAGATAAGTAAGGTCAACCTTGCTTAGTACTTAGATGGGAACCAACAATGAATATCAGGTACTGTAGGTTACATTTCAGAGGAGGGAACTAGCAAAACTATGAAATTAATAGGTTTGCCATATTTGGGCAGGTAACTTAAAGGCATGTCCATGCAGTAAATGTCAATCCTTTCCGGAGCACCGTCTATCTTGCCAGGAGGCTTTATAAAACAACAACCTTTCTGATAAAACAAGAAGCTATGTTTAGCCTGTGACAAAAAAAAAACAATTAGTCATAGTCAAGGAAATATGTTCAGGAGTATTCATGCTGGACATGGAGCAAAACCCAACTATTCCCCAAATTCACAAAATAGCAATACCCATTATTGGTCAATCACAACACATGAAAAGAAATCACCTCTGAGTACTTTTGCATTAAAAAAAACCCTGAATTTCATAGAGTCATAATAACTTAAAGGCACATAAATATAGATCAAGAGACTGGTATGACTAACTGTATCACACAAAGACTCATATCTTGAGGTGCAAATTCACTTCCTAACACTAGGAAAAGTGAGGCAGTAAAAGCAGGATCCTGGCAACTCCTGTGTTGGAAAACAAACAATATATGCATCCCAATGTATTTGTCTGCCTAATAGCTATGTAAGATAGCTATCACATTTGCTTGTGCTAAAAAATGATTCATTTCAATTCATCCTGCTTCTCTAAATGAACTAAAGAAGCAGTCAAATCGTCTGTGTCTGAGACCTGTCCTGCTCTAGCCCACAGCTATTGGAAAGCAAGCACAAGGCAGATAACCTCTTTCAAACCCTGGTAGCCAGAGTTATTCCTTCATTCTTTCAATTGTCCCCTTCCTGCTAGAAGAGATTATGAGTACAATATTTCATCTTTGCTGACTTCAAATGAGCCCTCTCATTGATATTTAACAATGGCAAGACCAAAAGGATTCCCCTTTTATCCTAAGTGTTACTACTGAAATATAGAAACCTTGGGATAAATTAATTGGACTGTGCAGAAAGGGTATAATCTCCATTAAATTCTGGCACCAACACATTCTAGGACCCAGAACTCATTAATTCTCCATCTGTGTCCTTCACACCTGGTTCCAATTGCTGAGTTTAAGATTTTTAGGAGGAAAGGTTAAAACAAACATAAGATAGATCCTTTAAGCCTGATTCCTATCTTCTCCTGCTACTCACCTCTGGTGGAGTAAGATCCATTCAAAACAATAGTTCCTGCTTCTGTGAAGAATGTGCTTCTCCAACCTGCCTCTGAAAGGTGAACACCGACTCTGAATATTGTAGAAAGTGATAAAGTTCCCAAGATAATTCATTGTATATAATCATGTATACATAAAATAAATAAATGTCAAAAAATCAACCCAAAAAACCTGGGTCAACTTATCTATGGGCCAATGAAAATGCTATACCTTAACTCTTATATATAAAAAAGAATAAGCTCCTTCTTTGAGTAGAGCGGCAAAAAGCGAGAGCTTAGTATATCCTTGGAGAACCAAAAAGACGTATAGAGAAGGGTATGGATCTTTTTTCTAAGAATGATTACCATGTCTTGAGTGCATGGACAGGAAAACTGGCAACAACCAAGAGTAGCAGTCCTAGTTGTTGTTGTCATTGTTGTTGTTGTTGTTGTTTTCATGTCAGGAGTGACTTGAGAAACTGCAGGTTGCTTCTGGTGTGAGAGAATTGGCCGTCTGCAAGGATGTTGTCCAGGGGATGCCCAGATGTTTGATGTTTTACCATCCTTGTGGGAGGCTTCTCTCATATATTTATATGGGAGCTTACAGAGGGAGCTCAACCCACTCTCCCCAGAATTGAACCGCTGACCTGACAGTCAGCAGTCCTGCTGGCACAAGGGTTTAACCTATTGTGCCACTGGAGTTCCATTGCAGTTATGTGAGACAGTACTAATACTTTCCCCTCTCCAAGGAATTACCCCCAACTAATCCAAGGGTCATATCAAAATCCATAACTTTGCTCCCAAAACCTGCCCTTGACTTATTCATGAGGTTGTCATATACATGAGTATATGTCACAAAAATTTAATTGTTTTTATTTTGGTAATGGCTACTCAATATATATCTAGCTGATTAACTGCATTCTTCTGGAAGTGAGAACAGATTTGTCTTAAATTCTGTTTCAAAAACAGTTTCCTTGCCTACACAACATACAGAGATGAACTGAAGCAAAGTTCATAATACAGAAGAAATAAGAACCCTAGCATAATTTGCAATTAGAGTAAAATTGAGCTGCCTACATAGACTATGCATCAACTATTCTATATGAACCATTCTTTGCTATCCAGAAGAATGGCAATAAGAGGAAGCAAGATTGCTATTAAGAACTTCTCCCAGATCCCGACATTAGGATTAATGAAAAAATCAGTTTTGCCATTGTACCCAAAAGAGTGAATTATTCCTTTTGATAAAAAGAGAGTACAAAATTCCAGAAGATAAGTGAAGCTCTCAAAGCTTCAAGGAGCCTTGCAATTCAGGACACAAAATCTTATTTGACCTCCTGCTGTGTTGTTCTATTGCAAACCTGTGTGGTGTTACCAAAACAACTAACTAGGAAGCAAGTTCGTTAAACTCAGAAGTAACTTACTTCTAAGTAAAAAAGGCATACTCCCAGGAAGATGCAAAAGAGTGCTTGATGTAGAAAAAAGCTTACAACTCTTTCCTCTACCCCTTTCTAGTTTTTCTGCACAAGATCTACATCTGGCAATGTCAGAAAGAAGCCTTTGCTCATAAATCAAAGCACAAATGTGCTCCCATCACCCCCGTGCCTTGGGACCCTTCACATGCTTCACCCCCCTCCCCAGGTCTCAAGATCAAAGGGCTGCTCCTCAGGCCTTAAACACCTAGGAGAGAAAAGAGGCCAGCCGCCAAAGCAAGAGGATGCACCTTGATCCAAGGGGGAAGCGGAACAGAAGAGGAGTCTTGCTTTCCCTCTTGGAAACCTCTACAGTATGACAACTGCAGCAAGATCCAGAGGTTGTGTGGAGGAGAATGAGAACAAGCAATGGCATCAAATAGAAAAAAGTGACTGGAAGTCCATTTCTGGTGTGTGAATATATATATATACACACACATATGCACACACACACTAGGGGTGTGCATAATTTCATTTTTAAGTCATATTGCGGATCAAATTTGTTAAATTCGTGCATACAAATTGAGATTAGAAACATGAAGAAAAGGTGTGTGGGTGGGATTTAGAAATTGAAACACTCACCAATCATTTTTGTTAAGATTCTGTAACATTTGGATGCCTCCCAAATCAGTTTAATTTTCAGTATAAGCATTAAGCAACTTTGGTCAAGCCAAGAGAACATAAAGTATTTTAAAAACCAATCCTGTTTTATTTGACCCAATCGCCATAATGGGGTGGGATTAGCAAACTTTTGTAGGAGACTGAGAACACAGCATTCTTAGAAATGTAGATTGTGAGGCCCCCCGTAGCAGAGAATGCAAAAGGCCCTGTCTTAAACTACATTTTCCAGAATGCAATGCTCAGCCCCAATGACACCAGCTGTTTAGTCAATCTAATAATAACAATGTGGTTGTGTGTCATAACGACAGACAGACATTCAAGGGAATTGCTGTTGTCGCATTTTGCGAGATAAATTGTTTTTGTCTAAACTTTCAAAAATCACCAAAAATCCATTAATCTGTTAATCTTTCTGAAACATCACGGATTGATGCCCAATGGTTATCTTGTGCGTTGAATATAAACTTCAAGTAGATAGCTCTTTTAGGTTTTTTAAGATGTTGTTTATAAAGATTTATGAAAATTCCCCAAACATCAGTGGAAAAGTGAAACATTCTGAAATTTGGTGGCCTATCAATGATAAATGTGTTATACCATTGTAGCAAGTTTCACTCTGATAGCTTTAAAAATGAGGGAGAAAAGAGCCCCTGAAGTTTCCCCAATTATAGTAATTATGCACAATTACTATAACAGAATTTTGTTACAAATGTTGCACAAACTATACTTTAGAAACAAATTAGAAATGAAGCACCAGCACCCCCCAGTTTTGTAATGACTTTTGGACCATTTTTTAATGGATCACACATTCTTAATGCACACACACACACACACACACACACACACACACAAAGGGTGCCTCAACACCGTAGAATGAATGCAGTTTGATACCACTTTAAATGGCATGGCTCAATGCTATGGAATCCTGAGAACTGTAGCATTTTCTATCAAAGTGTTGGTTCCCCGCCAAACTACAAAACCCAGGATTCTGTAGCATTGAGCCATGACAGTTAAAGTGATGCAAAACTTCATTCATTCTGCAGTGTAGATGCACCTATGGTCTCCTGTCTCTCATACTGTGATCTTCAGAACAACACTGTGAAATACTTCAAGAAAGAGTAACTACCTCCAGGTCACGCACTTGGTTTTATGGCTCAGTGGGGACTAGAAACTCTGCTACACAAGTCCCAGTCTAATACTTAACCATTAGACTAAATTGTTTCTCTCTGTTAAGGTGCTTTTAATATATGCTACCGTTAGGGAAAATTGGGCATTAGGGAAAATATTTTGTGCTGTTATTCAAAGACCATTGCTAGTTGTTAATATATTTGCTCCAGAGTAAAGATGCCTGCGGGATTTTGTGCTTCAGGTGTCAAAATGACATGGCAAAGTTTGGCCGTCACATCACTTGACTTAGAAGCAGTATTTACAAGTGTCTCAAGCAGAAAAATGTCTTGGCTCAATGCTGGGAATGTTGGGGGAGTTCCAGCTCATATAAAAGATCCCCAAGCAATAATACAAAAGTAGCCTGTTGTCGCTTCGGTTGAGGATTTAGGAATCAAATTTAGAGATTCAAAACAACATGAGATCTACTGAATCAGTGAAATATCTGGATGCAATTCAACACTTGATTCCATGTATTTGCCCTAGGATTAACCAAATGAGTTTCCTATGGAAATAAATTTAAAAAATGCATTGTTTTATGGTTCGGGTCGAGGCGCAGGCCCTAAGCACTGCTGGGGAGGTCCTCCTCTCGATTCCACCACCTTCTCAAGCACAGCTGGTGGGGATGAAAGAGGGCCTTCTTGGTGGTGGCTCCCTGGCTTTGGAATGACCTCTCTAAAGAGATTAGGGTAGCCCCCATTCTCCAAGTTTTCCAGAAACACCTGAAAACATGGCATTTTAAACAAGCTTTTGACCATGTTTAGGGATTATGACTTTAATCACAATATTTGAGGACTTAGTGAGTGTTCACTTTTGCACTTTATAGAGACAGATATTGTATACAGCCAGTATTTTTTTTGCTGGGTTTTATAGTATTTTTTAAATGGATAGGGGTTTTATTGCTGTTTTAATAATAACAACAACAACAAACAACGACTTTATTTCTATCCCGCCCTATCTCCCTAAGGGGACTCACAGTGGTTTGCAACAAATATCAGCAACCATTCAATGCTGTAGAGCAGGGGTGCTCACACTTTTTCAGCATGGGAGCTACTGATTAAAAAACCAAGTCCCAAAGATCACCTACCCAGAAATGTAAAATGTATAACTATTTTCTTATTTATTTATTTATATTCATTATTCATTTTTATGTACCGCTCCTTCCAGCAGGCTCGGGGCAGTTAACATAAAATGACGTTATAAAACATCAACATTTCAATTTAATAACAACAATATAAAACAGAGCATAAAAATACATCCAACCACCCCATTTCTCCCACACTGCCATGTTACCACACATATTATCAGCCAGAAAGTAAGAAGAGAGGCTTTTGAACTGCAAGGCCATTTAATACTCAGCAAGGTAAACAAAGGGACATGCAAAAATACATCCAACCACCCCATTTCTCCCACATTTCCATATTCCCCAACATATATTTCTCAAGGAACAAAGCAAGCAGAGAGGCTTTGGAGCTAAAAGGCCATTTTTAAACATTAAAAATAAACAAAGAGACATGCCACAGAACAATCAAGCACCCACCCCAAAGTAAAAAGACCGACCTGAGATGCGGTAAGGAAATGACCCCAAAGCGTCCTTCTTCTCCTCCTCCGTCGTTGCTCCTATTTCCATGCCGCCAGCATGCGTGCCGCCTCCAAGAGCTCACGACAAGTCCGAGAGGCAGAATGGGTGCTTCTGTGCATGTGCGCGGGGCCAGCCATGCATCGCGTCATCCAGGCCCGCCCACTTTGGTCTCCTATGACTCTGAATAGCTGGAGAAGGACGGAGGGAGGAGGAGGAATCCAAAAGAGGGGGCCCATTCTGCCTCTTAGACTGTGGAGCTTTTCGAGGCGGCGCGCGAGCGGGGAGGAGCAATGACGGAGGACTTCTTTGCAGCGTGCAGGGGCGCGTGAAGAGGACCAACAGCAAAAAACCTGGTCAGGGGCCTGAAGATCACCAGGATGAGGCCCAAAGATCACCCTGGTGATCACGATCACCGTTCTGAGCACCCCTGCTGTAGAGAAACTGAAGAAGGACAATAATGGAACAAAGACACTGTGAAGCTGTGTCTTCCTGGCTGCCCCTTCTTCACTCTCAGGCCTCAGAGCACCAGTTGATGGTGGGGCTCCTGAGTGAAATTACAGGAGACATAAGTATAATGGGGTCAAGAGGGATTGCCAGAGATCATCAGAAAACACAGTAGCTTCTGTTGGTCATGGGGGTACTGTGTGGGAAGTTTTGCCCAATTCTGTTGCTAGTGGGGTTCAGAATGCAGTTTGATTGTGAGTGATCTATAAATCCCAGCAACTACATCTACCAAATGTCAAAGTCTATTTTCCCCAAACTCCACCAGTGTTCACATTTGGGCATATTGAGTATTCATGCCAAGTTTGGTCCAGATCCATCATTGTTAGAGTCCACGGTGCTCTCTGGATGTAGGTGAACTACAACTCCAAATCTCAAGGTCAATGCCGACAAAATCTTTCCCGTATTTCCTGTTGGTCCTGGGATTTCTGTGTGCCAAGTCTGGTTCCATACCATTGTTAGTGTTCAGAATGCTGTTTGATTTTAGGTGAACTATAAATCCCAGCAACTACAATTGACAATATTTGTACCAAATTTGGTCCAGTTAATGAAAAATACATCCTTCATGTCAGATATTTACATGACGATTCATAACAGTAGCAATAATAATTTTATGGCTGGGGGCAGGCACCACAACATAAGGAAATTCTCAGGGTGGTCTCAGCCTTACTGGTACATTATTTAAACTGTTAATTCATATCAGGATCTAAACCATGCTCATTATATCCCACATTCATGGGGTTATTGGGATAACAATACAAAAGGTTTGCTAGGGTAAACCCTCTTCCACCCAGTCTCTGTAAAAAAAAAAGTATTGACAAAATGTTCTTTCTCTTACTACTTTCTGCACCCTACAAAACCTTATGCTACCCATTTCTCTCAGGTCACAACTTCACTGTAGAATTAATGCATTTTACTGCATTAATTCTGGCAGGCTGTGGTGCAGCTAGTTAGTAGCCCACAGCATTAAATCACTGCTGATTGAGAGGCCATGAGTTTGAAGCCAGCCCAGGTCAGAGTGAGCTTCTGACATTAAAAAGTGCTGGTTTTGACATATAAAGCCCTAAATGGTTCTGTCCTGGCTTACCTGTCCAAGCGTATCTATCCTTATGAACCATCAGGAATTTTAAGATCGGCTGGGGAGGCTCTGCTCTCGATCCCGCCTTTCTCGTAAGCACGGCTGGTGGGGATGAGAGACAGGGCCTTCTCAGAGGTGGCCCCTTGGCTGTGGAATTCCCTCTCTAGGGATATTAGATCAGCCCCCTCCCTCCTGACCTTTAGAAAAAGAATAAAAACTTGGCATTTTGAACAAGCGTTTGGAAGTGCAGCAGAATAAGTAATTATGAAATAGGAAGAATGAACACGGAATGGCTAGATGCTGCTGCTGGATAATGATTATAACAGGACAACACCGGTGATTATGTTTTTAATTGGTTATATAGCCTATGTTCTTATAATGTTGAGTAAAATTGTTTTAATTGTTTTTTTATTAATGTACGGCAGCAAATTTGCTAATTCTGTGAACCGCCTTGAGTTGCCGTAAGGCTGAGAAAGGCGGGCTAAAATGTCGTAAATTTAATAATAATAATAATAATAATAATAATAAATAGTCTAGCTTGCTGTTGACCAGTATTTTAGGTACTGCTTTATTCAGACAGCTACTGGAATTTTAGCCACTGCTTTGATGGAAGCAGGCTAATTTAAGGTGAGGGTTTTGCCCACCATAAAAGATCCCTGTGTACAACAGCATGTGTGACACAGAATGCTGAATGGGCTGAGGCCATTCAGCATGGCTCTTCTTATGTTCTTATGCAAGGACACTGTAATCACACCATAAAACTGGACAGCATGGGTAAGAATGAGCTAGCTGCCCACCGTGTCACTAGTGGACGGTGGCCCTGCCCCTCAATCAAGCATACCCTCATGAAGCTGGAAAGCTGGAATGTAAAATTTTATTTATTTGTTTACATTATTTCTACCTCGCTCTTCTCAACCCCCGAGGGGGGACTCAGAGCAGCTTGACAAAAGGCAGCAATTCGATGCCGATACACAATATAAAATATACAATATAAAACCATAAACATTCAGCATTAAAATACAGTTCACATTGAACACGTAATACACATTCACTTGAGTTAAAACAGTGTTCCGTCCACAACATAAGCATTGAGCCATAACCATCAACTTGACAGTATAATTCCAATCCAAAGTGTTGCATTGTGCTATTGTGCAAAAGCCTGGTCCCATAGCCAAGATTTTACATTTTCCTGAATGCTAGGAGGGATGGGGTCGATCGTATTTCACTTGGAAGCGCATTCCATGGGCGGGGAGCCACCACCGAGAAGGGCCTATCTCTCATCCCCACCAACCGCGTTTGAGAAGTTGGCTAGAACAAGAGCAGAGCCTCCCCGCATGATCTTAAATTATGAGGTGGGACGTAGAGGCAGATGTGTTCAGACAAGTAAGCTGGGTCAGAACTGTATAGAGCTTTAAAGGTCAAAACCAGCACTTTGAATTGAGCTCAGAAGTGGATTGGCAGCCAGTGGAGCTGAAACAACAGGGGGGTGGTATGCTCTCTGTATGTAGCTCCAGTTAGTAATCTGGTTGCAGCCCGTTGGACTAGTTGCAAATTCTGAACTGTCTTCAAAGGCAGCCCCACATAGAGTGTGCTGCAGTAATCCATTCGGGATGTGACCAGAGCGTGGACGACCATAGCCAGATCCGACTTCCCAAGATACGGGCGCAGCTGGCATGAGTCTTAACTGTGCAAAAGCTCCCCTGGCCATCACTGAGATCTGGGGTTCCAGGCTCGGCGATGAATCCACGATCACTCCCAAGCTGCGAACCTGCGTCTTCAGGGGGAGTGCAACCCCATCCAACACAGGCTGTAACCCTATGCCCTGTTCGGCCTTAGGACTGACCAGGAGGACCTCTGTCTTGTTAGGATTAAGTTTCAATTTGCTAGCCCTCATCCAGTCCAACACAGCAGCCAAGCACTGGTTCAAATTGCCTCTGTATCTGTCTATATATGTTGTATGTCTAATGACATTGAATGTTTGCCATGTATATGTGCATTGTAATCCGCCGTGAGTCCCCTGCAGGGTGAGAAGGGCAGATTATAAATACTGAAAAGTGGTGTCAAACTCCAGTTTAGCTGCACCCTTGGTCTCAAAGGTACTGCAGATTGCACAGCTCCCTTTCAATAAATTGTTATTCTTTTTGTGGTTGACAAAAGGACCCGAAAATCCCACATTGGTTTCATCCAGTCTCCTTCCTTCCATTCTTCTTACTGTTGAAAAGAAGACTCAAATCTGTGATGATTATCCCCATTTCCAGATTCCTGTTTGAAAGGCGCGATTCAAGCCGGGGGACATTTAATAGCTGGCTGGATTAAATAGAGCAGACTCCAGCCTTGCTTTCTTCCCCGAGCTTTGAAAAGACAGGTCTCCGGGTTGCGCCTAAATGCGCAGGATGAAAACTGATCTATGATATATGTTTTAGGTTTAGATCTGAGAAGAGAGAAGCGAGGTGGGGCGGCGCGGAGAGAGGAAAAAGCCTCTCTGGTCTGGATCTGGTTTATATTGGTGTAAAGCCCTTGAAGTTGAAAGGTGCTCCGGGAAGCTAGCGAACAGAAGAAAGCAAAAAGAAGGAGGGAAGGGGGAAAAGGAAGAGGGAGGGGTGCAGCAAAACTGAAATATTCGGTTAGGTTACATTTCCACGTGGCTCTCCAGCCTGCCTCGTTTCCCACTCCCCAAGCAAAACATTTGCAAAGCAATGAAGAAGAAAGGCAGGATTGCTAAGAGATCACTTTGGGGATGATTTCACTTCCCTGTTTGGGCACATCTACACCATGAGATGAATGCAGTTTGACTGCACTGAACTGGATTGTATGGCAGTGTAGAGCAGGAATTGGCAACTTGGGCCTTCCAGGTGTTTTGGACTTCAACTCACACAATTCCTAACATCTTCAGGCCTTTTCTTTTTTCCCTTCAGCCACTTAAGCGGCATTACCTTCTTCTGAAATTTATGTATTTATTTATTTAAAACTTTTATACCCCGGCCTTCTCACCTCCGAAGAGGGACTCAGACCGGCAAACAGCAAGTATTCAATGCTAACATTTAAAATCTAAAAACATCATACATTTACTATAAAATTTACAATACAATACAATACAATAAATACATTTAAAAAGCCTTTCGCCAAAGTAAAATCAAGTCCAACTTAATCCATATATTCAGTCCATATCAAGTGGTTAGCAACTTTAGTCGCTTCGCGATCTCCTTCATTCTGCGAAGGCCTCATTGCACAGCCATGTTTTCACCCGCTTCCTAGAAGTCAGGAGGGAGGGGGTGGATCTAATTTCATTTGGGAGGGAATTCCACAGCCAGGGGGCCACCACAGAAAAGGCCCTGCCCCTCGTCCCCACCAAACACGCCTGCGAAGGTGGTGGGACCTAGAGCAGGGTCTCTCCAGACAATCTCCAGACAATCTCCAGGTTGAAAGGATGTAACTTGCTCATTCAGATAGCAGGTTTCAATGGTTTGAGTATTCAAACCCCAGAGTTTGGAGTTCTAGTTTCCATTCAAACCACTGTATCATACTGATTGGTTGAATGTTGTTGTTCTTGTGTCCAAGTTACCATATGTACTCAAGTCTAAGGTACCATCAAAACTAAGAATTGCTGGGAATACTCATTGCTGATTTTGTTTCATTTCATTTTGAAGTAACACTGCATTTGCTAAGAAATCCGCTCCTTACTGCTACTGCCATATTCCACATTTCACTTGGGATTTTTTTCAAATGGCACTCTGCACTTGCTCAGAAGTAACCTCCTTACCACTTTGTCCACACTCAGTGTAGTTTGGGTTTTTAAAGCTTTTTTAAACAGCACTCTACACTTGCTCAGAGGCAACCTCCTTGATGACTTCTTCCCAAAGTGTCATAGTAGAGGGGTGGAAGGCAAAGATCACTTCAAGATATGGATCCAAAGAGGACAAAAAGAAAAAGGAAGTATATTTTATCATTTCATTTTAATATTTTCTATAAATTTATTTTAATCATCATTTCGGCTTTACAATCTACCACATGTTACTTGTTCCAGCTTTAGACCCTAATGATTCAGATTCATCCTAGAATCTAGGCGTCGGTGATTGGATAATAATAGGGACTTTTGTTCAGGATGTGATTCACTGTGGATTGATAAAATATCTGAACGAAATAGTCATAAATTAAGACAGGCAGGGCTCAAGGCTATGGAATTCTGGGAGTTGCAGCTTGGCGAGGCACCACCAGTCTTTGGGGGGTGGGGCGGAAATGACAAATTCCATGATTCTATCACACTGGGCATTGTCAGTAAAAGTGGCACCAAACTGCATTAATACTATAGTGTAGAGAGGCACTCAAAGTTGCCCCTGGATTTCCATGGGAATGATTTTCCCAGGCTCAGAATGGAGCCCTGAGTGTTGCATAAAGCTCAGAATAAAAATACTCTTCAAACCAGGCCTTGGAGGAGTTCAAAGAGTCATCCCTCCCTCTCCTCCATGTGACATCTTTTCATTTTTAAGTATTTTTTCCTGCTGCTCTAGAAAGAAAGAAAGAAAGAAAGGAGATGCCACGTAAACCTTAAGAAGAACTTCCTGATGCTAAGAGCTGTTTGACAATGGGAGTGCAGGGGAGTCTCCTTCTCCGAGGCCCCTTCCACTCAGCTGAATAAAATCCCATATTATTTGCTTTGAACTGAGATATATGGCAATGTGGACTCAGATAACCCAGGCCTCTTCCACTCAGCTGAATAAAATCCCAAATTATCTTTGAACTTGAACATATGACTCAGATAACACAGTTCAAAGCAGATATTGTGGAATTTTCTGCCATGATATTCTCTGATTATATGACTGTGTGAAAGGACCCTGGAAGTTTCTAAGCAGAGGCTGGGTGGCCATCTGTTCGGAGTGCTTTGATTGTCATATGTTCAAGTTCAAAGATAATGTGATTGGATAATAATAGGGACTTTTGTTCAGGATGTAATTCACTGTGGATTGATAAAATATCTGAATCAAATAGTCATAAATTAAGACAGGCGGGGCGCAAGGCTATGGAATTCTAGGAGTTGAAGCTTGGTGAGGCACCATCAGTCTTTGACCGGGGCGGGGGGGGGGCTAGAAATGACAAATTCCATGATTCTATTGCACTGGGCATTGTCAGTAAAATTATTTATTTCCGGCATTTTACCCCGCTCTTCTCAACCCCCGAGGGGGGACTCAGAGCGGCTTCCAAAAAGGCACAATTCGATGCCAACACAGTAAAACATAGTAAAACACAGTATAACCCCCCCCCCAAATTACACATTAAAATACATTAAAATACAATTCCATCAACATATCATACACATTCATTTAAGTTTTTTTTTAAAAAAAAACACAGTGTTCCGTCCATAAAAAGCATTGAGCCCTATTCATCAACTTTCCATTAAAATCCAGTCTAAAATGCTGCCTTGTGCTAGTGTGCAAACACCTGGTCCCATAGCCAGGCTTTTACTTTTTTCCTGAATGTCAGGAGGGATGGAATTTAAAAGTGGCACCAAACTGCATTAATACTAGTGTAGAGAGTCACTCAAAGTTGCCCCTGGATGCCATGACAGTGTGGACTCAGATAACACAGTTCAAAGCAGATATTGTGGGATTTTCTGCTATGATATTCTGGATTATATGACTATGTGGAAGGACCCTGGAAGTTTATAAACAGAGGCTGGGTGGCCATCTGTTCGGAGTGCTTTGATTGTGTGCATTACATGGGATTAGACTGGATGGTCCTTGGTGTCTCTTCCAACTCGTGATTCTATTATTCCTCCTGGTTCTGATGAAAGGGAGACTAAAGAACTAGCCAAGGACTTCCAAGGCCACCTACAGGGTTTTGGGAAGGATTCCATTCAGAGTTTTCCACAGCTGATGCCAGCCCTGAGCAATGCCTGCCTTGGCTCTTAGTCCCTCCCCTCCCTTTTTTGTGGTCTTCCTCCAGAGTGGCATTCCAAAGGATGCCCAGATTTGTCTGCCACCAGTAAAAAGCACTTATAATTATAACGAGATTTTAATTGCAATATTTATACCAAGGGGTTTGTCCTTATAGCTGAAGGTGCATCTGCACTGCAGAGTTAATGCAGTTTGGTACCACTTTAACTGCCATGGCTCAGTGCTTGCAATTCTGAGCATTGTAGTGCTACAACCTTTTTAGCCTTTTCTGCCCAGGAGTATTAGTGTCTCACCAAACCACAGATTCTAAGATTCCATGTCATTGAGCCTCTGCAGTTCAGTGATGTCAAACTGTATTAATCCTACAGTGTGATGCAATATTGTGGGTACATTCACACTGTAGAATGAATACAGTTTGGCCCCACTTTAAGGGCCAGGGCTCAATGCTATGGAATCCTGGGAGATGTAGCTTTACAAAGTTTTTATCCCTCTGCTAAAGCCCCTTCTATACTGCCATATAACATCCGGATTATCTGCTTTGAGCTGTAGTTTGGTGAGTCACCAGCACTCTTTGGCAGAGAAGGTGAAAGATCTTGAAAAACTACAGCTCCCACAATTTTAAAAGCATTGAGAAGTGGCAGTTAAAGTGAGATCAAACTGCATTCATTCTACATAGTAGATGCACCCTATGACATTGCCAGTGGCTGATATTTAAAACTTGCATGTTCTGTGACCTTTTCAGATTGTGTTTATTGACCACTGCTGACAGAGAGATTCACCAGCTTTGAGTTTGCATGAAGCACTGAAAGATTACAGTTCTTGTGCATATTTTACAGAGGGAGAGCTTGGGGGGAAAAGTCCAGACCAGTTTAAGGTGGAAGAGAGCAATTAAAAACCTTTTGATATCACACTTAAGGATACATCTATGCTGTTGATAGGAGATAGGAGCAATTGGCATGGCCTCCCCAATGATGTTGGCTGGATCTCTATTGTCTGCAGAGCCTTTGTAAGGGATCCTGGAAGTGACAACTCAGCAAGATCTAAAAATTCACAAATATCTCACCTTTTTGCTGTTATTGCATCCCTTCCACTTGATTTTGAGTTATGGTGGGGTTTTCTTGACTAAAACAATTCAGAGGAAGTTTGCCACTGCCTTCATCTAAAGCTGAAAGGATGTAACTTGCTCAATGTCACACGGCAGTTTTCTATAGCTTGAGCATTCAAACACCAGAGTTTAGTGTTCTAGTGCCCCATTCAAACAACTATACCATACTGGTTGCTTGAATGTTTTTGTTATTGCATGTAAGTTACCATATTTATTTGAATCAAAAGCACCAGCAAAATTAATGCGCATCTCAGTTTTCAAAACCCTGAAATAAAAAAAGGGTTTTGTTGTCAAATGTAATGTGCATAAGCAAAAAGCGCACTCTTTGTAATTTGGCCAAAAATGGTGTGCATTGCAGTTGCTGCTTGCTTAGAATTCCCTCTTTAAAAAGAAAAGTGTGAGAGCAGCAAAGCCTCCAGCTATGGAAAGGAAAAGCTTGCGGTGCATCTTTGCTATAGAACAGATCTACTTTAATTGCCTTGGTTCGATGCTACAAAGTCATGGGGGTTGTAGTTTTACAAGGTCTTCCAGCCTACTCTGCCAAAGAATGCAGATGCCTCACCAAACTACAAATCCCAGGAATAGCATTAAGCTGTGGTCAATAAATTATAGATGGCATCCTTCAAAGGGGAGCTCCAGGTGCAGCAACTGAAGCAGCTTCCTCTTTGGCTTTAGCTCAATAATAATATACTTTATTTATATTCTGCTCTATCTCCCTGAGGGGACTCGGAGCAGATTACAACATACACAGATAGTCAATAGGCATAGTTAGTCCAGTTGGAATCTTTGTAATTCAGATTAAATTTGGATCAAATTCCTTTTTGAAGCAATTTCGAAGCAATTTGTATCCTTGCCTTTTCGAAGCCACTGTCACCATCTTTTTTCCGACTCAGGAAGCGTTTGGAGGCAAGCAGCTGCTTGCCCTTTGGGATGCTTGCCTCCAGCCAATGAGGGGAAACCAATTGGGGAGGGGACACACCAGCCATTGCCCTTTAAAAAGGCCCGTGTGTGCCTCATGGGCTCATTGCAAGCCGGGGACGTGAACAGGAAGGGACTAGGCAGTTTGGGTGGGAAAGGTGCCACGCCACCACTTTACAAGGGAACAACAGGGTTGGAACAAATTGGGAAACCGGATGGAAGCAGGCCCCTTGCCTGTGAGGCTTCCTTGTGTGTAGAGAGGGAAGAGGGGCAGGGCAGCTGGGAGAAATGTTCTTCTCTTGCCTGCCACTGCCAATTTTCCTTTTTGAAGCAGTGATTTTAACTTTCAACAGACCTCAATCCCCTTTGGGTTACACTTTGGATTATGGGATCCCAGAAAGTCCCTTTGGAGTTTGGAACACCCATTTTCTGCTAATAATTTCCTTGGGAAACCACACCATACAACTTTGGAGCCCCCTTTTTCTTCTTGGGGTTATACGTTGTACTTTTGGGAACAAGAAATCTTCTATAATCTGCTAATAATTTCCTTGGGGAAACACAAAATACCACTTTGGAGCCCCCTTTGTCTGCTTAGGGTTACGCGTTGTACTTTTGGAAACAAGAAATCTCCTAATCTAATATTTTCCTTGGAAAAGCACACAATATAACTTTGGGTCCCCCTTTGTCTGCTTTGGGTTTCACATTGTACTTTTGGAAACAAGAAGTCTCCTATTATTTGCTAATAATTTCTTTGAGGAAACACACAATAAAAGTTTGGAGGCCCCTTTGTCTGCTAATAATTTCCTAAAAATGAGGGAAAGGAAATCCCCCAAGTTTTGCCTGTCCCATTTGCAGTTTTTTTGCATATTGCACAATCATGCCCACCATTAACGAAGTGATTCAGAAATTTTGGAAATTTTGGAAAATTCCAACTTTTTTCTGAAAATTTCAGAAATCACTTCTGTATCGAATTGCCAGCACCCTCTACATCTGAAACGAGTTTTGAACCATTTTTTCCCCTTGATCAAACAGGCCTAATAGGCAAAACATTCAATTCCTGAATACAGGGGAATAACAATGACATACAAATGCACAGAACAAAGGTAAAGGCTTCTCCTTTCACCTCCGGCTTTATGGAGGTGGTGTTCAACTCTGGCCATGGGGAGGTGCTCTTGTTCCATATCCAAGCCAAGAAGCCTGTTGTGCATAAACACCTCCTGGTCATGTTGTTGACATGGCTGCATGTGCGCCTTATTATTTTCCCACCAAAGCTGTACCTATTGATCCACTCACATCTGCATGTTTTTGAACTGCTAGGTTGGCAGGAGCTAGGGCTGACAGCGAGAACTCCGCAGCTTTGAACTGCCAACTTTTAGGCCAGGGGATTCAACAGTTCAATGGTTTAACCCATTGCACCACTGCGGCCCCTAATATTACCATATTTTAGATATCTAACGTGCACACTAATTTTGGCAAAGTCATTTAGCCCCAAAAGGTGAGCATTAGATTCGGGTAAATGGGATATTTCTGACTCATGGCAATTCTGTCTCAGAGTTTTCTTGGCATGATTTGTTCTAGGATGTTTACCTTTGTTTTTCTCAGAGTCTGGGTGTATGTGACTTGCCCATACTCTCAAGCAAGGATTCAAAACATGCTCTTTAGAATCAAAACCACTTTAACTATGTTTCTTTATTATATCACATCCAATTCTGAAGTAGGATGCATGGCAATGTATATCACCCATTCCTCCCACCTGTGCTAGTGTTTCAAGACAAAATAGAGGCCAGAGTTATAGTCATTCCTTGTTAATTGGGTTCTGTATGGGGAAAGCCTTGCAGTCTTTTCCAAAATGGTGAGGAGAGAATTGCTGTGAATACTCCTGGCTGATTTTTATTTATTTTGAAGTAACACCACATTTTCTCAGACATCAGTTACCATGCATTTGCTCAGAAATCAGCTCCTTACTGTCAGGCCCAGATTACCCATAAGGCCACCCGAGGCCATTGCCTCGGGCGGCAGATTTTGGGGGGCGGCATTTCTGGGCCTGAAGGAAGGGGTAAGGGAGACTCACGCGGCTTTCCCCACTGCCGCCCCGCGCCACTCCTTCCTTCAGTGAAGGGAGGAGGGGCGCCGGTGCGAGCGCGGCAGCGGTGGGGGAAGCCATGTGAGTCTCCCTAGGGGCGGGACTTCCGGCGGTGCCATCTCCCCTCACGCCGGCAGCGGCTCCACCCCTCCTCCCTTCCGTGAATGGAGGAGGGGCGGACTAGCCTGGTGCGAGAGAAAAGGAGCCGGGAGAAGTCTCGCCGCTGCTGCACCGCCCTTAGGGCGACGGACGTGCCTTCCCCTGCTGCCTCCTCGCTTGCATGGGAGGCAGCGGACCGGGGGAAGGCACGTCTGTCGCCCTAGGGGCGGCGCGGCGCGGCGGTTCTCCCGGCTCACTTTCCCTCATGCCGGCTGAGCTCCGCCCCTCCTCCCTTCAGTGAAGGGAGGAGGGGCGGACTAGCCCGGCACGAGAGAAAAGGAGCTCGGAGAAGCCTCACTGCTGCCGTGCCGCCCCTAGGGCGATGAACGTGCCTTCTCCTGCCGCCTCCTCGCTTGCATGGGAGGCAGCGGGGGAAGGCACGTACGTCGCCCTAGGGGCGGCGCGGCGGCGTCGAGGCTTCTCCCAGCTCTTTTTCCCTCATGCCGGCTCCGCCCCCCGCAAGAGGCCACGCCCCCTCAAGTGGCCACAGCCCCACCCCCAGGGGCGGGATTTAGAGAGTGGCCTAGGGCGGCAGAAGCCCTTAATCCGGCCCTGCTTACTGTTGCTTCCGTATTCTACACTTCACTTGGGTTTTTTCCTAAATGCCATTCTGCACTTGCTCAGAAGTGACCTCCTTAACACATTGTCCATATTCAGTGTAGTTTGGGGTTTAAAGGGCTTGTTTAAATGGCACGCTGCACTTGCTCAGAGACAACCTCCTTGATTACTTCTTCCCAAGGTGTCCTAGTAGAGAGGTAGAAGGCAAAGATAATTTTAAGATCTGGATCCAATCACTAAAACAGAGGAGAAAAAGAAAAAGGAGAGAGGATATTTTATCATTTTATTTTAATATTTTATTTAAATTTATTTTCACCATCATTTCGGCTTTACAATCTACCATATGTTACTTGTTCCAGCTTTGAGCCTCTAATGATTCAGATTCATCCCACTATTCATCCCAGAATCCCAGGCATCAGTGATCGGATAATAATAGAGACTTTTGAGTTGCTGTGAGTTTTGTGGGATATATTACCATGTTGCAGAAGCATTGTCTCCTGACGTTTCATCCACCTCTATGGCCAGCATCCTCAGAGGTTGTGAGGTCTGTTGGAAACTAGGCAAGTGGGGTTTATATATCTGTAGGAGACAGAACTCTTGTCTGTTTGAGGCAAATGTGAATTGCAATTTGCCCGCTTGATTAGCATTGAATGACTTTGCAGCTTCAAAGCCTGGCTGTTTCCTGCCCGGGGAATCCTTTTTTGGGAGGTGTTAGCTGGCCCTGATTGTTTCCTGTCTGGAATTCCCCTGTCTTCAGAGTGTTGTTCTTTATTTACTGTCCTGATTTTAGAATTTTTTAATACTGCTAGCCAGATTTTGTTCATTTTCATGGTTTCCTCTTTTCTGATGAAATTGTCCTCATGCTTGTGTATTTCAATGGCTTCTCTGTGTAGTCTGACATAATGGCTGCTTCCTGCCTGTGGGAATCCTTTGTTGAGAGGTGTTAGCTGGCTCTGATTGTTCCCTGTCTGGAATTCCCTCCCCTGTTTTCTAAGTGTTGGAGGCTTTTGTTCAGGATGTAATTCAGTGCGGATGGAGAAAATATCTGAATCAAAATAGTCATAGGTTAGAAAAAAAGCACTCTGCTTGGAATATGATTTATACAACCTTTGATAGAAACCAAATCATCCATGGTCCTAAAGTCCAATCAGCAGCACCTGGAAAACTGTGAAGCCAGGAGATGGTGATATCCACCTTAAAGGAGAAACCAAAGGAAGATGCCTTCCAGCACCAGCCAACGCCAGAAAAGAAAGCCTTTGCATACAACCCAGAGGAGAACCTGCACTAACTGGAGGGGGGGCTGCCCCCTTCCTCTTGAGGTTCCTTTGAAGTCCTGCCCTTTGAATGGCGGCGTTTTTCCGGTTGGCAAATTCGACATCTGTTCCCTCCAGTTCCTTCCTCTCATTCCAAGCCATCTGGTCACTATTAGGTACCTGCTTTAAGTCTGCATAGGCAAAATCTATTTCTTCTGCCAACTCTCCCCCGCCACTCTCCCCCTCTCTCTCTCTCTCTCTCTCTCTCTCTCTCTCTCTCTCTCTCTCTCATCCATTTCTATCCATTACCACAGTGGAATAGTAGGTGCCTGGCTCAATGTGATGAGGTCCTGGGAGTTGTAGTTTAGTGAGGCACACACAGAGAAGGGTAAAGATCTTATACAGCTATAACTCCTGTCATTCTATAGCAGGGGTCAGGAACCTGTTTGACTCAGAGAACCATGAAAGCAAAATATTTGGAAATTTATTTCAGTGACAGCCATATAATATATAAAATATATTTTAAGACTGAATTCAACTAAATGTGAGTATATACGTACATACTATGAGAAAAGGATTCCCCCAGCAGAATGACGGGACACTTCAGACCTGGCTCTCCAAAAGGCATGCTCAGGACTCTGGGAAGGAAGAGAAGACGGAAGGAAGGGGGAAAGAAAGAAAGAAAGAAAGGAGGGAGGGGGAGAGGAAGAAAGAAAAGAAGAACGAACTATGGAAAAGGAAGACAAGAAAAGCAGGAGAGAGACAAGGAGGGGAAAGAAAGAAGAAAATGGGAAGGGAGGAAAGGGTGGGGAAAAGAAAGGAAAGGGGATGAGGAAAAAGTAAAATAATAAAAGGAAAAGAAGAAAAGAAAGAAGGGGAGAGAGAGGGAAGTGAAAAGGAAGGAAGGAGAAGGAAAAAAAGACTGGGGGGGGAATGGAAGAGGGAGGGAGAAATGGAGGAAAGAAGGAAGGGGAGAGCGGGAAACCAAGGCCTGGGCTGCTCTGGAGAGCCAGATGCAATCATGAAAAGAGCCACACCTGGCTCCCGAGCCATAGGTGCCCTACCCCTGTTCTATAGCATGGAGCCATGGGTTTTGGAAAAGGCATTCATATCCTCTAAGGATCCATGCCCTCCATAGATGCAGGCCAAACTTCAGGAGAGAATGCTTCTGGAACATGGTCATACAGCCCAGGAAACTAACAGCAACCCAGTATTCATAACCTTTTGGAAAGGCAGGACCTTTTAGTGATCATAACCTTTTGTGAAACCGGAAATCTCCATAGCCTTTTAGAAACATGACCCTTTTTGGAGATTGATTAGCATTCACACTAGTTGAAATACACATAGCCCTTTTGTAAAGTATGATCTTCCTGAGAAGATTTAAATACTCCTTTGAGTGAATCTTCTCCTTGGTGGTAAATATCCACTAGTATTCGTGCAAGGCAAATTAGGTTTCTCAGTAGTTAGACTGATGTGCCCGGCTAGCTCTTTGAACTGTTAGGCACAATGCACAAAATATATAGCAGAATTTTTATTTCATTTGACTAAAAAAACCTACTCTCCCATAAAATATCTTGTTTCTATATCATGCTCTCAAGAGACAAAAATAAAGTATACTTTGTTAAAAGTAACAAATCTGGTTTACTCACAACCTTCATGTATTCAGCATACAGGCACATAACTTGTCGATCGAGTTACAGATAGGTTTGAAGTAGTTTCTCTGTGTAGATAATACAGGGCATCTTTCTTATACTCAATAGTCCAAAGTCTAAAGCAGTGTTTCTCAACCTTCCTTATGCTGCGACCACTTAATACAGTTCCTCATGTTATGGTGACCCCCAACCATGAAGTGGTTTTTGTTGCTACTTTAGAACTGTAATTTTGCTACTGTTAAGAATCATAATGTCAATATCTGATATGCAGGATGTCTTTTCATTCACTGGATCATATTTGGCACATATACCTGACACGCCCAAATTTGAATACTGATGGGGCTGGGTGGGGATTGGTTATGTCATTTGGGAGTTGTACTTGCTGGGATTTATAGTTCACCTACAATCAAAGAGCATTCTGAAATCCACCGACAATGAAATTGAACCAAACTTGGCACACAGTCAACAGAAAATACTAGAAAGGGTTGGTGGGTATTGACCTTGAGTGTTGGGAGTTGTAGTTCACTTATATCCAGAGAGCACTGTGGACTCAAACAATGATGGATCTGGACCTAACTTGTCATGAGTACTCCATATGCCCAAATGTGAACACTGGTGGAGTTTGGGGAAAACAGACTTTGACATTTGGGAGTTGTATTTGTTGGGATTTATAGTTCACCTACAATCAAAGAGCATTCTGAACTCCACCAACAATGAAATTGAACCAAATGTGGCACACAGAACTCTCATAGCCAACAGAAAATACTGGAAGTGTTTGGTGGGCATTGACCTTGAGTTTTGGAGCTGTAGTTCACCTACATCCAGAGAGCACTCTGGACTCAAACAATGAGGGGTCTGAACTAAACTTGGCACAAATACTCAATATGCCCAAATGTGAACACTGGTGGAGTTTGGGGAAAATAGACTTGGACATTTGGGAGTTGTGGTTGCAGGGATATATAGTTCACCCACAATCAAAGTCCATTCTGAACCCCACCAACGATAGAATTGAGCCAAACTTCCCAAACAGAACCCCCATGTCTAACAGAAAATACTGTGTATTCTGGTAGTCTTTGGTGACCACCTGACACCATCCCCCTCAAGACCTCCCACCCCAGGAGTCCAGACCCTCAGGTTGAGAAACCCTGGTCTAAAATAACTCTCTGTTCTAAAGTGGAGCCTGAGGGACTTTCTACACAGCTATATAATCCAGAATATTAAGGCAGAAAATCACACAATATTTGCTTTGAACTAGGCTATCTGTGTCCACACTCTGATAATTTGGGATTTTCTGCCTTGATATTCTGGGATATAGGGCTGTGTGGAAGGGCCCTGAGTCTGAATAGTCCCAGATCTGATCACATGGTCTGCAGAGTTAAGGGGAAACTGCATACTAATACATATATACAACTAGCTGTATCCGGCACGCGTTGCTGTGCCCTATTTAGGAGATGCGAGATGTAAGGGTTGGAAATGATGTTACTTACGGTCTTGGTGGGGTCATGTAGGCATGAATTGTGCACTTTCTATGTGTGCTCCAAATGATGTCATCTGGAAGCATGAGTTGTATTGTCTTATATAGCGGAGGAAGTGTTTTGATTCTGGAGTGTGTCCACTCAGCAAAGTCTGTAGTGGTTGTGGAGGAGTGGCAAGTGGTGGTAGAGAGACTTTACCGGCTAGGCAGCACATTCCTGTTGTTTCTGCTGAGTATTTCAGGGCTTTGCAGTGTGTGCAGATGTGCGTTAGGGTGCCAATGTCAGCCTCTGGCACCATGCTGTAGTCTTCTGCAGCGTTGTATCTGAAGGCTAGGCGGTGGAATTGGTTGTGGTGTTTTTGAAGTTTGTTTTCTGTGTTGCGACGTCGTGTTTCTGCGCTCCTTGCGCGTTGCTGTTGTGTTGCATTTCTGCGTCTTTGTTGTTCCTGGCTGCGCGCTTCTTCTTGTCGTGCAGTTCTTTGCATTTGGTTCTCAGCTGTGCATCGTGCAGTGACCTGTTGTCTGTGTCTCTGCTGCGCAGTGTGTTTCTGTTCTGGCGTTTGTTCTGCCCTTTTTTGTTTGATGTATGTAGCGTTGTGAGTGTGTCGTCCGATGCTGTTATTTTTATAAGGCATGGCTTGTCTTTTGGGTCAGTTTATGTCTGTGTGGAAGGAAGGAATGGTTTTAGTTTGTGGTGTTTGTAGGTGTTGTGTGTACGGGGTCCCGTAAGTTTGGTGGGATAGGTTGTGATTGGAAGTTGTGTTGTGTTGTGTGGGTAGGAATTTGCTGGAGAATTGCTCCCTCAGAGTTTGGTTTTGGCAGTTTAACCCTCAAACACCAACTGAAATCTCTCAGCATTCTATCCTAGCCTTGGATGGCTCTTGCCAGCGTTGCTATGGTTACTGCAGTTATGCAAATTGGCAGCCAATCATGTTGTTCAGAATGTAGAGGCTGGGTGAGTCGTTGGCTGCCCCGGAGGATACTGGGAAATGTAGTTTTATTTTTACTCGTTGTTTTGGGGGCCTTTTAGGTTTTGTGGGGGAAAGTTTCTTTGCTACAAACGTACCTTGCTTGAGGCTTATTTCTGTTGGCAAGTATTGTTTTTCTGCGTTGTATGGTTTCTTTGTTTGAGGTATACATCACATGACGTGAAGCCATTTATATAATAGATATAGTAAGCAATCTGAATTGCATGCATAATACACAAAAAACCTAGTATAGGAAACTTGCTATTTTCAACAAGAGAAGAGTAAAGACCTTGTAAAACTATAACTCACTCCATAAAATGGATCTACAGGGGTGTATGCTATGAGATCTTGGGCGTTGTGGGTTTACAAGAGCTTGCGCCTTCTCTGACAAACGATGCTGATGCCTCACCAGACTACAAATCCCAGGATTCCATAGCACTGAGACATAAAGTGGGGTCAAATTGCATTCATAGAATCATAGATTTGGAAGAGACCTCAAGGGCCATCCAGTCCAACCCCCTGCCAAGAAGCAGGAAAATTGCATTCAAAGCACCCCCGACAGATGGTCATCCAGCCTCTGCTTAAAAGCCTCCAAAGAAGGAGCCTCCACCACACTCCGGGGCAGAGAGTTCCACTGCTGAACAGCTCTCACAGTTAGGAAGTTCTTCCTAATGTTGAGATGGAACAGCAAAATCCCAAACAAAACAAAACCCAGTGATACCTTTTACTGGTTAACCCAAATATGTCTGTATTTTTGGTTTGCTGAGCCCCCCGGTGGAGCAGTGGGTTAACCTGCTGAGCTGCTGAACTTGCTAACCGAAAGGTCATAGGTTCGAATCCAGGGAGCGGGGGTGAGCTCCCGCTGTTAGCCCCAGCTTCTGCCAACCTAGCAGTTCCAAAACATGCAAATGTGAGTAGATCAATAGGTACCGCTCCGGCGGGAAAGTAACGGTGCTCCCCATACAGTCATGCCGGCCACATGACCTTTAGAGGTGTCTACGGATAGACATGGAGATGAGCACCAACCCCAGAGTCGGAGGCGACCGGGCTTAATGTCAGGGGAAAACCTTTACCTTTTTAAACAAATGTAGGCCTACCCCCATTTTGTGAATTTTGTATGTTTTCCTAGTTGTGGAAAACTCAAAAGTGACACCTCGCTAGTTTTTCAACCCTTCCACACAACAGAATAAAATCCCACCTGTTCTGCTTTGAACTGGAAATATAGGGCAGTGTGGACTCAGATAACCCAGTTCAAAGCAGATATTGTGGGATTTTCTGCCTTGATATTCTGGGATATGGGGCTGTGTGGAAGGGCCCTAAGGGAGCGAGGTGGGATTTACTTCGGAGTAGACACGACTAAGGGTGCGTCTATACTAGAATTAATGCGGTTTGATGCCGCTTGAACTGCTATGGCTCAATGCTGTGGAGCCCTGGGAGTTGTAGTTTGGTGAGTTGCCAGCCTTCTTTGGCAGAGAAGGTTCAAGATGTTGTAAAACTACAACTTCCACGATTGTATCGCATTGTGAGCCATGTCAGTCAAAGTGGTGTCAAACTGCCTTCATTCTCAGAGTTGATGTGGCATTGCCAACGAATCACAAAGTCTCCAGTTTTAAAATGGAGACTAATCCGACTTCCCTCCAAGGGACGTTCCACACAGCCATATAACCAGGAATATCAAGGCAGATAATCCACAATATTTGCTTTGAACTGGGTTATCTGCGTCCACACTGCCATATAATCCAGATCAAAGCAGATAATGTGGGATTTTATACAGCTGTGTGGAAGGGGCCCAAGTAAACATGGCTAAAGATTCACTGCTCAGCACATAAAGTAATCCAATAGTCATTTATCCGGAAATTTAATCCATATTATGAGATTTCCTCCTGTATAGGGTTGTCTTTTTATATGCTTGCTAATATGTATTTAATTAGACGTATTTTTAGATCACATTGCTTCACATACTGTATGTAGAAGATTTCTCATTGCAGCAGCAAAGTGTGAATAAAGCTACACCTGAGGGTCCTTCCAGACAAATCTTATATCCCAGGATCTAATTCCAAGTTTTCTGTTTATCCCAGATTATCCGGCAGTATGGACTCATATAATCCGGTTTAAAACAGAAAACCTGGGATCATATCCTTGATTATAGGGTCTGTCTGAAAGGGCCATGAGTAGTGTCCCTTGCCTAAGAAAACCCTATGAAGTTTCCCCATAGGCGACTTAAAGGCACGTCCACACAGGAGTCCCACTAAATAGAGCTAGAGTTACTTATGAGTAGATGGTACAAGAAGTCGGGAAAAACGATTACACCACCATGTATGTCTTGATGCTCAGTGCAGATGGGATTCTCCTTTCAACCAAATAGTCCTGGTCGATTAAAAGAAAGAAAAACAAAACTTCAATCGTAAATAATTGATTACAGGGAAATATATTTCCACAGAATGAGATCAAATGTTTGCATAATAATAATAATATTGTCGAAGGCTTTCATGGACAGAATCACTGGGTCGTTGTGAGTTTTCCGGGCTGTATGGCCATGTTCCAGAAGCATTCTCTCCTGACGTTTGGCCTGCATCTATGGCGGGCATCCTCAGAGGTTGTGAGGTCTCACAACCTATGAGGATGCCCGCCATAGATGCAGGCCAAACGTCAGGAGAGAATGCTTCTGGAACATGGCCATACAGCCCGGAAAACTCACAACAACCCATTATTATTATTATTATTATTATTATTATTATTAGAAACACAACAAGATTAGTACACAGCAAACAAGATCACTATGTTGGTGGTTGTATTGGGTCACACGTCGGGCAGTTCCGAAGTGTCCAGGACTGTGTGTGATGTATCCGCGAATAATGCCTGCAGATCCAAGTAGGTGGTCTTTTGCGGCTGACAGATGGTAATTTTACCATTGCAGATTGTTTTTAAGTGCCGGCCAAGGTCTTTAGGCACTGCACCCAGTGTGCCAATCACCACTGGGACCACATTGACTGGCTTGTACCAGAGTCTTAGCAGTTCGATCTTTAAATCCTCCCTTTAAATCGTGTCAGGTTTTCCAGTTGTTTGTCTTCTATTTTTATTATTAATTATTATTAATTAGATTAGTTCACAGCAAACAAGATCACTATGCTGGCTTTTGGATTCAATCACAAGTCACTTCCCAAGTGTCCAGGACTATGTGATGTGTTGTTGTTGTTGTTGTTGTTTAAGATTCTATTCAATGAAAAGATTCTATTCCGTTATTGTTTTATTATAATTATTTATTTATTTATTTATTTATTTATTAGACTTGTACACCGCCCCTCCCAAAGGCTCGGGGCGGTTTACAATAGGAGAAGATAAAACACAAATGGGTAAGAATAATTTCATTTAATAATTTAATAAATAATAATTAATAATTTAATTAATAATTTAATTATAATTATCTAATATATGTATTTGATGATGGTAGTAGTTATTGTTGTCGTTAGTTACCTGCTTGAGGTGGGGCACTGCCCTTTATCCCAGGATCTGATCCCAAATTATATCTGCTTTGAACCGGATTATATGAGTCTACACTGCCATATAATCTAGGATAAGCGATATTCTGGGATCAGATCCTGGGATACAGGATAGTGTATACAGAAATGCCCCTTGTCCAGTATCACTTCCTTCGGTTTTCAATACATCCAGTCTTTGGAGTGCATCTACACTTCAGATTTAATGCAGTTTGACACCACATGGAATGACATGGATCAGTGTTTTATTATAATTATTATCTAATATATGTATTTGATGATGATAGTAGTTATTGTTGTCGTTAGTTACCTGTTTGAGATGGGGCACTGTCCTTTATCCCAGGATCTGATCCCAGATTATATCTGCTTTGAACCGGATTATATGAGTCTACACTGCCATTTAATCTAGGATAAGCGATATTCTGGGATCAGATCCTGGGATACAGGATAGTGTATACAGAAATTCCCCTTGTCCAGTATCACTTCCTTCGGTTTTCAATACATCCAGTCTTTGGAGTGCATCTACACTTCAGATTTAATGCAGTTTGACACCACATGGAATGACATGAATCAGTGCTGTAGAATCCCAGGAGTTGTAGTTTGTTTGACAAGGTCTTCAGTCAATGGTGGTGTGGTGCCTCACCAAACTACAAATCCCAGCATCCCAAACTGCATGGGGTATACTATAGTTAAATGCATAGATGTAATCAAGATCACGTCGGAATGATTCACCGGAAACGCGGGTGTGGGAGGAAATTCGACTGAAGCCGGTCCACTTCAAGCGCCTTTAAACACAACTCTTGATTATTCCCCCTGGATCCCCAACCCTTTCCGGATTCCTGTCCCGTGTTTGGCGCTTCTAAAGTGGAAACAGGGTTTGCTGCGGAGGGAGCGGGCTTCTTGTGCGAGTGATTTTAACCTGCTCCACCTTGAAGTGACCTGCCAAATGCACTTTCTTATTTTATAGACATCTGGGAATTCCATACATGCCTTAAACGCCAATTACACACCTTCTTCAAAGGACACGTGCTTTGATTTTGCCAAGACCATTTAAGCAGAGCCGGGTCTGAAAGAAAGGCTTGTAAGAGAGGAGAAGGGGGAAGAGGTTTGACATCTTTCCCCCCCACTTGATTATTATTTTTTAAAGTAGCCTTTACACAGTATTTACTGCCTGGGAATAAATGCGAAATGAATCAACCTCTCATAGATGTGGGCAAAACGTCAGGAGAGAGTGCTTCTGAAACATACATGGCCATACAGCCCGGAAAAATCACAACAACCCACTCAGGGCCCTTCCACGCAGCCCTATATCCCAGAATATCAATCCCACGTTGTCTGCTTTGAACTGGGTTAGCTGAGTCCACACTCAGATAATGTGGGACTTTCTGCCTTGATATTCTGGGATATAAGGTTGAGTGGAAGGACCCCCAGAATCAAGACAGTTTAGGATCAGAAGACCTTTGAAATTCTCCAAGGGTGCATCTCTACACTGTCGAATGAATGCAGTTTGACACCACTTTAACTGCCATAGGGTCAATGGGGGCTCTAAGTTTGGTGAGGCACCAGCACTCTTTGGCAGAGAAGGTGAAAGATCTTCTAAAACTACAACTCCCAGGATTCCATAACATTGAGACATGACATAAAGTGAGGTCAACTTGCATTAATTCCATAGTATAGATGCCTCACAAACTAGCTCCTTCCTACCTTCCTACCTTCCTTCCCTCCTTCCCTCCTTCTCTTCTTCCTTCCTCCCTCCCCTCCTCCTCTCCTCCTCTCCTTCCCTCTTTCCTTCCTTCTCTCCTTCCTTTCTTCCTTCCTTCCTTCCTTCCTTCCTTCCTTCCTTCCTTCCTTCCTTCCTTGTAATATGGCTTTCAAAATATAACCCGAAAGCACAGAGCCCCCCCCCCCCCCCAATATAATTATAGCCTTGGTTCTTCCCATAGAGTCCCAGGATTTCGATTTTGGGAGGGTTATTTTTCAAGTGCAGAGTTCTAGTACTGCACCAAACTACAAATCCCAGAATATTCCATGAATTCAGGCATAATAGTTGACACCAGGGCCAAAGCAAAAATAATAATAATAAAAAATCAGGGAGGGTGTTGAAACTTTTTTTTTAGCAAATCATGAAAAGTAGTTCTATAACACAAAATAATCTAAATAGATCATTCTATATTTTATATTGATTTAATTAAATCAAATTTCTATTTTAGTTACAAAGTTTCCATTCTTAAAATAACTACAAATGACTGTTAACTGGTAAATTATAGTTACAGAAGAATATTACACTGTCTGTTGGAAACAGTTGAAAACTGTGTCAATACACTTTTGACAGAAATCAGAAATTGATTAACTTTCATGAACACTCAAGAGTGCAAGTCCGATCAGTCTTCCTTGCACCATTGTGCTTCTTATGTTTGTTTTCAAACTTTTAAGAGTTGAAAACGGCCTATATATATGGCCATAGCAATGGGAACCCTACTATTTGGAAAAGGGGAGGAGGGAAGCAAGGAGGGAAAGGCCTAATACCCCATTAGGAACCTGCCTCCTACCTCAGCTAAAGCAAAGAGCACAGCAGGGGGGCAGAGCAGCCTTAAATAACCTGCAGCTCTGCCCCTGTCAACCCCCCCCCAAGTCTGGTCTCCTTTAAGAGGGTCTCCAACCCCCCTTGACTTAGGCTTTGCCTGCCAGTTATGGGTGGGCCAACTTGGTTGCTTCCACTATATTTTATTTTGATTTTCCGATGTAATTTTGTTTTCTGTTTTTCTGTATTCTGTATTTTATTGTGTTGTATTGTATTTTTAAAGGGCTTGGGCTCATGTTAGCTGCCCTGAGTCCCCATTGGGGAGATGGTGGCGGGGTACAAATAAAGATGATGACGATGATGGTGATTATAATTATGTGAATAAATTGTCAACATTGGCTTGAGATAGTGCTTGCAGTTCTGGGGGGACTAGTTTAATTTTTACTTCCCATAAACTTAGCATGGGGATTTGGTTAACAAGTTAAAATTCATAAGGAATCCATGTTTTTTAACCTGAAATTTTTCAGGAGGGGGGGGAGGGGTGTTGAACCCCTAACACTTTCGTCCCCACCAATGCAGCCCTGGATGACATAACATCACAGTAATATAATTACAAAGTGTGGAAAGATTACACTGTGTTGGAAATAGCAACTTTATACAAGCCTCCTATACTAGTTATTTGTTATGCATACAATTCAGACTGCTTACTCTATGGTATATGTGTGTACGGGTATGCAGTTTTCCTTAACTCTATGTTGTGGAAAGGACTACAGACCATGTGACCAGATCTGGGACTGTTCAGATCTCAGACTCCATTTTAGAACACAGAGATGCTTAGACTTTGGACTGTTGATTATAAGAAAGAGACCCTGTTTTACCTGCACAGAGAAATCACTTCACACCTATCTGTAACTAGATTGATAAGCAATGTACCTGTTTGCTGAATACATGTAAGTTGTGAGTAAACCAGATAGGTTATTTTTAATAAAGACTACTTCTCTTTGTCTCTTGAGAACATGATTTAAAACCAAATATATGTCATAGGGAGTAGATGTTTTGGTACAACTGAAATAACACTTCTGAAGATCTGCTATATATTTTGTGCATTGGCATAATCTTTGTTCCTAACAGTTCAAAAGATAAACAAGTTTATCAGTCTAACAGCCGAGAAACCTAATTTGCCTTGAATGAACACTAGTGGATATCTCTACCTCTAAGGAGAAGATTCACTCAAATAAGTATTTAACTCTTCTCAGGAAAACCATACTTTCCAAAAGGCTTATGATTATTCCAAATAATGTGAATTAATCTCCAAAAAGTTATGCTTTTAAAAGGCTTTGGAGATTTTGGTTTCCCAAAAGGTTATGATCTCTAAAAGGCTCTATCTTTCCAAAAGATTACGAATGCCATTTTCCAAAACACTGGGCAGTCAGGATAGATAATAATAATGATAATAATAATCTTTATACCCCATCTCCCCAACAGCGACTTGGGGTGGCTTACATGAGGCCAAGCCCAACAGTGCATTACCATAAAATAATACAAAACAAAACACAAACCAGCAACACGATGAGATAAATAAATCATAGAAATGCACTAAACAATATAAAATAATACAACAATATAGATGCCTTGCACAATCCTGCACACAGCAATAGGTATAAGTATCCCAATCATAATGGGATTTACTTTGGGATTGCACAGGTACCCCTTCATCAAAGCTAGGTGAGAGGTTACCTAGGTTTTTTAACCTGTGGAAAGGTTAAAAAACCATTTCAAAGGAAAAGATGAGCACAGAACACTCAAAAGCTAACCACAGTTTGAGGGAAACAGTCATAAAAGGCAAAAGATCAAACTTACCTGGGCAAAGAGACACCTGTAGTCAGCTTTCTTGGATTTCTATGTATAACTCTCAAGACAGAACCAGGTTAGGCCCCTGATAGGCCAGGCTTTGAATCCCTCTCCCTCCATGGAAGACACCTCTCACTCCCTCAACTTCAGAGGAAGACTCTGCAGCACAATTATGTCAGTCTGAAAGCACTTTAAGAGCCATGGCTCCATTCGAAGAAATGGCAACATATATATTTTGTTGAATTTCTTCAAATTTTAACTCACAGTGTGGAGCTTCTTGGACCAAGCTGGTTAGGGTTATGGGTGTTGAAATCCAAAACATCTGAGGACCAAGGTTTGGCAAGCACTGCTCTTGTGCACTCCCCATGAACTATAGTTCCTATTAGTACCATGCTAAACTGCAAATCCCAGATTCTGTAGAGTTAAGGTGCAATGGTTGAAGGGATATTAGGCTGATATGAAGTATGGGGAGGTGGGTCAACTGGTTTACCCAAAACAAAGGTCCTTCCACATAGCCAAATAACCCAGAATATTAGAGCAGAAAATCCCACAATATCTGCTTTAAACTGAGTTAACTGAGTCCACACTGCCATATATTCCAGTTCAAAGCAAATAATGTGATATTTTATTCAGCTGTGTGGAAGGGGCTAGAGGCTGGCTCTGTATTGTAGAATTAATGCTTTTAGCATCACTTTGGCCCCACACTGCCATACAATTTCAGAATGCAATTGAACTGCATTATATGGCAGAGTAATCAGGGACCTTTAATTATCATGACTCAATGCTGTGGAATCCTGTGATTTGTAGTTTCCTGAGGCACCAGCACTCTTTGACAGAGACGACTTGGAAAACCAGATTCCAATTGGACCAGCTGACATAGTCACCATTCAACACACAGGGTACAATGACACTGTAGAAATAATGCAGTTTGGCATCACTTTAACTATCATGGCTCAGTAGTACTATAGGAGTTAAAGTGCCATCACTCTGGCAGGCTAAAGAGTTTCTAAAGCTTTAGTTCCCATGATTCCATAGCATTGAACCCTGGCAGTTAAAGCTGTGTCAAACTGTATTAATTCTGCAGTGTGGATACACCCTCTGTCTGAAATTTCCTGGGGATTTTCTAACCCATGGAATAGATCTTTTGGTGGGAACTGTTGGAACTCAACTAGGACCCCCCAACAGAACTACACATCCCAAAATTCTCAACCACTGGTCATCCTGACTGTGGATTTGGGGAACTATAATCACAAGGAATCTTTTCTCAAGTCTATCAGAGGGAAGCCCCATTGGTTAAATATGTGTAGAATTACAGTGTACTGTATTTACTTAGAAATCTCAAACATTCAAGGGAATTGAAATCCACACAATTTCAACCAAAAGGAGAAAATAATGAAAATGAACAAAATCTGGCTACCAGAATTTAAAAACTCTAAAATCAGGACAGTAAATAAAGAACAACGCTAAAAAAAACCCAGGGGAATTCCAGACAAGAAACAATCAGGGGCTGCTAATCACCTCCCAACAAAGGATTCCCCCAGACAGGAAGCTCAATGCTAATCAAGGTGATCAGTTGCAACATTCACACTTGCCTCCAACAGACAAGAAGTTATTTTTCCCCACTCTGGACATTCCACAGATATTAAACCCCACTTTCCTAGTTTCCAACAGACCTCACAACCTCTGGGGGTGCCTGCCATAGATGTGGGCGAAACGTCAGGAGATAATGCTTCTGAAACATGACCATTTCGGCAACACATTCAAAGGGATTGTGGTTGCTTGCAGCCTAAAGTTTCAATTCTATGCTCATTTTCTTGGAAGTAGTTCCAATGAAAACAGTCGGACTTAACAAATATGCCAAAAAAAAAACCCAGTAAAATTAGTTATGCAGTTTGGCATTTGTAGTTTGCTGAGGCACCGCACCAACATTCTTTGGCGGAGAAGACTGAAGACTTGTCAAACTACAACTCCTGGGATTCTACAGCACTGATCTATGCCATTCCATGTGATGTCAAACTGCATTAAATCCAAAGTGTAGATGCACTTCCAATGTATTGACAACCGAAGGTAGTGAGTGGAAAAGGGGCATATCCTGTATCCTAGGATCCGATCCCAGATTATAGTTTATCCTAAATTATAGGGCAGTGTAGACTCATATAATCCGGTTCAAAGCAGATATAATCCGGGATAAAAGGCAGTGCCGATCCAGTTTGAGATTCTAGGCACCCTTTTGATGGGTTCACGGCCCGCCTTGGGTTTGTTTTCACCTTTTTCAAACAAAGCTTTAAAATAACACGAAATAAAAAATTACAGAGGCAGGGAAAAACCGCCTGACATCATGACAGCGAGGGACAGACGTTCCCCTTTGAAGGATTCCTGGGCAGGACTTCAAGTGAAATCCTACGCCTGAGAAGAATTTGATACCGGAGTCGGGAAAATAACTAGGTCGGCTTTTGCCAAACCGAGGAATGTGCAAGAAAGCTCCAGCGGGTTCGCACCAGGGCCAGGTGCCAAGCAGGGTGGCTGCTGCAGGCAGGCAGCACACACTCCAGCCAGGAGGAAAAGCAAGGGAGGAGGCCTCAGGGTGCGTCTTCTACACGGTGGAATGAAGGCAGTTTGGCACCGCTTGAACCGCCATGGCTCAAGGCTATGGAATCACCAGAACTATACATGGTCTGTAGCCTTCCCTGCCAAAGAGTTCTGGTGCCTCACCAATTTGAAAAATCCTATTTGCAGGCAGTCCCCAAGTTGCGAACGCACGTACGTAAGTCGGGGAAGGTACATTTCGTAAATGTAACACAAGCCACACACATATATTTTGGATAACATAGGCTTAACATCCATGTAGTGTTTTGTGTTGTTGTCTGTGCCTTTGTTCGTGAGATCTCGCCTCGCTTTCTGTCCCTGTGATGATTAGATTTTGGAACATTTGGTTTCTTGTGGAAAACTTCAGTGAAGACACCTATTCCCCAGGATAACTCTTTCAGGAGTGGATTTCCCTTCTCAAGAATAGAATAGAATTTGTAGACACAAAATTCTGGTTAATATTTCTGCTCCTGATTCAGAGGGTTGAAGCCCAGGAATGCTCATGCCACAATAAATGTCTCTCTCTTCAAAGTTTCACATGGCATTTCGTGTGCATCTATATACATTAGAAATCAAGTGATGCCACTTTAACTGCTATGGGATCATGGGAATTGAAGTTTTACCAAGTCTTTTGTCTTTTAATAAATAATAAATTATTATTATCATTATCATCATCATGGGAGCTATAGATTTACAAAGTCATTCGCCTATTAATAAATTATTATTACATTATTAATAAATTATTATCATGGGAGCTGTAGTTTTATAGTCTTTTGCTTTTTAATAAATTATTATATTAATATTGAATTATTATCATTATCATTGGAGCTGTAGTTTTACAAAGTATTTTGCCTATTAATAAATTATTATAATATTAATAATACATAATTATCTCTCACTTCCTGTTGCCCCACCCCAACTCGGGGGCTGCCATGATTCCATACCATTGAACCAATGGCATTCAAGTCGGTCCAACCATGGGGAATGCGTTTCTTCTGTCTTTACTTATTCATTTATTTATTTATTTACAGTATTTATCTTCCACCCTTCTCACCCGCAGGGGACTCAGGGCGGATCACAATGCATGGCAAACATTCAATGCCATTTAGGTATACAACATATATAGACACAACGATTTAACTTTCCAGCTTCATGGTGGTATGTTCAAATTCCAGCCACTGGGGGAGCTGTTGCTTCATTATCCACTTGTGACACCCATGGAATACTTCCTCATTTCTTTGCAGGCTGCTGGAGATTTTTATGGCATCGTAAATCCCCGTATAAGTGGTACCTGAATTTCCTACTTGACAGATGAAACTGTCTTTCAGGCTGCAAAGGTAGACAGCAAGCTAGACAAATGGTCGGGAGCTCACTCCAGCCCTGGGCTGGCTTCGAACTTATGACCTTTCAGTCAGTAGTGATTTTAATGCAGCTGACTCCCAACCAGCTGTGCCACAACCCGGTCCTTTGTCAGAGGAGGTCGACTAGTGAGCATGGAATCACAGTAGAATTAATCCAGTTGGGCATCACTTTAACTGCCAAGGTTCAATGCTATGGAATCATGGTCTTTAACATTCTCTGCTCAAGAATGGTGGCGTATCACCAAACTGAAAGTCTCATGATTCCATAGCATTGAGCCATGGTAAGTTAAAAGTGGGGTCAAAGTGTATCCAATCTACAGTGTAGATGCACCCTAAATTGGCAAAGGGCTGACAGTCACAGCAACTTGCAAACATGACTTGTGTTCTCCTTTGTTAATAATACCTGAAGGTTTATTTAGATCCAGTTGAGTAGTTTATATGCTCAACCCACCCAATGAAATTAAAATGCTTGGTTTGCAATTGGTTTAGTCCGTGGAGCATTTATATGTTATTTGTAGGCATTGAATGTTTGCCATATGTGTTGGAAACCACCCTGAGTCCCTTGGGGAGATAAGGTGGTCTACAAATAATGATGATGATAATGATGATAATAATAATATTTAAACCAGCATCAAATCTCAGAGATACTTTGATTCATTTCTTACTTAAAGATGTGGAGAAATCCTATAGCTTGCTTCAGCAACCCAAATCAAATTTCCTTTTCTTAAAAACCAATTTACCTGGAAATCAAAGGTCCAGCCCTATAGCAACAAAACCAGGATGGGTGCATCTATTCTACAGTGTAGAATGAATGCAGTTTGACCCAACTTAAGCTGCCAGGGTTCAATGCTTTGGAACCCTGGGAATTGTAGTTTGGTGAGGCACCAGCACTCTTTGGCAGCAAAAGCAAAAGACTTTGTAAAACTACAGCTCCCATGATAATGATAATAATATATTATTATTAATATAATAGTAATATATTAAAAGGCAAAAGCCCCCATGAGAATAATGATAATAATGTATTATTAATATAATAATAGTAATTTATTAAAAGGCAAAAGACTTTGTAAAACTACAGCTCCCATGACAATAATAATTTATTATTAATATAATAATAATTTATTATTAATATAATAATAATTTATTAAAAGGTAAAATACTTTGTAAAACTACAGCTCCCATGATAATAATGATAATAATTCATTATTAATATTATAATAATAATTTATTTAAAGGCAAAAGACTTTATAAAACTACAGCTCACATGATAATAATGATAATAATTTATTATTAATGTAATAATCATGTATTAGAAGGCAATAGACTTCGTAAAACTACAGCTCCCATGATAATAATTCATTATTAATAAAATAATTATTTATTTAAAGGCAAAAGACTGTATAAAACTACAATTCTCATGATAATAATGATAATAATTTATTATTAATGTAATAATAATGTATTAGAAGGCAAAAGACTTTATAAAACTACATCTCTTATGATGATAATGATAATAATTTATTATTAATGTAATAATAATAATGTATTAAAAGACAAAAGACTTTGTAAAACTACTATTCCTATGATCCCATAGCAGTTAAAGTGGTATCATACTGCATGATTTCTATTGTATATAGATGCACACGAAATGCCATGTGAAACTTTGAAGAGGGAGACATGTATTGTGGCATGAGCATTCCTAGGCTTCAATCCTCTGGATCAGGAGCAGAAATATCAACCAGAATTTTGTGTCTATACAAAATAGACGTGATTGGGACTGATGGCCTCATTTTGCAGCTCCAAGCCAACCATATCTGACATGACTTTACTTTACCTGTTAAAGCTCAATGCTATGGAATCATGAGATTTGTAGTTTGACAAGGTTTTGGCCTTCCCTGCCCAAGAGTGCTGGTGCCTCCACAAACTACAGATCCCAGGATTCCATACCATTCAGACATGGTAATTAAAGTGGTGTCAAACAGCATTGTTTAATGTTTCATCTCAAATCCCTCTGTGTTGGATGGCACTTGATCCCTAATAAAGGCGTTGCATATAAAATGATAAACAGCAATTCTACACATAGAAGTTAAGCTACAAATAAACAAAACATGCAAAAATGAGGCAAAATCTCCAGTAATGCAATCCTATTATAGTCGTGTTAGCTCAGAAGTATGAAATCATGAGAGTTGTAGTTTGACAAGGTGTTGATCCTTCTCTGCAAAAGAGTGCTGGCGCCTCAGCAAACTACAGATCCCAGGATTTCATTGCAAGGAGGCATGGCGGATGACGTCAAATTGCATTCATTCCATAGTATGGATGCAACCCTGGAGAAAAGAGAGAACGTCTTTGGTTTTAATACACTTGAATGAAAAAGTGGGAAGTTCAGCGGTGGATGGGAAAATAGTTCTTCCCAAGGCTGGGATCCAGAAGAGAAACTTGACAACTAACCTGCTAAAAACTACTCGACTCGCCCTTAATATATCTTCAAAGGGGGCTCTCGAGTGCACGTCCTAAATGAAGACTAATATATTAATCAATGCTAATTTTTAATCGTACCCGAAGCGAACCGAGGGTACAGTTGTAATATATTTTCGTTGCTACTTCATAACTAATTTTGCTACTGTTATGAATCATAATGTTAATATTTGATATGCAGGATGCATTTTCATTCACTGGACCAAATTTGGCACAAATACTCAATATGCCCAAATTCAAATACTGGTGGGGTTGGGGGGGGGGGGGTGGTTTTGTCATTTGGGAGTTGTAGCTGCTGGGATTTATAGTTCACCTGCAGTCAAAGAGCATTCTGAACTCCACCAACGATGGATTGAACCAAATTTGGCACACACAAACTTCCATGACCAACAGAAAATACTGGAAGGGTTTGGTGGGCATTGACCTTGAGTTTTGGAGTTGTAGTTCACCTCCATCCAGAGAGCACCGTGCACTCAAACTAATTTGGCCGCAAAACATACTAATACTAACCCAAGGAGGGACCATCAGTCAAAAAAAATGATTTTGTCATTTGGGAGTTGTGGTTGCTGGGAGTTATAGTTCAACCGCAATCAAAGAGCATTCTGAACTCCACCAATGATGGAATGGAATCAAACTTCCCACACAGAACTCCCATGACCAACAGAAAATACTGGAAGGGTTTGGTGGGCATTGACCTTGAGTTTTGGAGTTGTAGTTCACCTCCATCCAGAGAGCACTGTGGACTCAAACAATGATGGATCTGGACCAAATACTCAATTTGCAAAATGTTAACACTGGTGGAGTTTGCAAAAAACAGATCTTGACATTTGGGAGTTGTAGCTGCTGGGATTTATAGTTCACCTACAGTCAAAGAGCATCCTGAACTCCACCAACGATGGAATTGAACCAAACTTGGCACACAAAATTCCCATGACCAGTGAAAATACTGGAAGGGTTTGGAGGGCCTTGACCTTGAGTTTTGGAGTTGTAGTTCACCTCCATCCAGAGAGCACTGTGGACTCAAACAATAAGGGATCTGAACCAAACTTGGCACGAATACTCAATATACCCATATGTGAATACTGGTGGAGTTTAGGGAAAATAGACTTGGACATTTGGGAGTTGTGGTTGCTGGGATATATAGTTCACCCACAAACAAAGTCCATTCTGAACCCCCACCAACGATAAAATTGAGCCAAACTTCCCACACAGACCCTCCATGGCTAACAGAAAATACTGTGTATTCTGGTAGTCTTTGGCAACCACCTAACCTGACACCCCCCATCCAGACCCTAAGGTTGAGAAACCCTGGTCTAAAATATCTCTCTGTTCTAAAGTGGAGCCTGAGGGACCTTCTACACAGCTATATAATCCAGAATATTAAGGCAGAAAATCCCACAATATCTGCTTTGAACTAGGCTATCTGAGTCCACACTCAGATAATGTGGGATTTCCGCCTTGATATTCTGGGATATAGGGCTGTGTGGAAGGGCCCAAACTGGACCAAACTTGGTACGGACCAAACTTGGCACGAATACCCCACATGCCCAAATATGAACACAAATGGAGTTTGGGGAAAACAGATCTTGACATTTGGGAGTTCTCGTTGCTGGGAGTTATAGTTCACCTACAATCAAAGAGCATTCTGAACTTCATCAACGATAGAATTGGGCCGACCCCCAGGTTGAGAAACGCTGGTATGATATATTATTTGGCACAGTTGCTCCAGTGATCCATGCTAAGGTGGCCAATTGCAACATTCACACTTGCCTCAAAGGTTGACATTGACCACCTTGGACATTCCACAGATATATAAACCTCACTTGCCTAGACCTCACAACCTCTGAAGATGCCTGCCATAGATGTGGGAGAAACGCCAGGAGAGAATGCTTCTGGAACATGGCCATACAGCCCGGAAAACTCACAGCAACCCATTGATAAATTACTTTCCCCCTCCACACAGAAAAAGAAACCAAGAGATAGAGAAAGGTGGTTTTGGATCCTACCTGAGACCAGTCTTTTGCAGGGTTCTGGGTTCAAATTCTTCCCGGAAAGATGTTTTTTGGGGGACTGCCAGCCATGGGGTCCCGGGTAGGCAGTCACTCCAAAGGCATTTCCAGCATTTCCAGGCTCACCGTCGCAAATCGTTCTAGATACATTGCTCAAAGTTGGCCTCAATCCCTTCTGAAGACAAACACGTTCTGCCTTTTGTGTTATTTATTATTGTTATTGAACGCTGCCAGCTTCACCCAACACCGCCCCCCCCCTCCCCACAAACAGCCGGTTGTAGGTCAGGAAGAAATGGTCAAACAGAAGGATCAGGAACAGCAGGGAAGTGAAGGCAACCTGGACTAAGTCAACACAGTTTGTTGGGAAGGAACACACCAACTTATTTATCCTAGGCAACCCCGCCTGGAGGGGGAGAAGGAGAAGCAAAGCAGATGGAAAGGGGGAAATTAGCGGATCGAGACCCCCACTTTGGGGGAGAGTGAGGAAAGGGGGCTGAAATAGAAACCCGAGAATCTGGACCAGAGAACTGTTCAGAAGAACAGATGTAAACTGGTTAAGATTTGTAAGAGGCTTACACCGAATTGCAGGCTTTAACTTGTGCGAATTCTATGTTCCTCTCTGGCTAGAGCTACACTGCCAAATAATGCAAATATAAACCAATTTATAATGCAATATTAGGCGGTGTAGATCCAGCCAGAGAACTCCTTCGTCACTGTTAGGTTTGATATTTACCTTCCTCATAATGGGAGCATTTTTGCTCCATTATGAAGTCCAAAAGAGTTTCCAGCACAGGAAGGGGAGGGGAGGGCTCAGCCTCTCAAGGGCGAATGGGACTAAAATCCAGGCATTCCGCTAGTAAACAAAGCAGATTTTAGCGTCGTTCGCCTCTCACGAAAGAACGGGCACAAAACCGGATCTTTTGCAGCCATGAAATAGGAAACCCGAGGCTGTTTCCTCCTCCTGAAGGAGATTTTCGATCCGGTAAGATCTCCAAGCTTAGCTCCATTCTTTTACCTCCTCCACCGCTTGGAGGTAACTGAATGGGATGGTTGGGCAAAAGCAAGCCACGTGTGAACGGATTGGAGAGGCTGTGTTTCCATGAGTGCAAAAAAAAATGAGTGGGGGGTTTATAAGGCAGTGTTTTTCAACCTTTTTTGAGCCGCGGCACGTTTTTTACATTTCCAAAATCCTGGGGCACACCACCAACCAAAATGACACAAAAGTACACTCTAACACAGTAATACATATAGTTAATATGTTTTTAAATGTATTTATACACTCAGTGTGAAACCTGGGCCTGTTTCGAGGAACAAAACATATATATGACTTCCTCTCACATATTTATACATGGCTATCATGTCTTCCCTCAGCCTTCTCTTCTTCAGGCTAAACATGCCCAGCTCAGGCACACTAGTGCACACTGGTTGGGAAACACTGCTTTAAGGGAAGGCTGCAGTCAAGTCGCATTGCATCCAAGTCGCATTACAGCGAATGGGGATCCAAGGCTCGGGCTGGATCTATACTACCAAATAATGCAGTTTTGCTTGAGCTGCAAAATGGTATGATTTTCCCCTTGGGACTCAATACGGCTTTAGTCCTGGCTACATCAGACCCGTTAGGAATAGGATTTGTGCAGCTATGGAAACGGAGCGGGTTGAGCTCCCGTCTGTAAGCTCCAGCTTCCCATGCGGGGACATGAGAAAAGCCTCCCACAGGATAGTACGGTAAACACATCCCGGACGTCCCCTGGGCAAAGTCCTTGCAGACGTCCAATTCTCTCACACCAGAAGCAACTTGCAGTATCTCAAATAAATAAATAAATAAAACCAGTACATTGGAAGTTTGGAAGACCGATTTCTCCCCAGTTAAAGGGGAGATGATGGACAAGTTTTCCCAGGCCATTAAGAAATACTCCATAAGAAGCTTTTTGTCCATCCACTTCCTCCAAAATTCAAGGTTCCTGTTGTTCTTTTTGGAAAAAAAACCCCCCACTACACTAGAATCCTAAAATGAGCTCTTTGAAACCTTCATTCTTACCTCTAGCTCCACAAAACAAAACTTGGTCCAGGTTTTGGTGTTTATTGGCTGCACTTACACTGTAGAATTAATACAGTTTGACTCCCCTTTGACTGTCATGGCTCAAGGTATGGGATCGTGGGGTTTGTGGTTTGGTGGGGGCATCAACACTCTTCGGCAGCAAAGGGTTGTGTCAGAAGCGGCTTGGGAATATACTGCAAGTCGTTTCTGGTGTGAGAGAACTGGCCATCTGCATAGAGCCATCGCAGTTATAAGTGCTGACAAGGTGCATTAATTCAACAGAGTAGATGCACCAACTGTCACGATCAAAGGAGAGGTGGGTAATAAATTATTATTATTATTATTAGATACATAACAAGATTAGTACACAGCAAACAAGGTCATTATGCTGGCATTTGTATTTGACCACACTTTGGGATATTTCCCAAGTGTCTAGGGGGCCCTTCCATAGAATATATCCCAGAATATCAAGGCAGAAAATCCCACAATATCTGCTTTGAACTGGATTGTCTGAGTTCACTCTCAGATAATGTGGGATTTGCTGCCTTGAAATTCTGGGATATAGAGCTATGTGGAAGGGCCCTAGGACTGTGTCATATATCGGCATGCAGATCCGACTAGACTGGCCTTTTGCAGCTGACAGATGGTAATTTTGTCAGCGGGGATTGTTGTAAGTGCAGGCCAAGGTCTTCAGGCACTGCACCCAGTGTGTCGGTTATTACCAGTAGGACCACCATGTGCCAGAGTCTTTGCAGTTCTATCTTTAAATCCTAATAATAATAATAATAATGTGTAAACTTTTCCAGTTGCTTCTTGTCAACTCTGCTGTTGCCTGACCAGAAGCAACTGGAAAGGTTTACACATTAGTATTATTATTATTAATCTACCCTACCTGCTTGGAGTTGACCACAATGGGACAACACGGGGCCTTTCCACACAGCCATATAGCCCAGAATATCAATCCCACAATATCTGCTTTGAACTGGGTTATCCTCATATTCTTTAAACTTTTCCGGTTGCTTCTTGACAACCCTGCTGTTGCCTGACCAGAAACAACTGGAAAAGTTTACACAATATTAATAATAATATTAATAATCTACCTTACCTGCTTGGAGTTACCATAATGGGACAAGACAGGGCCTTTCCACACAGCCAGGACATGAAGGCAGAAAATCTCACAATATCTGCTTTGAACTGGGTTATCCTCATATCCTGTAAGCTTTTCAGGTTGCTTGTTGTCAACCCTGCTGTTGCCTGACCAGAAGCAACTTGAGAAGCTTACACACTATTATTATTATTATTATTATTCCACCTTACCTGCTTGGAATTACCATAATGGGATAACACAGGGCCTTTCCACACACACAGCCATATAGCCCAGTAGATCAAGGCAGAAAATCCCATAATATCTGCTTTGAACTGGATTATCCTCATATCCTGTAAGCTTTTTCCGGTTGCTTCTTGCCAACCCTGCTGTTCCCTGACCAGAAGCAACTGGAAAAGTTGACACATTATTATTATTATTATTAATCCACTTTACCTGCTTGGAGTTACCATAATGGGACAAGACAAGGCCTTTCCACACAGCCAGGACATCAATGCAGAAGATCCCACAATATCTGCTTTGAACTGGGTTATGCTCATATCCTGTAAGCTTTTCCGGTTGCTTCTTTTCAAGCCTGCTGTTGCCTGACCAGAAGCAACTGGAAAAGTTTACACAATATTAGTATTATTAATATTAATAATAACTTATTATTATTAATGTACCTTACCTGCTTGGAGTTACCACAATGGGACAAGACAGGGCCTTTCCACACAGCCAGGACATCAAGGCAGAAAATCCCACAATATCTGCTTTGGACCGGGTTATCTGAGCCCACACTGTCGCATAACCCAGTTCAAAGCAGAAAATGTGGGATTTTATTCGGCTATGTGGAAGGGGCCAGGAAGTATTCCTATAGTTTAGCATATAGGAATACTCTAAGCCTGCTTCTCTGCATTTTAGCTTGAAAGACACTGCATGTTTGGCCCCTTTGATTGAAAGAGGGAAAGAATCAGAAGTTCACCCCAGCCCCAAAAAGCATCATAAAGCTGTCTGGATAATGAACCCTCCCGTGTCTGTCAGTAGCTCGTTTATTTGCGTTTTTCTCTGGTTTGTTTATCTTCCCACCCCCTCCGACCCTCGGCCTTTCCTCTCCTGGGGAATCTCACATCTCCCCCCACCGGGGATTCTATTATTTACCTTGAATATTATTCAAGCCTTTTTGAAAATAAAAAATGCTTTAACGTTTCCATTTATTTATTGCAGAAAAAAATATATACAATGATATTTACAACAACAACAAAAAACAATTGTAAAAAATAGGAATGCATTTAGACACCGGATCTATTTGCATTTTAACATGGGTCATCAATAAATAAATAAAATGGGAATTTTTTTTGCCCTCCCTCTTTTCTATATAGTTTTTTTTTTGTCCAGGGAGGGTTCAAAACAAAAGAGAAACGGGATAGGGTTTCCGTATTTTTTTTTTTTAAAGTAGATGGAGTTGATAATGTTTGACTATCCTAAACACAAAAATAATAATTTTCTTCCCCTCTTTCTTGCTCTTTCCCATCTTTCGTGGTCCTTGGATCTGTTTATATAGAATATCGTATATGAAAGGAGCGGGGGAAGTCCACAGTCATGTATTTCCTTTCACTAGTGGCTCGGTAAGGTCTCTTGGGGATGAATGCATGCAAGAACAAGGGCAAAAAAAAATTAAGGAAGTCAAGGGAGGGGAGAAGTGAAATTCCAACATTCTTCGTCAAAATAGGGGGAATGAGAGAGAAATAAACCGGTTCAGATTTCGATCAGAATGCAGAGATGTGTCTGGTAGGCTCACCCAGCCTCCTTCTCTTTTTTCCCTCAATCTTTCTTGTATTCTTGTTGTTGTTGTTGTTGTGGAGCAGCCACCTCGCCGTCCGAAAAGGTCTCTCGCCCCCAAAGGCTCTCTCAATCTCCCTGTTTTTGGCCCAGATCAGTTTCCACGTTTCCAAGACAATCTTGGGCTTGATCTCGTCTTTGGGGGGAGAAAGAAAGAAAGAAGGGCTCAAAGGGACCCCCCCCCCCCGGAATCCAAAAGTAGAGTCTCTAGAGATTGTCCATTTCTCTTCCTCTCCTCCTTGAGGAACGAGGTCATCTGCAAAAACCCAGAAAGGGAGAGAAGAAGGCAAGGGTTATTACTATTAGGAGAGCAAAATACAAAAAAAGTGGTGTATTGTTGAAGGCTTTCATGGCCGGAATCACTGAATTGTTGTGAGTTTTCCGGGTTGTATGGCCATGTTCCAGAAGCATGCTCTCCTGACGTTTCGCCTGCATCAGAGGCTGTGAGGACGCCTGCCATAGATGCAGGCGAAACTTCAGGAGAGAATGCTTCTGGAGCATGGCCATACAACCCGAAACATTTACAGCAGCCCAGTAATTCCGGCCCTTCCACACAGCCCCATATCCCAGATTATCAAGGTAGAAAATCCCACATTATCTGCTTTGAACTGGGTTATCTGAGTCCACACTCAGGGCCCTTCCATACAGCTCCATGTCCCAGATAATCAAGGCAGAAAATGCCACATTATCTGCTTTGAACTGGGTTATCTGAGTCCACACTCAGGGCCCTTAAACACAGGCCTATATCCCAGAATATCAAGACAGAAAATCCCACATTATCTGCTTTGAACTGGAATATATGATAATTCAGAGCAGGTATTGTGGGATTTTCTGCCTTGATATTCTGGAATATAGGGCTGTGTAGAAGGGCCCACAAGAAAAACCTCTGAGGATGCCTGCCATAGGTGCAGGAGAAACGTCAGGAGAGAATGCTTCTGGAGCATGGCCATACAGCCCGGAAAACTCACAACAACCCACAAGAAAGCGACATTTCCTCCTGCTGGGCCCAAACCTTACAATGCCGGATTCAAAGGTTGAACAGTGTGCCTATGTCTCTCTGTGTGTATTTTTGGGGGAAAGGTAACACAAAGGAAGGAGGGGATCTGAGCAAGGCATGAAATTAGGAAACGCGCCGAGGGAAGGGTCACGCATATCTAGGCTACTGGGGATGTGGGGCGATGGAACATATGATCTCCCCTTGGGCTCAAAACAGGGCGAATCAGAAGCAAGGTATGTTTGATTTCAGGCTGGCTTACTCCTGAGAAAGACCTATTCCCTACAACGCGAAAACGTGGGATTTTATTCAGGTGTGTGGAAGGGGCCAGACTGTCGACTCAAATAACCCAATTCAAAGCAGATATGGTGGGATTTTCTGCCTTGATATTTTGGATTATATGGCTGTGTGGAAGGGCCCTTAGAGATAGTTTTATCAAGGCTGAATTGACACTTACAAACACATATTTTGCTGTCTCAAATGTTAGCCCGGCTTCTGGGGATATTTGATCTATAGAAAACCATGATAATCTTGAGATCTATATCCAACACACTTTTCTGAATCAGTGCCCCAAATAACCCCAGGAACAGGTCTCAAAGCAAGACACTAAATAATTGCGTCATAACACTAGAGAAAGGGTCCACTTTAAATCCAGTTTCTGCCTCATGCAGAATTCTGAGGTTTGTAGTTTTGTGAGGCTGTTAAAGGCTCGTCCCTAAACTACAAATCCCAGAATTCTGCAGGAGGCAGCAACCGGATTTAAAGTGGATTCTTTCTCTAGGGTGATGAAGTCCTAAGTACTGTGTTCAGTCAGGGATCTAATGTAAGGTAGTGTGGGGTGTGGTGCTCATCTCCATTTCAAAGCCGAAGAGCCGGCGCTGTCCTTAGACACCTCCAAGGTCATGTGGCCGGCATGACTGCATGGAGCGCCGTTACTAAGAACTGTGTTCAGTCAGGGATCTAATGTAAATCCAGCCCAAAGCCAAAGGGAAGGAAGAGTTTTATAGCTCTGGGGTGCAAAACTACATGGCGGATGGAATGCAGTTTGGCCCTACTTTTAAAGTTGTGGCCGTTTGATACTACTTTAATTCCCATGGCTGTAGAACTCTGGGGTGTATGGTTTTACAATAGCTTTCACCTTCTTTCCTAAAGCGTACACCCCCTATGAGGCCGTAGCATTGAGCCATGGCAACCAAAAAGGCGCCAAACCGCTTTAGTTCTACAGTGTAGATGCACCTTAGGTTGATCCCAAATCTTTCTAAAGATTCAACCTCTTTCCACGGATGGTTAGTCAGGGGGGAAAAACCCCAAACGTTTCCATTTCTAGTCAAGTAAGAATGCAGAAGCTGGCGACATTGGTGCTGAATTGGAAATGCAAAGAGAATCCCTACAGATGAGTTTAGCAAAGAATGTTAGAATAGGCGCAATTATTGGACTTGCTTCTAAATAATCCTATATTATCAAACACCAGTGTAAATTTCGGATAGTTTAAATGCCCTAAGAGTCCAGGTCCTGTCTGATCTTAGAAGGTAAGAAGACTCAGCTTTGGTTAGTACTTGGATGGGAAACCAACCACCAAATAATACAATGTCAGAGGAAGGAACTGGCAAAATAATCTCTGAGGATTCCTTGCCTAAGAAAACCCTAAGAATTTCATAAGGTGGCCATACATAAATCCACAAGGGACTTGAAGGCGCAAATACATACACTTTTACATTAAGCTTAAACTATCAGAGCTGTGGTTAGTCTCTCCTAGGTGGTTCCACCAAAAGATGTTGGGTTGGACTAACCAACTGCATTCTTTTCAATAGCTTAGGTTGACCTAATATTGGATGACTGTTGGTCCAGCGTTGGTTGACTTGCAGCAACAAACATCTCACTGAAAGGAGCTGCCTTTTGAACATGCATGCAGTTTTCCAAGTCTGTAGTAAAACACACCAGGCGAGGTTAATGGGGTTTGCCACCACTTTAACATCATGGGAGTTATAGTTTGGTGAGGCCCTAGCACTCTGCAGAGATTAAAAACCTTACTATTGCTTAGTTTCAAAAATTATATATGTCGAGGATGAGTTTGCTTAAAGATCCTCACATAATAACACACATCATTCTGCCTGGTGTCGCAACCTTTCCCAAACCTTTGGTAAGTAAGTAAGTAAGTGTCTCCCACGGGAGTCCGTGTGATTTTCTCGCGAGAGGGGGGGAAAAGGAGCGGAAAGGAAAGCAACGTGCACCTAGGCGCTCAGTTTGTAGTTCCTTCCCCGGTTCCTCCTTTGCTTTGGAGTCGGTCAGAATTAAAGGGAATTAAAAGTCCACAAGAGGTTTGGGTGGAAAGAAAACTTCCTCCATAACGTCATCACAGTGCAAGCTAAGGGAAGGAAGTGGTTTAGGCCCCATAGAAAGGGCCATATCTTCCAGTTTCTGGGTCCATTTGCTTTGGCAGTGTAGACGCATGTAATCCAGTTCAAAGCAGATAATCTGGCTTCAGAAACTGGAATATATGGCAGTGCAGATCCAGGAGCTACTTTCGGAATGGCGTATTCTTTTGGCCTGAGTAGGGAATCCTGATCTGAACAGAGTTATCCCTCACCCAAGATAAAATACCTTTATTGGTGTATTAAGATCGGTATAATGTAATTATTCATATAACTAGATGTCGGTACTTTCAGAGTGAACTCTGGTTCCTCATAATGGAAACGGGAATCTTTCGGTAAGGTTTACTGAGAGGAGATTGCCTTTTTCTGAGGCTGAGAGCCTGTGACGACCAGCCAGTAGGTTTTCGCAGCTAAGTAGGGATCCGAACCCTACTCTTAGGGTGCATCTGCACTATAGCATCAATGCAATTTGACAGCATTTTAACCTACGCAAAATGTTTTGGAATCCTGGAAGGTGCCCTTTGCCCTTTTGCCCTTTTCTGCCAAAGAGTGCTGGTGCCCTACTGAACTACACCCCATAACAGTCAATGTGATGCCAAATTGAACCGGTTCTGCCCTGCACCCCACCTTGGCTCTCCCGATATCTGTATTTAGACATCTAGTTATCCTTATGTATGAAAAAGCAGGATTTATTTCAAGTGAAAGTTTTTTCTAGCTGTAGCTACAGTGCTTTGGTGTGGAAATATGATGATTTTTCTATCCAGCCTTGTGAGGACTGGTTGTTTTCCTGGGCCTCATTTTGTCCATTTCTGTAACCCCATAAAGAAAGTTAAGGGGTGGGGGGGTGGAATTAAGGTGAAATGGGATCTGGAGGTAATGCTGGAGTGGTCTTGATAGGTATTTCTGTAAGGGCAGGAGGACTTCCTGTGGGGAGCTGAGCCAACGTCTCCTGTAGTTCTGCCCTGACCTTCTCTTCTTGGCCTCCCCCAGTTTGGAAGAAGCCTACTATCATTGGAAGCCAAGGGAGAGCAGACTATTATTTTACTCTTAGCAGTAATGGTCCTCAAAGTGAAGTTGGATGGATGGCTCTGAAATCTAGCAAAAGCATCTCAGGATGGTTTGTCAGGGGGGCTGTTGCAGTCCTCCAGTCCTCATTAGTCTCAGGTCCCATCTACACTGCCATGGAATGCACCTTGAATTGCATTGAACTGCATTATATGAGTCTGCACTGCCATATAATCAAGTTCAACCTGCATTATAATGGTAGTATAGATGGTGTCTCATACACCTGAAGAGCTGCACGGAGGACTCCACCAGACAGCTGGGTTGTGTAATTCGTTGACAGTTTGCCTTCTTTTAGAAAAACACTGGGGTAATCAATGTGTTTTCATATTCTATCTCTCAAAGGCCATGTCTCTTATTTCAAAGAGAAATGAGATTTTCAAGTGAGAAGCCTATCTATCTAACTTCCCAAGGGGTGGGAAACTCCTATTTGTGGATCACAGTCCCTAGAATCCTCTGTCACGGGCTATGCTGATTGGGGGATTTGTTGTAGTGTTGTAGTTTTCTACTTATGGATACTCTTAAATTTTTCTTGGCGGAATTTGTTCAGAGAAACTTTGCCTTTGCTGGCTTCTGAGGAAAAGAGAGCACGATCTACCCAAGGCTACCCAATGGATTTCCAGGGCCTAGCAAATCCCAGATCCTCAGAGTCTATCTCAAACCAGTATACCACAGACATCTCTCTTTCTATCTGTATTTAAACATCTACTTATATGTGAATCCTGTTGGTATGAAAGTGCATGGCTTCTTCCAAGTGGAAGCTGGCCCTAGCTTTATATACTGTAGTCTCTTGGAGTGGAAGCACTGATCTCCAGAAAATGAAACGTCTCCTGACCAAAGAAATCTGGATGAAGTTCAAATTCCTCTTCTGGGACCTATACTCCGACCACATAAGGGGATGAGAGGAGTGGGGAACAGGCCAGCCTAGAAGTTTGAAAAACTCTTTCAGGTCTCTATGTGTGAAACTTCCTTCCTTCCACAGGCCAGACTAAAAGTCACAGACCTCCTTCGGGGATTGTGTGTAGAAAAGGAGGCCACCTTCTTTCAGGTCTCTCTGTGTGGATCTTCCTTCCTCTTTCCTTCCTTCCTTCCTGCCCCCCCCCCCCCCTTCTACAGGCCAGCCTAAAAGCCAGAAGCCTCCTTTGGGGTTTGTGTATGGAAAAGGAGGCCAGCCAATTTCAGGTCTCTCTGTGTGGAACTTCCTTCCTTCCTTCCTTCCTTCCTTCCTTCCTTCCTTCCTTCCTTCCTTCCTTCCTTCCTTCCTTCCTTCCTTCCTTCTTCCTTCCTTCCACCCTTCCTTCCTCCTTTACCCTTCCTCCACGCCTCTCTCCTTCCTCAACCCTTCCTTCCTTCCTTCTGTCCTCCCTTTTCCTCTCTCCTTCCTCCCTTTCTCCCTTCCTTTCCTTCTTCCTTCCTTGCCTTCCTTCCTTCCAAAGACAGGCCAGCCTGTCCTTCCTTGAAGCCTTCCTTGCTTCCAAAGACAGGCCAGCCTGGAAGCCTGAAGCCCCCTTGGGGCCTCTTCCTTCCCGGATGGCGCCTTCCTTCCCTGGCTCCTAAGACCGGCCACTTTTGGGCTGGGACTTGACCTCCCCTCCTTCCATCCCGGCTCCTTCCTCACCTGGTTCCGGCGGCGGGGCCGTGGGGCGAGGGGGCCTCGGGCGGGGCTAGTGGGAGGCCGACATGGACCAGGCGCCCTCCATGCGCCAGACGGAGAAGGCGTAGCTGAGCCGCTCGTGGGCCACATAGCTGCAGCTGGCCATCTTGGAGTCCAGCTCGTCGCTCTGCAGGACCTGGTAGAGGAAGTCGATGTAGCGGGCGGCCAGCTTGAGCGTCTGGATCTTGCTCAGCTTGTCCGAGGGCAGCGTGGGGATGATCTTGCGCAGCGCCGCGAAGGCCTCGTTCAGCGACTGCGTGCGCTGCCGCTCCCGCACGTTGGCCATCACGCGCTGCGTCTGGAGCTCCTCGTAGGACTGCGGGCTGCCCCCGCCGCTGCTGCTGCCCCCGCCCCCCGCTGCCCCCTCCGCCTCCCCCGCCGCCGCCGCCCTTCTTTCCCCGCTTGCCTTGCGCCGGGCTGCAGGGCTCCTCCGCCGAGCCGGGCGCCGAAACCGCTCCCGTCCCCGCTCCGTTCCCAGCGAGGCTCCTGCGGCTGGACCGCCTCTTCCGCGCCCCGCGTTTGTTGGGGAGCTGCTGCTGCTGCTGCCGGTCGGGCTCCTCCTCGCTGTTACTGAGGCTGTCGTCGGCGGGCGAGGCGGGAGAACGGGACTCGTCCTGGGGCGGCGGCGGAGGAGGAGGAGGAGGAGGCGGCTGCTGCTGCATCATCTCGGGGGCCAACCCGCGGCAAACGGAGGGGCCCTTTTGAGGGGGCGAGGGAGGGGGGAGAGCCCGAGCAGGCCTGCTCGCTCTCCCCGGCCCCGGATCTCGTGTTTTGCCCCCTAAAGTCGGCGGGACTCAGTTAGGAGGGGCAGCGGAGGAGGCCATCCCTTTCCTTCGGGCGGAAAATCCGACTCGGGAGGGAGACAGCAGCCAAAGAGGCGGAGGAGGAAGAAGAAGAGGAGGAGGAGGACAACCCCTCCTCTTTCTCTCTTGCCTTTCCTTTTTCTCTCTCTTTCTCTTTCCCTCCCTCCCGAGGGCTCCTTGGAGCTGGCGAAAAGACCAGCCCGGGACGCTCTTATAGCTCCTGGGGGCGGAAAAGTTTGGGGGACCGCGGTGCCATTGGCTTGACGCGGAGAGGAGGGACTTTCGCTCGGGGTGAGAGGCAAAGTTTCCGCTTCCCCCCCTCTTCCTCTTTTCCTCTCAAGACCGTTAGCCAGGCACCTCTCCCGCTCCAAAGATCCCTCTCTCGTTTGGTGCGTCCCCTCTTCAGCCTTTATTTCTCAAGCGGCCCGGATGCTGGGAGGAGGAGGAGAAGAGGGGGGGGGAGGGCTCCCAGGCAGGCCCGATCCTCTCCTCCTCCTCTTCCTCCTCCTCCTTCCAGAGGAAGTTCCTTGGAAGAAGACAGCCTTGCTCTTGGATCAATGGAGGGGAAAAAAGGCTGACCGGCTCAGTCCCATCTTCAGGGGTTACACCAAGCATGGGCAAACTTTGGACTTCAACTCCCACCATTCCTAACAGCCTCGGGCCCTTTCCTTTTCTTCTCAGCCACTTAAGCTGCTGGGGTTTTGTGCTTATGGAATCCTGGGAGTTGTAGTGTGCTGAGGCGCCAGCATCCTTGGACAGAGAACTCCCAGGATTCAATCTCATTGAGCCATAGCAGTTAACGGGGGGGGATGAATTCTACAGTGTAGTCCAGGCATGGGCCAACTTGGGCCCTCCAGGTGTTTGGGATGTCAACCCCCACCATTCCTACCAGCCTCGAGCCCTTTCCTTTCCCCCTCAACCTCTTAGACTGCTGGGGTTTTGTGTTCTGGAATCCTGGGAGTTGTAGTTTGCTGAGGCGCCAGCATTCTTGGACAGAGAACTCCCAGGAGTCAATCTCATTGAGCCATAGCAGTTAACGTGTGTGGGTTGGGGGGGGGGGGGGTCAAGTGGCATGAATTCTACAGTGTAGCCCAGGCATTGGGCAACTTGGGCCTTCCAGGTATTTTGGACTCCAACTTCCACCATTCCTATACCCAAGCCTGGTTTGGATTGCTGCCCTTGAGTTTGGCATATACTGTATGATGGCCACACTGAACAATTATTGCCATTTCACACCACTTTAACTGCCGGGGCTTTGTGTTTTAGCGGCTGAGGAGGGAAGGAAAGGGCCTGAGGCTGTTAGGAATGATGGGAGTTGAAGTCCAAAACACCTGAAGGGCCCTGGGCTACACTGTAGAATTCATACCATTTGACACCCCCCCCCCCACTTTAACGGCCATGGCTCAATGCCATTGAATCCTGGGAGTTCTCTGTCCAAGAATGCTGGCGCATCAGCAAACTACAACTCCCTGAATTCCATAGCACAAAGCCCCGGCAGTTAGTGGTGTGAAATGGCAAGATTTGTTCAGTGGCTGGACATCATATATGCCAATCTCAATGCCAGCAATCCAAACCAGGCTTGAGTATAGGACTCCTGGCTTTAAATGCCCTTTAACCTCCTTCCCCAACTTCAAAGCCACGACTGCTACTGGGTTGTCGAAGGCTTTCATGGCCGGAATTACTGGGTTGCTGTGAGTTTTCTGGGTTGCATGGCCATGTTCCAGAAGCATTCTCTCCTGACGTTTCTCCCGCATCTATGGCAGGCATCCTCAGCGGTTGTGAGGTCTGTTGGAAGCTAAGCAAGTGGGGTTTATATATCTGTGGAATATCCAGGGTGGGAAAAAGAGCTCTTTTTTGCTTGAGGCAAGTGTGAATGATACAATTGGCCAGCTTAATTAGCATTGAATAGCCTGGCAGCTTCAAAGCCTGGCTGCTTCCTGCCTAAGGAATCCTTTGTTGGGAGCTGTTAACTGGCCCTGATTGTTTCTTGTCTGGAATTCCCTTGTCTTCTGAGTGTTTTTCTTTCTTTCTTTACTTAATTTATTTACTGTCCTGATTTTAGAATTTTTAGGCCTTGAAGCTGCCAGGCCATTCAATGCTAATCAAGGTGGCCAATTGCAACATTCACACTTGCATCCGCAAACAAGAGTTTTTTCTCCCACTCAGGACATTCCACAGACATATAAACCTCGCTTACCTAATTTCCAACAGATCTCACCACCTCTGAGGATGCCCGCCATTGATACAAGTGAAATGTCAGGAGAGAATGCGTCTGGAACAGGGCTGTCCAACTGGCGGCCCCGGGGCCGGATCCGGCCCCGTAGCCTGTTGGACACGGCCCCACCTATGCCCTCAGCTGCCATTTTTAAATTTTTTTTAAAAAAAATGGCTGCCGGGGGGGAGGGAGGCGGGGCAGGGAGGAGGAAGAGAGCTAGCTCCTCCTTTTCGGCGCCCCTACCTAGGGCGGGAGCCGCCGACTAAGGGCAGAAGGCGGCACCAAGAGCAGCGCGTCACAGGCCGGGCGTGACGCGCTGCCCCTTGGCACCGCCTACTCCTTCTTTTCGGCGGCTCCCCCGGCCTAGGAAGGAGGGGGCCGAAAGGTGAGTAAGCGGGTGCCAAGGGGCAGCGCGTCATGCCAGGCCTGTGACGCACTGCTCTTGGCGCCGCCTACTCCTCCTTTTTCGGCGGCTTTAGGAGGGGGCGGGGCCTGGGCTGGGGGCGGGGCCTGGGGGCGGGGCCGAGCGGCCCCGCAGGTCATCAGTGACCTCTTATCCGGCCCTGGACCCGCCAGAAGTTGGACAGCACTGTTCTGGAACATGGCCATACAGCCCAGAAAACTCACAGCAACCCGATGAAAAAGGTGTATTGTTTTTGTTTTTGCGGGACATCTTGCAACACAGTTTTGCTATTGTTTTTCAACGAATATCTCATAGAGTCTCAACCAATCCAACATCGTTTGTGGCAGCCAGAAAAACTGAAGTTTTTGTAGTCTAACAACTACTTTCGAAGTAAGTCCAGCACAATTAAGCAGGAAATAACTGTTAGAATCATGGAGTTGGAAGAGACCTCGTGGGCCATCCAGTCCAACCCCCTGCCAAGAAGCAGGACAATCGCATTCAAAGCACCTCCGACAGATGGCCATCCAGCTTCTGCTTAAAAGACTCCAAAGAAGGAGCCTCCACCACACCCCGGGGCAGAGAGTTCCACTGCTGAACAGTTCTCACAGTCAGGAAGTTATTCCTTATGTTCAGGTGGAATCCCCTTTCCTGTAGTTTCCTGTTGAATTTCTTTCTAATTTTCTTTCACAGCGATGGGAGTTCTCGTTCAATAACATCTGAGGTCCCAAATTAGGTAAAAAGTAAACAAAAAAGCACCGACCACTATGTAAATAAGGGTATAGTTGGCCTTCTGTATGGACAAGTTCTCTGTCTATGGATTCAAGGGCCCTTGGAAGGCAACCATGAGGCTGATGAGGCCCTCCATGGAAATGAGTGTAGATGCACCCTTAGACGGGAGCTCTTTCCCCAGGCACACAAACATGTAGGGATCAGTAGCCCTTCTTCCCTCCCTCTCCGACCCTTCTCCGACGTCCCTCTTCCGATCCTAAATGCTCTCACTTCCGGAAGTGATACCGAGTGACATCAAGGGGACTTGTTGCTGGCGCGCGACCGGGGGGGGGGCAGAACATGTGCTTGCAGACCTCGCGGGTGGAAACGTGCACTGAGTCTCCTCCAAGGGCTTCAGCATCCCAGCAGGAGGGAGGCAACGTGTTGTGATATTGTGGAGGAAGCCCTCGCCTGCTATCCCAAACGTCTTGGGTTAGAAGTGAATGCTCATGGGAGAGACACTTCCAAGTTCAGGGGTGGAAAGATTCAGGTGTGCCTGTGTATTCCAAGGAACCCCTGCAATCCAAGGAACTCTGCAAGCAGGCATGTAGCCGCGGGGGAACTTGCGGGGCTTCAGCCCCCCCCCCAAAATTCTCAGGGTGGTCCTCGAGAAGGCCTTACTGGTACATTATTTAAACTTATGTTTATTCATATCATGATCTGATCACCATGTTCAATATATCCCATATGCATGGGGGTATTGGGATAACGATACAAAAGGTTTGCTAGTGTAGACCCTCTCTCACTCAGACTCAGCCCCCAAATCAAAATCCTGGCTACTGCCCTGCCTGCAAGCAGGGCCGTAGCCAGGATTTTGATTCCGGGGGCTGAGTTTGGTTGGGGGCTGAGACTGGGTGGAAGAGGGTCTACCCTAGCAAACCTTTTGTATTGTTATCCCAATAACCCCATTAATGTGGGATATAATGAGCATGGTGATCAGATCATGATTTAAATGCACATAACAGTTTAAATAATGTACCAGTAAGGCTTTTCGCGGACCACCCTGAGAATTGGGGGGCTGAAGCCCCCTTAGCCCCCCATGGCTACATGCCTGCCTGCAAGGATCTGGATTCTGGAAGGATTGAGAAAACAGGGCCCTTGGTCCTGTCCCTGTTTGACACTAACTGCTATGGCCCAGTATTATGGAATCTTATGAATTGTAGACCTACTAGGAGACAATGGCTTCAAACTACATGAAAAGAGATTCTATCTGAACATTAATTAGGAAGAACTTCCTAACTGTGAGAGAGGTTCAGCAGTGGAACTCTCTGCTCCGGACTGTGATGGAGGTTTCTTCTTTGGAGGCTTTTAAACAGAGGCTGCTCATCTGTCGGGGATGCTTTGAATGCGATTTTCCTCTTTCCAACTCTAGGATTCTAAGGTTTCTAGTCTCTTCTGCCAAAGAGTTCTGATGCCTCACTTAAACGACAAACTCCAGGATTCCATAGCCTTGAGTCATAGCAGTTCAAGTGGGATCAGACTGCATTCATTCCGTAGATGCACCAATTGGGTTACTTTATGCCCACGTGTTTGAAATTCTTACAAATGGCAGTCTAGGTTTGAGTGGAGAACAATTCACAGCCTACCTACCAACCTCCAAAATTCTTGGTTTCTAGGCCTGTTTCTGGGGTTGTTTGGGGCACTGGATGCATTTGATATAATGCATCAGTTCTAGTTCCTTAGTGATGGTTATCTTGCTTTTCTATGGGTGAGCAGATGAACACTGGTGGTAGAGCCAATAGGGGGAAATGTGACAATTTTGGAATCATCAGGTCAAATATACCTAGAAACAGGTCTAACATTTGAGACACCAAAGTGTGTGTTGGCCAGTGATTTTTTTAAATGAATGTAGCACCTAGTGAGTTGGAAGGTGTAAAAAATAATCCCCACTATCAGGTGTCCACAGCACTTGGCTATGTTCAGGTTCATGGATTTGTGTGAAAAGAGTGTTTGAAGATCTGCCAGAAGCATCTGGACCCCTCCAGCAACACCCCATATATTGGATGGCCTGGGGGGGGTAAGGGTTCGACCCCCCCCTCCAAAGGTTCTACCCCCCTCCAAACTTGGTTTACTAAAGAATTGTAACTTATTGACCAAGTTATGAGTAAACCAGGTTTCTTTTTTTAACCTGGCACGTTTCAGGGCAGGGTTAAACTTTTAACCCCTCCCCTCCACTGGAGGGCTTCCAATTTTGGGGTCTCAGGCGAGGAACACACAGATGAAGAGCGAACTAGAATCATAGAGTTGGAAGAGTTTCAACTCTATGATTCTAGTTCGCTCCCCATGGGCCATCTGGTCCAACTCTCTACCATGCAGGAAAAGCACAATGAAAGTATCCCTGACAGATGGCCATCCAGCCTCTGTTTAAAAGTTTCAAAGAAAGGAGCTTTAACTAGTGAGTAAGAGAAATACTATAAAGTGGCACACACTGGAAGAGCAGATTTTTTCTGTAGGTGTTTCACAATCCATATTGTTCCAGATATTTTCCTTTGAAGCATTATGTTTCATTAAGGCATTGTTTCTTAACCTAGGGGTCAGGAGGGGGTGTCAGAGGGGTTGCCAAAGCCCATCAGAAAACACAGTATTTTCTGTTAGACATGGGGGTTCTGTGTGGAAAGTTTGGCCCAATTCTATCGTTGGTAGGGTTCAGAATGCTCTTTGATTGTAGGTGAACTATAACTCCTAGCAACTAGAACTCCCGAATGTCAAGTCTCTTTCCCCCCAATCTCCACTAGTGTTCACATTTGGGCATATTGAGTATTCGTGCCAAGTTTAGTTCAGATCCATCATTGGGTCCACAGTGCTCTTTGGATGTAGGTGAATTACAACTCCAAAACCCAAGGTCAATCAATGCCCATCAAACCCTTCCAGTGTTTTCTGTTGGCCGAAGGAGTTCTGTGTGCCAAGTTGGGTTCAGTTCCATCGGTGGTGAAGTTCAAAATGAAGGTGAGCTATAAATCACAGCAACTACAACTTCCTGAGCATTCTAAGAAAAGCCTATGGAATCCATGGGGTCGACAATAAGGCTACTTGAGGAGATTTGATTGGGATCCATACTCTCAAGGAAGGCAGTCTTCCACCCAACCTGCCTTGCCCTTCTTTTGCGACTGATTTCACTTCCTATGTCCATTGTCACCGTTGATATTTGAATTAGAATCTCATTAAATGTCCCTTAACTTTCAGGAAAAGGACATATTGTCCATCAATGATGTTTAGAAGGGCTCCTTTCAACAAAGGATTGACTCACAGTAAAGTGAATGACTTCAAAATGAACCCAGAGTACTCCTTTGAAACGTTACATGCGTGTGCTATTATTTCCTTTTCTGAAAACTCTCCAGGGTTTTTCTATTTGGGAACGCACGGAGGGGATTCAAATCCTTTCTTCAAAGCTTGTCTCCACCAGCACAGAGAGGTCGAAAGCCAGTTCGGTGGGTAGCAAGCAAAACAAAACGTGATTCCTTTCCCAGCCAAAGAGCCTGCTTTTCCATTCCTGATCGGGGAACTGCGCGGTTAGAAGTCCTGCCACGGCTCAGTGCCAAAGGATCCTGGCAGTTGTCCTTTGACAAGGTCTTGAGCCTTCCCTTCCAATGCCTGCTGGTGCCTAACCAAACTACAATTCCCGGGATCCCATAGCATTGAGCCATGGCACTTGAAGAGGAGTCAAACTGTATTGATTCCATAGCCGAATCGGGATTCAAATCCTAGCCTCCAGAGACTTAGTCCAATGCTGAAACCACTATAACAGGCATGGGTAAACTTCAGCCCTCCAAGGGTTTTGGACTTAAACTCCTACCATTCCTAACAGGCTGTTAGGAATTGTGGGAATTGAAGTCCAAAACACCGGGAGGGTCGAAGTTTGTCTATGCTTACACAGTACTAAAGGCATTCCAGGCAGTCATGCTGGCCACATGACCTTGGAGGTGTCTACGGACAACGCCGGCTCTTCGGTTTAGAAATGGAGATGAGCATCAACCCCCAGAGTCGGACACGACTGGAATTAATGTCAGGGAACAACCTTACTTTTACCCAAAGTTTGTCTATATGCCTACACAGTACTAGAGGCGTTCCATGCAGTCATGCTGGCCACATGACCTTGGAGGTGTCTACGGACAACGCCTGCTCTTCGGCTTAGAAATGGAGATGAGCATCAACCCCCAGAGTCGGACACGACTGGAATTAATGTCAGGGAACAACCTTACCTTTACTCACACCTACTATGCTGGCATTGGAAAGTATAGCTTCGCATTTGGCACATGTCCCCTATCTACTTCAACCACTGCCTCTACTGAAGAGTAAGGATTATTCTAAGCGCGGAGGTGGCAATATTAGGTTGTGAGTTTCTCTTACACGAGTGATACCATTTTCACTCAGGGACCTTCCACACAGCCCTCTATCCCAGAATATCAAGGCAGAAAATCTCACAATATCTGCTTTGAATTGAGTTATGAGTCCACACTGCCATAAAAAGCAGATAATGTGGGGTTTCCTGCCTTGATATTCTGGGGTAAGGGGTTGTGTGGAAGGGCCCTCAGTCTCATGCGAGTGTATGTGTGCCTTCAAGTCACCTGCAAACTTAGGACGACCACACTGATTTTTTGGTTTTCTTAGGCAAAGAAATACTCAGAGGTGGTTTTGCTAGTTCCTGTTGTTGTTGATTAAAAGTTCGCAGGTTCGACTCGGGGAGCTGCGTGAGCTCCCACTGTTAGGCCCAGCTTCTGCCAACTTAGCAGTTCAAAAACATGCAAATGTGAGTAGATCAATAGGTACTGCTCCGCAGGAAGGTAACAGCATTCCATGCAGTCATGCCGGCCACATGATCTTGGAAGTGTCTATGGACAACGCTCTTCGCCTTAGAAATGGAAATGAGCACCAACCCCCAGAGTTGGACACGACTGGACTTAATGTCAGGGGAAAACCTTTACCTTACCTTAGCAGAAATGTCGCCTACAGAACCCGGTATTTATTGGTGGTCTCCTATCTTAATGTTAACAAAGGCAATCCTTGCTCAGCTTCTAAGGTAGGCATGGGCAAACATGGGCCCTTCGGGTGTTTTGGGGTTCAACTCCCACAATTTCAGGCGGCTGAGGGGGGGGGAGAAGGGGACTGAGGCTGTTAGGAATTATGGGAGTTGGAGGTCAAAATACCTGGTGGGCCCAAGTTTGCCCATGCCTATTCTAATGTCAGGTGGGATTTGGTGCCTTTAAAATACCACTTGGACTGCCATGGCTCAACGCTTTGGAATCCTGGGAGTTTCCTTCTCTGAACGAACAGAACCGTTGTCGTGGCGGGAAAGAGTTCCTCTCGGTTAGAATCTCTCGTTTCTCCTTCCATAAAACATCACTAGATCCTCCTAAAAGTTATTTAGTAGCGAGCCTTTTAGGCACTTTCCAGCGAAGCAGGTTTGGCACTGAAACTCACAAGCGGGAAGAGTCTCTCTCCCCGAAGTAGGTGGTTGCAAAAGTTTGCCAAGTTCTTAATTTTCCGCTAACATGATTTTCCTCTGACATTTGGACTCCAAGTAGTCCTCTCTGCTTAACTGCACCAGAGGCTTTTAGATCTTTCTTTTGTTTTTCTTCTTCTCTTTCTTTCTTACTTTCTTTCTTTCTTTTCCTTCCTTCTTCCTTCCTTTTTCATTATTTCTTTCCTTCCCCCTTTCTTTTCCTTCCTTCCCTTTTCCATCTTTCCTTCTTTCCTTCCTCTTTCTTTCTTCCTTTCTTCCTTTCATTTCTTTCCTTTCCTTCCATTCCTTCCTTCTTCCTTTTTCATTATTTTTTCATTTCTTTCTTTTCAATCCATCTATCCATCCTTTTTCTTTTTTCTCTTTCTTTTCCTTCCCCTTCCTTTCTCTTTCTTTGTTTTCTTTTCCTTCCTTCTTCTTTCTTTTACATCCTTCCTTCCCTTTTCATTCTTTCTTTTCCCCCTTTCTTTCTTTTTTCTTTCTTCCCCTTCTTTCCTTTTTCCTTCTTTTTTCCTCCGTTTCATTCTTCCTTTCTTGTTCTTTCTTCCTCCCTCCCTCTTTCTTTCCCTTCCTTCCTGCTTCCTTCCTTTGTCATTCTTTTCTTTCTTTTCTTCCTTTTTTCTTTTTTCCCCTTCCCTCCTTTTCCCTTCCCTTTTCTTCTTCCTTTCCTTCCTTTTTCCTTCCTTGCTTTTTCCTTCCTACCTTCCTTTCCCCTTCCTTTCTTCCTTCCTTTCTCTTCCCTTTTCATTTTCCCCTCTTTCCTTTTTCCTTCTTTCTTTTTCCCTCCTTTTTCCTTCTTTCTTTCCTTGCTTTTTTCTTCCTTCCTTTCCTCTTCCTTTCTTCCTTCCTCTTCCCTTTTCATTTTCCCTCTTTCCTCTTTCCTCTTTCCTCTTTCCTCTTTCCTCTTTCCTTTTTCCTCCTTCCTTCCTTCCTTCCTTCCTTCCCCTTCCTTCTCCTTCCTTCCTTCCTTCCTTCCTTCCCCTTCCTTCTCCTTCCTTCCTTCCTTCCTTCCTTCCTTCCTTCCTTCCTTCCTTCCCCTTCCTTCTCCTTCCTTCCTTCCTTCCTTCCTTCCTTCCTTCCTTCCTTCCTTCCTTCCTTCCTTCCTTCCTTCCTTCCTTCCTTCCTTCCTTCCTTCCTTCCTTCCTTCTCCTTTCTCCCCCCCCCCCCCTTTTCTCCTTCTCTTTCTTCCACTAGCCAAGCCGATTGCATTATCTGGAACGTCCCTACTGCGATCTAACTAATAGACCTCAATCCAATACATCAGAAAGAGAAAAAGAAAGGAAAGCACCAAGTCAGTTGTCGGGGAGGGAAAAAAAGAATAAACGGAACCCCTTGAAGAGCTGCCAACGCTAGGGGGGGGGGGGGAATCACATATTAAAAACAATTGCCAGCGTCCTGGAAGCCAAACTTTAGTTGAAGCTTTAAAATGAGGCCTGCCTTTCAAAGCACACATTTCCCCCCAGACGGGTTTTCTTTCCTTTTTTCTTTTCGGTTCAGACTTCGGGGATCATTCCAAGAGGAGAGATGCGACCGTTCAGCTTTTGTGGATGGAGAGGAAAATGAAAGAGCGCTTTCCAAAGACCGCAAGGCGGTTTCCATACAGCTCAGCACCTGAGGCTTCATTGTTTTCCCCCTTCCTTTTTTTTCTTAACTCGGTTTATAATGAGAAAGGTCAACCTCATTGCCCATCTAAGCATGTTAGGCTGCACCCTGCATTAAAACACTGGCCACTAACATATCAACTAAAACGTCTCTTCAAGACACAGTTTGAGGATGTGCTATCTTATAGGGCTCAATGGCCCTAGTATCTACATTGCCATATAACGCAGTATATGGTCTGTGCAGACTCTTATGATGCAGCTCAGTGTGATAAAACTGAATTACATGAATCTATATTAATGATGTAATGCAGTTGGAAAATGGAAATCTCCAGAACTTTTTGGAGATTTTATGACCTTTGGAAAGGCAAGACCTTGTCAGTAATCACAACCTTTTGAAAAATGATGCCATAACCTCTTGGTAACAAACATGACTTGTTAGAGTCATAACCCATTGGAAAAATGGCATTCATGTAAGGCAACTAGGTTTCTCAGCTGTTAAACTGATGTACCTAGGTATCTCTTTGAACTGTTAGGGACAAAGATATGCCAATGTGCGCGAGTTGCCCCAAAACATCTACTCTCCCTTAAAATTTATTTGCCTTTAAATCATGCTCTCAAGAGACAAAAATAATTAGACTTCTTTAAAAGTAACATAGTTGGTTTACTCACAAACTTCATGCATTCACCATAAAGGTACTTTGCATATCAATCCAGTTACTGACAGGATTTTAAATAGTTTCATTTTTCTTAGAATTAATAATCCATAGTCCAAAGCATCTCTCTGTTCTGAGAGTCTAATGCAGTGTTTCCCAAGCAGTGTGCCGGGGCACACTAGTGTGCCGTGAGCCAGCGTCAGGTGTGCCGTGGGAAATTGGAACCTCCAGGGAGGGGGGGGGGGGAGTCTAGTGTGTTGAAGTCTAAAAGCCCTAAGAAACCTACCTCGATAAAGGCACAAAATTACAAACACCCCCCATCCCCACCCGTTGTCTACTTGGTCTCTCCCTCTCCATGCATTGGGAAGGCCCACCTCCCTTTCCGCAAGTAGAGACCTCCTCTTGCCTCCTGGGGGTTCTGTGTGGGAAGTTTGGCCCAGTTCTATCATTGGTGGGGTTCAGAATGCTCTTTGATTGTAGGGGAACTATAAATCCCAGCAACTACAACTCCCAAATGTCAAGGTCTATTTCCCCTGAACTCCATCTGCGTTCATATTTGGGCATATTGAGTATTCATGCCAAGATTGGTCCTGATCCAACATTGTTTCAGTCCACAGTGCTCTCTTGATATAGGTCAACTACAACTCCAAAAGTCAAGGTCAATGCCCACCAAACTCTTATAGCATTTTCTCTTGGTTATGGGAGTTCTGTGTGGGAAGTTTGTGTCTTTCTGCCATTCCTGCCAGGATATCTATGTTGAGTTCATCGAAACAGGCCCAGGTTTCTCACTGAGTGTATAATATATTTTAAAAACATATTAACTATATGCATTACTGTGTTAGAGTGTCATTTTGTGTCATTTTGGTTGGTGGTGTGCCCCAGAATTTTGCAAATGTAAAAAGTGTGCCGCGGCTCAAAAAAGGTTGGGAAACACTGGATGAGTCTAAGCATACAGTTCCGACTGAAGTCCAAAACAAACCTTCTTTACTGAAGTCTAAACTGAACAGTCCCTACTGTCTTCTAAAGGCATACTACTTCTAAAAATGGAGTCTGAGCCCTGAATAAGCCCAGATCTGATCACATGGTCTGTAGCCCCCCCAACAAAGAGTTAAAGTAAAATTGCAAAACAATAACATATACAATACAGTAAACAATTATATACATAACAAATAACTAGTGGAGGCTTGAAAAGGTTGCTATTTTCAACAATTTCAAACTACATTATATGACGGGGTCACAATTATGGAATGATGTGAGTTGTAGTTTGACAAGGCACCAACACTCTTTGGCAAAGAAGGGTAAAGAGCTTGTATGCATTGAGCCATAGCTGTTCATGTGGTCTCAATCTGCATTAATTCTATGGTGTAGATCAGGCATGGACAACCTTTCTGCCTTGGGGGCCACATGCTAGCCCTCCCTGCTAGGAGGACTTGCTGCCTGATGATGGAAGGAAGGAAGGGAAGTAGAAAGGAAAGAGAGAAGGAAAGAAGGATGAAATCAAGGAAGGGAAACACGAAAGGGGAAAGAGAGAGAGAGGGAAGGAGGGAGGAAAGAGCGAAGACAAAAGGGAGGGAAGGAAGGAAGGATGAAAGGGTGGAAGGGAAGGATGGAAGGAAGGATGAAGGAAGGGAAGGATAAAGGAAAGAGAGAAGGAAGGAAAGACAAGAAGGAAGGAAAGACAAAAAGGAAGGAAAGAAGGAAGCAGAAAAGGGAGAGAAGGAAGAAGAAGGAAAGGAAGGATGGAAGGAAAAAGGGAGGGAAGAGAGGGAAGAAGAAAAGAAAAAGAGAAGGAAGGAAAGTCAAAAGGAAGGGAAGGACAAAAGAGTGGAAGGGAAGGATGGAAAGAAGGAAGGAAGGGAAGAAAGAAGGAAGGAAAGGAAAGGAAAGGAAAGGAAGGATGGATGAATGGAAGGAAAGAGAAAATGAAGGAAAGACAAAAGGGAAGGAAGGAAGGAGAGAGAAAGAGAGGGAGAGGGAAAGAAGGACGGAAGGGTGGGAGGGGAGAGAGGGAGGGAAGGAGGAAGAAAAGGGGAAGGAAGGAAGGATAGGATGATGTGAGAGAGGAGAGCCTGAGAAAAGAGCCCAAGGGGTTGCATCCGGCCCCTGGGCCTGGGTTTGCCCATGCCTGGTGTAGACACATCTTTGAAACCTCAAATCCCCCAACCAACATGGCTATAGTTTTGTTTTTTTTTAAAAAAAATGTTTTCCAAAGCTCTCTGTGTGTGTATAGTTTCAGAATTCTAGTTCCAAGTGAGCTTATTAGGTGCCTTGGAACCAGTCAGTATTTCTCAGGCTTGCCTATTCCTTTGGGTTGTTTTGAAGATAAGGGAAAGGGAGAGGTGTGTTTAGTGGAGGATATGTGGAATGTAAGTGTCAATAATACAAGATGTGTCTGGCCAGAACAATCTAAATGCCCACCCATTTATAACATTTCTATAACTGAGCAGCCAATCAATTAATGTAATAAAAAGCACTAGTTCGGCATTCCTTTTCCAAAAAGCCAAAGGAAAAACAAAAGGTTTCTGCTGAAAATCACAAAAAGGCCAAGAAGGCATCCACCTCCTTCCGTTATTGATTCCCATCTACCCCAATATAGTATCATAGGAGAACATGTGGATCTCCAGATGTTATTGGATTCTGATACCCATCAATTCTAGCAAACATAATCAGTAGTGGCTCAAGATGGTGGGATGAAGGATTCCTACAATATATAATCACTTACTTGAAAGTTCCTTGCACAGAATAATATAATGAATGTCTATGCAGAAGAAAGCTCTACCATGAACAAGGAGGTTTTAGACTTCAACTCAGAGAGGGCCCAGCAAGTAGAGGACAATGGGAGACGTAGTTAACCATCTAAAGGGAAACCTCTTAATAAATTCAATATTGCAGCCTTAGGGCCCTTCCACACAGTCCTATATGCCAGACTATCAAGGCAGAAAATCCCACAATATCTGCTTTGTGGGATTTTCTGCCTTGAAATTCTGGGATATAGGGCTGTGTAGAAGGATCCTTAGATAATACATCCTAGGGTCACATGCAGATGTTCTGACGTGAGATGTTTTATAAGTCCCATGTACGTTTCCTGACTTTACAGATAACCTATGGCACTCCAGAATATTTTATCTGCTGTACTTTGAAGTACAGATGTTTGACTGAAATGGTATTTAATGAGTGACTTCCCGTGAGTGTGTGAGGGCTCTTTGAGATAGACATCAAACTTTCATTGGTGATATCGAAAAAATGGAGCAGTTATTTGAATGCTAGACATATGTTGGAAGTAAACTGTAGAGCAGGGGTGCTCACACTTTTTCAGCATGCGAGCTACTCTTAAAGCAACCAAGTCCAAAAGATCTACCTGCCCCAGCTGCCGTACGCTCCTGCACGATCCCGCCGCCACGCGCTCTTGCCACAGCACGTACTCCTGCTGTTGTTTTCCGCCCACGCAGTGCTTCTTCCACCTGTGGGACAATGCAAAAAGGAGAAAGCACGAGGCAGGGCAACCAGAGGGAGCGCTCCCCCCTGCCTGTCTCACCGGCAATGGAGGCTGCACAGTTGCTTCTGGACGAGAGAGAGGCAGGGCGCTCCCTCCAGAGGCCCTGCCTCGTGTTTCCTTCTTCGTGCAATGCCCCGCAGGCGAAAGAAGCACCGCAAGAGCAAAAGCCAGCAGCAGGAGCACGCATGCGCGCAGGGTGTGCGCGCGCATGGCAGGAGCGCCCCATCTGGCTGGTGAGGCCTGAAGATCACCTGGAAGAGGGCCAAAGATCTACTAGTAGCTCCCGAGCTACCTAATGAGCACCCCTGCTCAGGCATGTAGCCAGGGGCTTCACCCCCCCCCGAAATTCTCAGGGTGGTCCGCGAGAAGGCCTTACAGGTACATTATTTAAACTGTTATGTTTATTCATATCATGATCTGATCACCATGCTCATTATATCCCACATTAATGGGGTTATTGGGATAACAATACAAAAGGTTTGCTAGGGTAGACCCTCTTCCACCCAGTCTCAGCCCCCCGAACCAAACTCAGCCCCCCCAAATCAAAAATCCTGGCTACGGCCCTGCGCTGCTGTAGAGAGATCCATAGATTTCACTTTGAACTATGTGAGTTTAGTACAGGCCAAAAATAAAGGAATTTTCAAGACTGAGGCTTCAGTCTTATCTGGGAATAGGCTATTTCTGACCAGGAATGCTGCAAGTTGCATTGTGTATAAGTTTACAATGCAACTCTTAGCATTCCTGGTCAGAAATAAGTCCCACTATTTTCAGTGGAGCCTACTCCCAGATAAGACTGCAGGCTCAATCTTTAAAATTACTTTAAACAGGAATATATGAGTCCCCACTGCCAGATAACCTGGGATAAACAGATAATCTGAGATCAAATTCTGTAATAAAGGGGCAGTGTGGAAGGACCCTGAAAGTGTCAACCTGGGATTTGGGGGCTCTAGGCACTAAGCAATCTGATCTCAGATTTTCTGTTTATCTCAAATTATTTGGCAGTATGGACTTGTATAATCCAGTTTAAAGCAGAAAACCTGGGATCAGATCCTGGGATATAGGGCCTGTCTAGAAGGGCTCTGAGTGAGCTTGGACCAGTCATTGTCTTTCAGCCTGATAATGGAGAGAAGAAGGGTCATGTATGTCATCTTGACATTACTGGGGGAAAGACAGGATATAGTACATACATACATTTGCAATATTACAGTTTGGAGATCTGTTTGTCTTAACTTTAAGAAAGTTAATACAGGGTTAGATATTATTTTAGTCCACTTTTGTATTTCCAACCAGGATGATAATCACAGAAGAAAGACTGTTACTGAAGTGAGCATTTCAAAATGACTGTATTGATGGATATCTATATAAATAAAAATGTAATGTTAGTTTCTGGGATTAACATAACTCAAAAACCAATGGACAAATTGACACAAAATTTGGACACAACCTATCCGGCTAATGAGAGACCATCACTCTAAACACAGCAGAAGAGTCTTAAAAAGCCAGAAACCAAAAATTACATTACAACGCAATTATATTATTATAATATTATTACCATGATATATATTTTAAATTAATATACGTGGCAGGGGACAACTAGTAATTTTTATAAAATTCAAAAAAGTTGTTTTATATCAGGGTAGAGAAAAATATAGGAGAAACAATTGTGTTCCCATAAAACCTAGATAAAATAAAAAAGGACCCACACTTTATTTTACACATGCAAACATGGATCGAACATGAATAGTTGTTATCAATAAACCAGATAAGCATCCAGAAATTCATAACAATCTCATTTTCTTCTATTTTTACAGGCACATTGCAGTAGCTAAGAAATCAAATTCCAATAGGAAACAATAAAAGGAAATCAGCCACTTAATAGTTTGCATAATTGATTATTGATAATTCTGAATGCTTATATATGAAGATCAAAGTTTTCTCCAACTTATAGATGGAAAGAGACACAATCTTTTTGATCCATACAATCAGTGGTTTAATTTTTGATGGGTATTTCAATGTATGTGTGGTTCACCCTCAGATCCAACTTTAACACACACATTTCAGTGCATTTTATGGGATGATCTGACTCATACTTGGTGCTTCAGTTTACTGAAGAGGAAATTCCACCCGCCAATTGCCATGCTGGAATCAGGCACTGACCCAAGTTGTTCTGCTGCCTGAGGCAAAGAACAGGATTCCATCTCTCATTCCAACTACACAATCCAGTTAGGCTGGCTATTGAATCTTCCATCTACACACTGATGATGGGCCAGCATTTTCTACTGCTCCAGAAGACTTACGGAATGTAAGGAGAGCCATGTGGCCCACAGCATGATTATCCAGCACCTTATTGTCACCTCCCAATATTTGCTGCCTGAAACAATTGCCTCACTTAGTCTTATGGAAGGACAGGGCTTGGTGATTACTATTATTTATTTATTATTTATTTTGGTATTTATACCCTGTCTCTTCTCTACCCCAAAAGGGGGACTCAGGATGGCTTACATAGGCAGTAATTTGATGCCGATACATACAGTTAAAACAATAACCATAAACATAACCATTAAACATTCTCGGTATTACTTCGCGAACAAAGATTCTTAGGAAGGACTCATCCCACGCTTTTCACAAGTGCGTTGATGACTAAAAAGGCCAATCTGAGATAGGCAAGCTCAGTTGCAGAAAGCACAGCAGAAAGTCTCCTTGGATGATATTGTTTCCAAGTTGCGGTTCTTTCTGCGTTGTCATTTCTCTTCGAGACCCGTTCGGTGTGTCTTCTCGAAAGAGGCCGCAGCATTGTGGTTAGTGCATCTCCATGCCTCCCGATGTGAGGCCAGGGTGGACCATTGTTGGTGATCAATCTGGCCAAGCCTGAGATGTTGTTTCAGGGAGTCCTTATATCTCTTTTTGGGGGCACCTCTCTTGCGCTGACCCGTGGCGAGTTCACCATAGAGTAGTATCTTTGGGAGGGAGTGATCCTCCATCCTAGAGACGTGCCCTGCCCAGCGCAGCATGGCCTCAATGCTGGTGATCCTTGCTTGCTCAAGGACAGCAACGTTTGTCACATAGTCGGTCCAGTGTATATTTAGGATTGTGCGAAGACAGCGCTGATGAAAGCGTTCGAGGAGTCATAGGTGTTGGCGATAGGTGACCCATGTTTCAGACCCATAGAGGAGAATAGACAGTACGATAGCTCTATATGCACTATATGCCTTTGCCAATTTGTGATCTATCTCTTTGTCAATCTTGGCATCTGAAGAGATTATGCTTCCCAGGTAGGTGAACTGCTGAACGGACTTAAGCACAGATTTGCCTATGCTGATATGGGGTGCATAAAATACATAAACATTAGTTAAAACAGTATAAAACTTAAATATCAATAAAACCGTATTCTTGTATAAATAATCCTTACTACTTATTCTACCAAGAGCCCTTCCACACAGTTATATAACCTAGAATATCAAGGCAGATAATCCACAATATCTGTTTGGAACTGGGTTATTTAAGTTCACACTGCCATATAATCCAGTTCAGTGTGGATTTTATACAGCTGTGTGGAAGGAGCCTAAGGGCTCTATCTTAGCAAAGAGAAGGGCTGGAGGCATTCTAGCAAGCTTGTAAACCCTCTTGGGCCTCTAGTCTATTTATGAGCCTGGGCCTTGTCCAGAGACAGTCCGGCATAGCATAGAATCCCCTCATGTCTGACCCTTCCTTAGATAACAATCTGGACTTTTCTTTGTCAATGAAGCCATAAAATGAAGAAAAAGCCATCTAAAATTCCAAGACATCAAATGCTTAAAAATTAAGATGTCTTTTAGGGGTAAAGGGGGCTTAGCAGGCTATGAACATTAAAAAAGAGGCATTAACCAGCTGCCTCTTTGAACAGAAGATAGTTGGACCTTGGTCAGCTTGACCTGGGTTGAATTTCTTTTCCTTCTCCTTACTTATAAGACCTGGGTCAGGGCAAGCTAAGACTTGGAAGAAAGCTCTCCAAGAAAGGAGAGACACTGGGCCCTTCCACGCAGCCTGATATCCCAGAATATCAAGGCAGGAAATCCCACATTATCTGAATGGACTCAGATAACCCAGTTCAAAGCAGATATTGTGGAATGTTCTGCCTTGATATTCTGGGATATAGGCTGTGTGGAAGGGCACCCAGAGTGCATGTACTTTAACAGCCATGGCCCAATGCCATGGATTCAGGGAAAACTGTAGTTTTACAAGTTTTTTACCGTTTCTTCCAAAAGAGTGTTGGTACCTAACCAAATGGCAACTCATAGTGTTGTCGAACAGCTGCCAATCCCCCAGGCCGGCTGTCTGACAACCGGATAAGCCCCGTGGACCGACCACGGAGCAGAGCCCGCGAGGGTTCAGTTAACCTGGCGAGCCAGGAGCGGTTAGGCCCTCGTAGTCTACCCGCCTCCCTTGATCCAATTATGCTCACCAATCTGCAAGGTAGATGCCACGAAATTGTTTATTCTGCTCAGCTGAGAGGATGCGAACTACCCCTGATTCCCGCAAGGAACGCATGCATATACATTCAAAACATTGGTTTTTAAAGGTTACTGAACTGTCAAAACAATTGAAATTCCCACCCACTTCCTCCTGGCTGATCGGCTGATGATTGGTCGGACCAGCTGATGGGTGGGAGGCCGGTCAGTTCCAGGGAGCCTATCAGCGCTCATTCCCATTTGCCGGCTTCGGCCAATCAGAGGCCTGTGGCCATATATGGAGTTCCAGGAAGGAAGGCTTGGACAGGAATCACTGTCAATATAGCATATGAATTAAACAAAAGAATCCTAGCCAGGTAAACGACCTGAAATGACATCCTGGAAGTGATGGGATTAATGGATTTGAGGATGAATGGGAAAGGGAGGAAGAAAACTTGATGACAGAAACTCACTCAAGCTTTTGTGTGACAGGGGGCCTATTGTGAGATGTTGACTAGGTTCCGAGGCTAGCCACATTCCCGCTGTGAAGACAAATATTTGATGTCCGATTCCAAAGACAGGATTAATTGGTCTAAACTCCGATAATTAATACTCTTTTAGGCTGGCAGAATGTGGGCCCGCGGCTAGGGGCACGGGTGATCCATAACAAGACTTCTGCCAGGATAGCTCATGCAATGTTGAACAATGGTGATCCATAAAAGGCTTAGGATGGGAATCCAGTTACTCCCTTTCAGCTGACACAATAGCGAAAATACAGGCAATCCTTCTTTACATGGGAAAGAGGGGGAAGGGAAGGGGTTACAAGGGGTCAAAGGGAAAACTTATGAAGCCACACTGTACATACAGGGAGATCCCCAGCAATTTCCCAGTGCATTCCCATACAGTTCTTGCTCCCAGAGTTATGATCTTTAAAACAGACAACGCAGGGCTGCCTTCCTTCTGGGAGTTGTAGTTCTCCTGGAGGTAATTGCTGTCCTTGGAAACTATAGAGCCCTGAGGGGCAGAATTGCTTCTGGAGTACAAATAGAGTGGCAGAGAGTCACAAAGTCCATGTGGCAGAGAGGGGAAAGGCTGGTTTATCCAACTGGGAAGTGTCCTTGGTGAACTGCTTTTCCCAAAGCCCAAAGGGCCTGGGTTCTCTTCCAGTCCCCTTGCAATCTGGGCAAACCCTCCGGGAAAGCATCGGACACGGTTTGCCCAGACAGAGAGTCCCTTTGTTGTCCATCAAGGGCACATGCTGGAATCCGCTGATAAAGGGCAGTCCAGGAACAGTCCAGGAGGAAAAACGATCAGAAAGGGGCAAATGGGGTCACAGTACTTGAGAGAACTAGATCTTCCATAGCATCGGTCTGAGGCCCTCACCCACCCCCCTGAAGAGATCTCTTCGGGCCAAAACTGCCCCAAAAGCTGGCGCTTTGTGCTTAGGACATGCTTCCCTCAGGCTGGAAAAAGGATAGGAAGAGAGGAAGGAAGGAGAGGAAAACGGTGGGAGAAATGGCAGAGTGTTTGGTTTATTGCTAAAGTGCTGTTTGATGTTTGCTGAGGTGTCTTTCATGTGCTATTGGCTGTGCAATTGTTGTATAGATGGGGCAATGGGAGGCAACGGTGGTTGGGTGTACTGGGAGGGACGAGATTGGTGCAGTGTGATGTATGGGACTGAGTGAGGCAGAAGGGAAGGGAAAACAAAAGGGTCTGGTACTGGTGCAACTTAGGCCATGGGCCAAAAGGAATACTGGGGACTCTCTGTGGTTTGACCTTCTAGATTTGGGGTTTCCTGGCTCGACTACAATAGGCCCCTGCCACACAGCTGAATAAAAACCCACAGTATCTGCTTTGAACTGGAATATATGGCAGTGTGGACTCCGGCCCCTTCCACACAGCCCCATATCCCAGAATATCAAGGCAGAGAATCCCACAATATCTGCTTTGAACTGAGTTATCTGAGTCCACAC